>JBANSL010000004.1:13374966-13704966 GCA_037127255.1 Persicaria tinctoria
ACCAGGGTTCTGGCCAATCCGGACCAGTGGGTGGCAAGTGTTCAACTAAGACAACATGTTCCCCATAGGAGAACTTTCTTCTATCTGGAGCAAGCTATTCTTAAACACGATGCAGCGTCCCAAACAATAAGGATTCAGCAGAAGAATGAGGGAATTGACTTCTTTTTCTCTAACAGAAGTCATGCAGTGAGATTTGTTGACTTTGTTGGTAAAATAGTTCCGATTAAGAGTCGCAGTGACAAGGAGCTCGTCTCCCAAGACACTAAGAGCAACAATTACAACTACAAGTTCACCTTTTCAGTTGACATTGTCCCAATCTGCCGTGAAGATCTAATCTGTCTTCCCCCAAAGCTTGCCACCAGTTTAGGAAACCTTGGCCCTCTCGTGATTTGCACCAAGGTGACGAACAGCATTGCATTGCTAGATCCTAACACTTTAAGGTGTGATTTCTTGACCGCTGATCAGTACTGGAGGTTCAAGTTTGAGTCCTTACTTTCAAGCAGAAGGCTGGTGGAATACATAGTTCTGGATATTGACAATGTATCTCCTGAAGTTACTGTTGCTGGATCAAGGTATGCCATGGCTGGTGCCCAGGTGGCCCGAGTTGCAGACTTTGGTCGTAATGACACAATATTTACGATCAGGACTCATCTGGGTCATATCTTAAACCCTGGAGACTATGCTCTTGGTTATGATCTACATGGGGCTAACCATAATAACCCAGAATTGGAAAAGTACAAAGGTCTGGTTCTCCCTTTTGCAGTCTTGATAAAGAAGAGCTATGAAGAGAAGCGCCTAAAGAAGCGTGGGAAACCTCGAGCTTGGAAGCTTAAGGCCCTACCAATGGAGGTGGAAAACACTGGAAGAGGTAGGCCTGATCAGGACAAAGCAATTGATGAGTATGAAGAGTTTAAACGAGATCTGGAAGAGAACCCTGAGTTGAGATTCAATGTATCCCTGTACCATAACAAGGAGTATGTTCCGTCAGAAACTGCATCGATGACCGATGGAGAAGATCTGCCTTCAGTGCCCTTGGATGAACTGCTTGCTGAACTTGACATCAGTGATGGGGATGAAGACGTGGATGAGAACGATGGCATGAAAGAATGATCTTTGACAATGTTCCCGGGGTTTCTTAAATCGCTGTTCAGAAGTTTCGTCTGTGGAGCAGAAATAAGTAATCTGCATTTTACTTTACCCTTGTAAGATGATTATATGTTTTAAAAATTAAATACTTTAGCTGCAGTTTTGGGTTTTTGATGTTCCAGTTAAAGGATTTGGTTGCCATCTAAGGATTACAGTATTTCAATATCTGTGTCACGTATAGTATCTTTAGGAAGACATTTTCTACTTTTGAAGGGATGCGTTATTGCTGCTATCTTTGTCTTCAGATTTGCATCTTTTGCAGAAGCTGCTTTATTTTCTTTTGATTTCTTGTGGATCTATATTCACAGTTCTCTCTTCTTTCTACTCAATCCTTCTAATTTGCTCACCCCCATTGCAACCTCCCCGACCAGTACTCGCTACATCTGCAGATTTCAGAGGACCCATCAATGGCTCCTGGCTGAGGCTGAGCGCGAAGGTTGACCTTCTTGGCTAGTTGAAGGATCTCAGGTAGGTCACCTGACAACAATATTAATAAGTGCCATTATCTTTGATGTCGAATGATGTGTTTTAAAGGTAGCACTTGCAAAATTTGCAATCAATAGTCTGTAAAATTGTTGCTGCTTTATTAACCTGTTACTTCACCGGAGTTCACCCCCATTCCTGGTGCTGTGATGGTTGCTGTCAGGTCCGTTGTTGAGTTGGGATGATGGTCATTGATAGAGCATGTTTAGTATTGCATTATAGATTACATTTAGCATAGTTTAGTTGTGAATAGTGCATATTTTAGTTACAATTACATGTTTACCGGTGATGTTGGAAGAGTCGGAATCTATGCAATTTTATGGTTAATTTAAGGTAAAAAGTGGATCCGACGAGGAATGAGGAGACTCTTGACGAAGAAAGATTCAAGTTGAGGAAGAAAAGTGAAGAGCACGGGAGCGGAGTCGAATTTCGAGAGTCTAAGTGAATAACAAGTCAGCAAAAGTTGTCGCCAAACATGCTGAACTTGTTTCGCACTTTCTGTAGGCATCGGTGGTCCGATTGACTATCATAACCATGCATTGGAAAGCTCTCTCCGAGATCTACAACTTTCGTGTTGACATCGAGACCAAATTCCAAACAGAAAAATCGCTGTGAACAGTAAAAGCCGCCTCGCGACCCGAACCTCTGACGAGCGACTTCGCAATCGCTGACCGCCCCGCGGCCTGGGTTGGCTGCCCCGCGGCCTGGGTTGGCTGCCCCGCGGCCTTCGCAGAAACGCGCCGTTCAATTCTAGACTTTAATTAGGGTTTTTTGTTTATGTTTTGTCCGACTTGTTAGAAGCTATTTAAGACTTTTCTAGTTTATTCTTTCACTTACCTTATGCACTTTATTCCATTGTTGAGAGCGCCGTTGAACATGAGCAACTAAACTCTCGAGGTTTCGCCTACGATTTGGATATTTGATTGTTGAATTGTGAGTTTCTTAATCTAGTTCTTATTCCTATTTCAATCCTTTGACTTCTTTGTGCTTAATTGCTTGAATATATTTTATTCTCTCTGGCTTGGCCGACTAATTAGAGTAGACTCATTCAATTGATAGGGTTTTGTAGATTCCTCGTAGCGAACCTTAACCCAAGTGAAAATCATATCCCTTTAGGACTCGTAGGACAAATTGGATGTGTAGTAAGTTGAATACATGTTGAATATCGACTCGTAGCTTGATATTATGTGTACCTTGGTTAATTCATAATCTTAATGCTATCTCTAGGTTGAATTTTAACCGTGTTAGGGTTAGTTAGAGATAAGAGTTGCTAGGACTCGTTGGACTAGGAATTTACCTAAGATCTGGACAAAGACATTGATAGGAAAAGACAAGAACTAGAGGTTGAAACAAGGATCGAATTCATCAATCGAAGTGATAAATTGTAGGTGAACCTATTTCTATCCATTGCATTCTAAAACCAATTTCCTTTGTTTGATTGCTTCCGCTTTGATAAAAGGCGGATCTTTTTCACACCAAAACCCCCCCATATTCTTACTAGCGATTAGAATTGACACTCGAATTGAATAGATTTCCCTGTGGATCGATCTCTTGCTTACACACTATACTAGTTGTGAGTTTGAGTATTCTTTGCAAGAACAACGACAAGTTTTCCTCTTGTCAGTCATCCAAAACCTTTATAATCCTAATCTAGATTTCCATCACCACTTTCACACGAGCTCTCTTGATACTCTATCAAGAAGCTTGTAAAACAAGGGAGATTGAAAACAACTATCCAAAGCTATTTTTTTTTTGGTTCAAAACTATCCAAAGCTTCTTAAAGGGGTTGTTAAATACACCGGTAATTTTTACTTTATACACCGTTGATCTGTGCTACTTGTTGCGGAACGAAGTCCGCATGAGATTGCGGAATACTTTGGGCGTTGTGCCAAACAGCGTAATTCGGAGAATAAGTCGGCATCCGGTTGGGGACTTCATTGGTCGATGTGCCAAACAACCTACGGTGAGAATCTGTTATATATCCGCAACATGTCACGGATCATCTCTACGATACTTGTCACGGAGAAGGTGGAACATCTTAAGGAAATTAGAATTAAGTAAGAATGTGATGTGCCAAACAACCTACTGTGGGAATCTGTCATATATCTGCAACATGTAGCGGATTATCTCTTCGCTATTTATCGCGGAAAATGTGGAACAATTTAATAAAATAGGGTAAGGAGTAAGGAATTAGGTAAGAACGTGACGAAAAACAATAACAGAAATCAAAATGCAATTGAAAAATTGAAAAGAAAAGGAAACGTTGGAAAATGACAGTAAAGCGTTGTTTCATCACAAATTAGACATATGAAAGTATAGAGAATGGGTAACTTGTGCACAAGGCTTAGGATGTGCATTGTGCACAAAATATTATTCGGTGAAATGTGAAACATTATTCAGTGAAATTTGAAGCATTATTCGGTGAAATGTGAGTATTGTTTAGGGGAATGTGAAACATTATTTGGTGAAATTTGAGGCATTCCATATAAATTGTAACTATTGTTTAGGGAATTGAGGTTTCTTTTATTTGAAATGGATAAATAAAAAAACTAAACATTATTCGGTAGAATGTTATAAATTATTCAGTGGAATTGGGACGTTTTCATCTGAACTGAATGGAAAAAAAAACATAACAGTGTTTGGTAGAATGTTTCACATTTCACCGAATAATGCTTAAAATTTCACCGAATAATGTTTCACATTTCACCGAATAATATTTGTGCACAATGCGCACCCTAAGGGGTGTGCACTCTGGAACCACTCCACATATAAGACTTTTTTTTTTTTTTTTACAGTAAGCAAAAACTTGGGTGTATTACCGACACCCATGATCATCTCGCAAGATGATGTTCTGAAACTCACAACAACCGGAACTCAAAATAAAATTACAATTCAACTGAGATTTAGCAAGAAAATCAGTTGCATCATTTGCCTCTCTGTAGCAGTGCTGAATTGTGAAACTCTCAAACTCTTTGCTTAACGAATGGATCTCTTCGATAATTTGAGCGACCTCCCATTGTATATTATTTACTTGATTGACGGCATTGACGATAATTGCACAATCACTTTCAATAATCACTCTTCGGATCCCCATCTCCGCTGCAAGTCTTATACCTGTATAAACTGCAAAAGCTTCTGCTAGAATGACAGAACACATCCTAACATTACATTTATGAATTCGAAGAATTAGACCGTCATTATTCCTCACAATACAACCAACCTGCGGTTGAGTATCAATTTTCACTGAAGCATCTACATCGATCTTAATAACATTTATTGGAGGGCAATTCCAAATCAATTTATCAGGAGACCTAGCTCGTTTAGGTAACTTCGTTTTTACCTGCTCTTTATTCCAGCAAGAGATTTTATCTATAGTTTGAGTTAGAGCATAGATAATACCTATATCAGAAGTATTGCGAAAAATAATTCTATTTCTGAGCTCCCATATAGAATGCCATAAATGACATAAGTCTGTAAAATCTATATTAAGAGCCCTCGTATTTAAAATATTTTCCGAAACATTACTAGTTAAACTTGGAATATTATAACATTTTCCCAGCTTAATACCCAGATTTTGAATAAGAGATCTTGTGATCTGACAATTAAACAATAAATGATTTGTATCTTCTATATCAGAATTACAAAGAGAGCAAATATTAGGAACTCTATTTATATATCTATTTAGACGGGTCGTGGTTGGTAAGATATCTAAAATAATTTTTCAAATAAAATTTTTAATATTCGGAGGAATATTAAGTTTCCAAATCCAGTCTGCTGGAATTTTCTTAGTATTCCCGGTATTACAAATAGAAGATGTGGATTTAACAGAGAATTTTCCATTACTATTATAAATCCAAATTAACCTGTCAGGAATATCAATTACTGGAATATGGATATTAGTAATCGCTTGAACAACGTGAGAGGAGAATATACTATTTAATTTATAAATATCCCAACAGTTGGTATTTGTAAATAAATCACAAACTTTTAAGTTAGGATTACGATCATTCCGAAAATTTTGAAGGTATTGCGCATTTACCCATATGTCGGACCATACATTTATGGTTTTCCCATTACCCACTAGCTAGAGCAGTCCTTTAGAGAATAAATCTCTAATATTAAGAAGCCTACCAAATTGCTAAGAAGTTTTGAATTTACCTCTTTCCATTAGAGATTCTTTCGAGAGATATTTATCCGTGACTACCTTAGACCAAATATTATCAGGATTAACCATTATTCTCCAAAGCAGTTTCATTTGCATGCCAATATTTGTTTGCTCAGCCAATTTAAAACCTAATCCTCCATCCTTTTTAGGAGTACATAGATGATTCCAACTGATTAAAGGATGATAATTATCAGATTGCAGTTTATTCCAAAAGAAATTTTTATTTATCTGATCAATTTTTTGTAGAACTCCTTTTGGAAGGAGAAATGATTGCATTAAATAATTTGTTTTAGAATTTAAGTTAGATTTCTACTTTGACAGCTGTTTTTAAGGCTTGTTATAGCCTCATCAAACAAGGCATTACAAACCCTTCCACTAATTAGTGGTATACCAAGGTATTTTTCCATTGATTTAGTAACTGGAATATTTAGCTGTTGAGCAAGAGACTGAGCTTTGCTGACAGATATATTTTTAGAAACTTGTAACGAACTTTTATTATACTCCCTCCGTTCGGCAAAACTTGTCGTTTTAGAGTTTTGTTTTTGTTCGGAAAAACTTGTCATTTTAGGTATTTTTGCTTTTACTTTACTAAAATGCCCTTGATTTGATTGATATGTTGTGAGTTGTAGTTTTTGATAAAGTAAAAAGTAGAGTAATAAATAAGGGTAAATTAGTAAAAAAGGAGTGTAATTATTAGCTTTATTAAAAATTGTGTGGAGAGTTAAAATGACAAGTTTTGCCGAACGGAGGGAGTAATTAATAGTAAGTCCTAACATATTGGAGAAAGTATTCAAGAGATTTCTAATTGTATGAAGACTTAACTCATCAGCTCGTCCGAAAATAAGTGTGTCGTCTGCAAAGGAGAGGAAAGGAATAGGATCACTATTACTTGTAAGTTTGATTCCAACCAACGGGTCACATTCCAATGATTCCTGTTGTAACATCCTCCCTAAGGTGCAAGAGGATCTCCCTGTCGTATTCCCCTATAGGTTTGAAATGTATGGCCAGGCAAATTATTAACTAAAACCGAGAAGCTAGTTTTAGTTAAACAGGTCATGACCCACTCAATCCATCTAGAATCAAAACCAAATTTGTTAAGTATAGTGCGAATAAAACTCCAACTTATTTTGTCGTAAGCTTTCTCTATATCTAGCTTTAATGTCATCTACCTAAATTTACCCTTCTTGTTGTGAAAAGAGTGGAAAACTTCATGCGCTATTAATATGTTATCTTGAATATTTCTTCCTTGTACAAAAGCTCCTTGAAATGGATTAATTATGCGAGGTAAAATAGGCTTCAACTTATTAGCCAATAATTTCGAAATAACCTTATAAATAGTATTACACAGACTAATCGGACGATAATGGTTAATGTTAATCGGTGTATCAATTTTTGGAATGAGTGCAATGAAAGTTGTATTTACTTCATTGAGAAGCACACCAGAATGAAAGAAGGATTTAACAGCTTTACATACTAATTTACCCACAATATCCCAATATTTTTTATAGAACTCTGGTGGAAAACCTTCAGGGCCTGGAGTCTTGTCATCTGTCATAGAGAATATGGTTTCCTTAATATCTGTATCTGAAAAAGGTTGAGTTAAAAATAAATTTTCAGATTCAGTAATGGTCTGGTCGATTAGATTTAGGAAATATGGATTATTACTAATCGGTGCATTATTTGAGCTGAATCTTTCCGCTAATTCAGTTGTAATCTCATCTCTAATTTGATCCTCGTCCTCTATGATTACACCATGTTTATTTGTAAAATTACGAGTGATATTTTTTGAATTTCTTATTTTAGAAATAAACTGGTAGTATTTGGTATTCCTATCGCCAAACCTTAGAAAGTTTGATTTAGCTCGTTGTTTCCAGAAAGTATTATTAAAGTCCATAAGAGCTTCACGCTTACTTAATAATCTATTACGTTTAATGTTAATAATATCGTTTGGAGTTCCCAAAATTTGTTGTTTTTGTAATAAAAGAAGCTTATCTTCAATATGTGTTATTTGACGAAAATTATTATTTGGGTGAGCCTTACACCAGATCTTTGTATTTCTTTTAAGTAATTTCTGTTTTTGTAAGAGTGTATACATAAAAGACCCTTGAAGTTTATTCTGCCAAGTTGATTTAACTAATCTGTTGTAGTTATCATTGCTAGTCCAAGACATTTCAAATTTAAACGGTGAGCCCGCCCTATTTTTTGTGATGCCAATTGACATAGACATTAAAGAATGATCAGAAGTTGTAAAAGGATGATTGTGTACAGATAAATTTGGGAACTGTGTTGAGATGTCTGTATGAACCATTACTCTATCTAATCGTTCATAGATATTATTATTAGGATGTTGACTTTTCCTCCACGTAATTGGACTACCTGTATAAGGGATTGTATGAACATCCAATTCTTCCGAAATCTGTTGTATTCGCAAAAATCTATTAGCCTGCGGAAGTCCACCTCCAATTTTCTCAGAACCTGATTCAATTTCATTGAAATCTCCCATTATCATACATGGGAGAGATTGATTATGAATGACAAAGAATACTTCATTCCAGAACCTATTTTTATCTGTTTGATTAGAAGGAGCATAAATGAAAGTAAGAATAAAACTGAAATTTTCAATTTTAACCAAGTATATAATATACTTATCTCATGCAGAAATTTGTTGAAAAGACTGATTAACTTTAGAAGTCTTTAATAGAACCCAGAAACCACCTTTTGTTCCAATTGAGGCAATATGATGAGCATTATTAAAACCTGCTCGTGTATAGAGAGCTTGAGCTGGTGGCTCAGTTGACTTTGTTTCTACAAGTACTAAAATATCCAACTTGTTTCGTTTTTGAATATAAGCTAGGTCTTGCCAAAGATTAGATTTTCTCACCCCTCTAATATTCCAATATGCGATGTTCGTCATTTAAAAAAATATATTGTACATACCCGCTTTGTGAGCCTTTCTAAGATAGAAGGTAACCCTGACGGATAGCTTATAATAATTGAAAATAAACTCTTTCTAATACCTTTATACTCTATGTTATAAATTGGTTGTTTAATAACCCATAAATTGTATAATCGCATAGAATGGCTATTACAAATATGTTCATTATTATTATCCTTAAATTGATTATAGGTAGGATATATACTATTAATAAAACTATAACCATTAGTGGTAAGAAAAAATTTATAATTATCAAATTTGTTAGGATTTTCCACGTATCTCCAAATATGATTCCATGGGTGACAATCCATATCTATGAGGGTAGGGCAATCTGTATCCAAAGTTGCTAACCCGGTCACAAGGCTGTTAAGCCACCTAGAATCAAAAATTACTTCACTAATACAGGTAACCAAAAAATTAGAAGCAACATCCGAGAGAGAACAGAATTGCAGTACGCTCCTAGGCAGACAGATACAACCATTTAATCTCCTTGTAATCAAATAGGCCATGTTTTTTGCCATAAGTCCAGATTGAATATAGATATAAGTAAATCTTTTAATCCAACTATATCCAATATTTTGAGGATAATAAGTATGGATATTATAGTTATTGGGATTTTCAGAATCCCTCAAAATCCGATTAATCCAACTATAACCAATATTTTTAGGAAAATAAGTATGGATCTCAAATCTGTTTGGAATTTCAGAATCCCACCAAATCTGTTTCCAGTGATGCCAAAGGGGTGTTAACCCATAGATCATGTTGTTAAGCACTTTCCAGTGACGCCAAAGGGGTGTTAACCCATAGATCATGTTGTTAAGCACTGTACAATCAGATGGAAACCAACATCTTTGAGAACCCCTGGTACTAGATGCAACAATCAAAATAATATAGCTGTTCAGAATGATGAAACAACCGAAACAACAACCATAGAACTTTAAACCAGGGACAACAACCACAAAACACACAAAGCCCTTAAACAATACACCTAGAGACGCCGCCAAAGAGACATCCCTATAAACAACAAAAAGATGGATGCCCTCTGGACCCCCTGTACAATAAAAAAACAAACACACAGCCCCTACAACTAGAACAGTGAGGCACACCGAGTTGAAGAACACCACAGACCTAAACTGAAACGGGAAAGCAGCAAGAATTAGAACCATGGAAGAGATCAAGTCCATAGAAGAGAACAAGTCCATAACACTTGGAGCCCCATAGACAACAACATAACGGAACGAAGAAGACATGGCAATATTTGTGTGAAAATCCCCACAATCAAAGCCTGAAGAAAAAGCAAGGATGGCTGCAGCTGTTGGGATTATGCAAATCTCTCCAAATTTGTTTCCAGTTATGCACCTCAACATGTATAAAGCAAAACAAATGGGGTGTTAAACCAACAAACTGGTTGTTAAGCCGATTAGCATCATATGTAAGCCAATTTATTTGGGAATCCTTGGTTCTAGAAACACCAGTAGTCAACAAACAACAACTTAAAGCATAGAAACAAGACCCTGGAAAAACAAGGCAAAACCCCACAAAACCCCTAACCAGAAACCGATGCCAAACCTCCCAAGAAACACCCATAAGAACAGCCAAACCATGGATGCTCTGAGGACCACCTGAAAACACAAAAACTAAACTCACAGACCAAAGATTCCTAAAGCACACCGAGACTTTTGAATTAAGATAGTATATAGATATACAAATATAAATGCAGATGTTTTGTTATCCCGAATATTTGTAAAATTGGGTTAAAAACCCTATTTTATTAAAAATAAAAAATCGATCGCAACAACCAAAACATATTGTGGTCGTTGTGACCACGATATTGGCAACCCTTATATCTTTGGTCTTTACGACCAATCGCTTATTTGGAGATTGCAAACAATAACTTATTTGCTCATTGCGACAAGTTATGTGCTAAACAACTATTTTACCGTATACTAAATAGATTTCTTATATATTAAAGAAATAATTATTTTTAATATAATTGTAGTTAGAGTTAATTGATTAAAACACCTTAAAAAAAGGTAGTTATCACACATCATAAAGACTTATAAATTAATATTAGATTTAGATTTAATATAATATATAAAGATTTAAATGTAGATTAATAGTAAACATTAGATTTAATTCAATGTTTTGAATTAAACTCATTGGTTAGTAAATGGGTTAAAAATAAAAGGAAAAAAAAATGTGATTGGATTAAAGAGATAACCAAAAAAACATACATAAAAAAATAAAAAATTGTGATTGGTTGAAAAACCTACAAACTACAATTCATGTAGTGTTAACACGTCATAAAAAACAATTAAGCAGAGAACAACTTGTAATACTTCTTGAAGTTTGGACGTCTGCTTAATCTCAAAGACCAATTTAAATAAGGGCTCATTTTTATTATCGGTAATGGGAAATCTATTACTGTCTGGTCGAATCCTTGGATCAATGAGCTTCCTCTGGATTGTTATAAAGGAAACCATAATCCAAACCTAAAAGTAGCAGACATGCTTGATGCTAAAAAAAAAGGAATATTAATCTCATTCATCAACTATTCCAGATCTCCGGCGACGCTTGGGAAGCCGAGGCTCCTCTGCCTCCATGGATTCCGCACCACCGCCGAAATCCTCCGCAAACAGGTCTCCTGATGGCTGGAATCTGTCCTCCAGAAGATCGATCTCGTCTTCGCCGACGGCTTGTTCCCGGAGCGGAGAAGTCCGACTTCGAGGGGATCTTCGATCCGCCTTTCGACGAGTGGTTCCAATTCAACGAAGTAAGCATATTTTGCAGATTTTTGGGGTTTTATTTAGGTTTTTTGTTACTCGTAGGTTGAATCGGGATTTGATCTAGGTTTTTGTTACTCATGGTGAAGTCTGACGTCGAGGGGATCTTCCATCCGCCTTTGAAGCTTTGGAGGCTTGTCTGTGGTTGCCGACTTCCTCCATCAACTAGATGTTGTAACTGATAACCTTACTAAACATGTGATTCTTATCCCCCTCTTCAACAAAACCATAAGCATCTTCATCTCCAATTTCCTCTTAATCTCCTTCTCTGCGTTATCCATCTTTGTTTCTTCTGTGAGCTAGGTTGCTATTATATTGTTTCAACAATTTGATTCTTCTGTCCTCTATTGATTGTCTTCAAATTTTATTTCGGTGGAAGCCATAGCGCGTATCCGGCTGATGGTTCCGAGTACATGTTGTGCTTGCAAGTCACATTTGAAGTATATATTTGTGTGTTTGCTGCAATATGAATGGCTAGTATAGGGTTATTGGTCAGCTTTAAGCCCTTAATTTGAATGTCAATAGGAGTATTTTGTGGGGTTATTGGTTTTAAGCATCAAAATATTGAGTTCTAATATCATCATTGTCTTTGATAAAGGGTTGCCAAAGGGTTGATTTTGTGCAGGTTCTTTATTGTCTAGAATAGGATTGTCTTAGTTTTTCTGCAGATTCTCTGGTCGATGTATTTGATTCCAGAAGGCCCAATTCATCTTTTCCACTCTAATTATTAGCCATATTTTGCTCTTATAACTCTCATGTGTTTGTACGTAGGTCTTAATTTTCCTCTTTGTGGTTGCACATGTGAAGATTTATATCGTACATGATTTCTTTTTGTTTTGGTGTTTTTAATTAGTTTCTTGTTGGTTGTTTTGCAATATTTCATCTTTTCCATCTAGAACTAGGGAGTTCCCATCTTAAAAATCAACTAGGGGGGAATTTTTAGGATCTAGATCGAGTATTGGAGGATCACCTGTGAAGATTTATATCCTGCAATGTATGTTGTCTCCTTGGCTGTTATCTTGTTTATTGTCTTCATTTCACAATTTTCATGCTTCTAATTTCCTACAGGGTGGTTGAATTAGTTCCTTTCTCCCGTTATAGATTGACTAGATAATTATTACACATTGGTGTTGGACAGGTTTGATGATATTTCCAAGCAGTCCCTCTACAATTTTTTAAGAACATTTGATGATGATCAGGGACGGAACCAGGAATTGAAATCGGGGTAGGCGAAAATCGCCTTATATATTAAATTTTTTTTTAAGAGTTATTAATGTATGTATTATCATCACATGTATATTAATTAGACAAAAAAAAATCAGAAAATATAAGCCCCTCATCAACACGTACTGATGTGCATGTATCACCTGTATGCATGTATATATGCTCAGTACCGTTGAAAAAGTACAATGTACAAATGTAGAAAAGGGAAAAGAAAGGGCCTGCCCGGCCTGCATTCCTATTAGAACAACGAGGCAACCAACTTACCTTAGTAAAAATTGTGTTCTATACCTTCTCCCTAGTCCCTATAATATATATTTTGGATTTTTAGGGTGGGCTGTAGCAAAGCCCACCCCACCCCTGGATCCGTCCCTGATGATGATGTTGATGCATCTATGGATTCATCCACTGAGACCTAGGGTTAGGGTATATAACTTTTCTTGTCTTTTGATTTTAGTTCTTTTGTTGATTTTTTAATATTTATGCCTTCCCGCATTTATGTTTATTTATGATGCAACAAACCAAATTTGTCTTGTTGCTGACCTTGGAGGTTGTCATTTTGGTGACTATTCATTATATTCTTTTTTTTTTAGGTATGGCTGACCTTTTCCATTCATATGTTAACACCAAGGTGGGGAGTAAATCTTGTGTATCAATATTACTCTTTCTGACATGGCGACGGCCTTGCGATTGTAATTGTTCCCGATGGCGATCTTTCGAAGATCTTCGGCCGAGGTACTTTTGGGATGCGGATGCTTAGTGTTTTATCTGATAAGTCAGTTTGAATTAAGATTTGGAAATATTTCTGGTGTCCAACATCGTTACATTTACTTGACTAGGTTTTCTGATTTTCTTTCCCTTTTAGGTTTGAGCAATATGTAGACTTTGCTCTTGATGTTCCTTTGTACTTTGTCTATCGCAAAAAAGAAGTATATTGCCTACTTTGGATTGAACCACAGTTTAAAGAGAACAATGCATGTATATCAGGTTTTGATTTATCTATGAATTTTACTAGCTTTGACATGAAATATGACAGGTATTTATCAGCTTCTAAGTTTGTCTTGGATCATAAAAACCTTAAAAGGTTTGGTTGTATTGAAGTTTTAATGTTTCGAATGTAAGAGGTTCTAATGTATTGTCATAGTTATGTGTGATTTTGTATTCTTGTTAGTAACCTGCGTTTAGGGGCACAAGGTGGTGGGTACAAATACCCCTATATTTTTTTTTAGATAAAACAAGTACATTTTAGCCTGGGTCTCTTGAGCGCCGAGCTCGAAAGCATGCAATTACATTTGAAAAATCTATTTAATGTCATCAACAGTACCCAATGTCATCACAAATGATTAATATTAATGAGGTGTAATCACAAATGTCAACAATGAATAAAAGTCATCAATAAAAGATGTAATCAATCAAGTTTAATAACATGTTATGCTCAAATTAGAAATTTGGGGGAAGTAATGTAGAACTGCGGGAAAAACCCTAGAATGGAAAAAAAAGAACGCGCTTGGACGCGCCGCACTTCCTCTCTCCCTCAGGCCCTCCAGCCGCCCACCACCAGCCATGGCGTCCGCCGATCCGCTCCACTGCAACCGCCGACGACTGATCCCGATCTAACCCCCACTGGCCTGGCCTCGTCACCACTTGTCCCAATTCTGTCGAATCATCTCACCATACACAGCCCCCCCAAATACTCCGCCTCCCTCAGCCTGCGAAAGGTGCCTTTCGGGGAGGTGGCAACCTCTGATTCGTGCTACTGTTGGCGAGATCCGTCACTCAAGTGGTTTGGGAGGCCCTTTTCCAGAGCCTTAATGTGGGATGGGATCGGTCTGGTCTGGCCGGACGGCAGCTGTCGCGTCTCGCTGGGGCGTGGGTGGCTGTTGGGGTCGCGCCCTCCTTCTTGGCTTGTATGCTGTGTTGGTTTGCCTTGGGTGCAGCTGCTTTGGCAGTGCACCCCGTTACATTATATCTTGGTTCCTGTTTGCACTGTGGTTGCTCTTGTCCAGCCCTTTTGTGGCACTTCCCCTTTGTGCTCGTCTTTGCTGTTGGTTTGCTGTCCTTGCAGGTTTGCTGGACTGTTTCGGCGAAGTCGGGTAGGCTGGCGGCTATTGGGAGCCATGCTCGGGGCTGCGTTTGGGTGTGCTTTGCAGCTGTTAGCGGTCCTTACTAGGCTGCTCTCTGGCCTCTCCAGGCGTCATGAAGAATGTTGCTGCTTCCTCTCAGAGCTTGGGTGTTGGCTGTCCTGCATTACTACTCTAGCTGGGCGCACCAATTTGGAGTCACACTCCATTATTGTATATTATGTTTTAAAATCAACTTGCTACCAGCAAAGTTTTATAACCAATTGTATAATAACATTGTACCCATTTGACAACAATCACAGGTTACAATTACACTCTAGATTGCTCTCAATGGGCCTTCTTGTTTGGATCGATCAATCACTTTATACCATATCCTGCTACACCAAGCTTGGTTCATTCTCATGGGTGATTTCGTACATTTGCATTACCAATGATTTAGCTACGGTTTTGCCATTATTATCTAGCTTTTCAAGGTTCCCCGTTATCTTGGTTCCGCCGTTTGGCGTCGGATCCTCTTGCCCGGGTAGAGCTGCCAGACTTAGTGTCGGTTGGTGTTTGTCACCGTTACAAGCTAAACACTATCGTTTAAAACTAAACCAACAGATACATGAACCAACGGATACAAAAATTAGTTTCCCATGAATATATGTACTTGGAATTCCTGCGGTATTCGCAGTAGAAACTTCTGGACTAATATTGATATCTTCTGCAAGAACAATCATATAAACGTTCTAGCTCTTTTGGAAACCAAAACAGATAAGGTTCCCTCCGAAAATTTCTGGCGGAAATGTGGATTCACTAACATTGCTTTCGACCCGGCTGCCGGATTTTCCGGAGGCATCTGCTTGCTATGGAAAGGTTTGCCCTCGAGCCAAGGATCTATTGACCTGATATCGGTTAACAACCGTTTTATACACTTCAACTACTCGGACTTTATATCTCACAGAAAGGTTGCCGTACTGGTGATTTATGCTCCTCCAGACGAGGTTAGGAAAGGGCCCTTTTGGGAATCAATCGATCTTTATATTCAAAACTTACTCATACCTTACTGTATAATGGGGGATTTCAATGACATCTGCTCCCCATCGGAGAAGATGGGGGGGGCGTGTCCGCCAAATGGCAGATTTACCCGCCTCACCGACTTAAAAAACAGATTTTCTTTACACGAAGTACCTTCCTTCGGGGGCCGTTTTACCTGGAAACGGAAACAACACGGAATTGACCACTGCTTTGAGAGACTGGATCGTCTCCTCATTCACACAGACGTCCTCACTATATTTGACTCACTTACAACTCAGATCCATCCCTTCACCAGATCTGATCATGCGCCAATCTCGACAGATTTCAGTCGGACTGCAAAAACAAAAAACAGACCTTTCAAATTTGAGCTAGCATGGGCAAACCGCCGGGATTATAAGAATCTGGTGTCTCAGGCATGGCGTCTTGACTCATCGGGCTCCTTCATGTACTGCCTGTTCCAAAAAATGAAACTTCTTAAGCGTCTTTCAAAAGGTTGGCACAAGAAAACCTTCCTCAATATAAACAATCAAATCAAGACAACCGATCAGAAACTACTACAACTTCAGTCTTCGCTTCTGTCAAACTACAATAACGACGACATAAAATTACTAAAGCAACTGCTCAATAAAAGAGAAAGAATGCTCGATTTCCATCGAAGATACTGGAGCCAAAGGGCTAAAGTTAAGCATGCCAGGCTTAATGACTCCAACTCTGGATATTTCCACAAAATCGCCTCGGCCAAAAGGGGAAGGAAAATTATCAAGTCACTCACCCTTTCGGGTGGGGCTGTCGTTGATGATTTTCATATTATTCAACAAGAATTTGAAACGGACTTCAATGCTAGATTCCGCTCCTCCTTAAGAAGCGATCTGGACACTACCAGGGACTTAAGGGTTATCCCCTCGAAAGTAACACAAGCAGAAAACGACATGCTGACCGCTCCAGTATCAAACGCAGAAATTAAAACTGCGGTTTTCTCTATGAGCCCGGACAAAGCACCGGGTCCTGACGGGTTCTCGGCAGGTTTCTACCAAAAGTTCTGGAGTACAGTAGGGCCCTCTGTCACGAAAGCTGTTAAGGCTTTTTTCTCTAGCGGAACGCTTTTAAGACAATCTAACCATACATTCATAACGTTACTACCAAAACGAGATGACCCAGCAACAGTTAACCACTACCGCCCCATTAGTTTGTGCTCCACCATTTACAAGATTATAGCTAAGGTTATAACAGCAAGACTTACCAAGATTTTTGAAAAATTGATACATCCCTTACAAGGCGCCTTTACGAAAGGCAGGTCCATCCAGGATAACATTCTGATAGCCCATGAGGCTTTCCACTCCTTCAAGCTGAAACGGGGTAAGGCAGGCTTACTCGCCTTGAAGCTGGACATGGAGAAGGCTTATGACCGTGTTGAATGGTCCTTCCTTTTCAATGTTCTTTCCAAGTTCGGTTTTAACGACAAGTTTATTAGTTGGATCAGAGAGTGCGTAACCACGGTGTCTTACTCTGTTCTGGTGAATGATGAGCCTACGACACTCATTGAGCCCACTAGGGGACTAAGGCAGGGCGATCCCCTATCACCCTTTCTGTTCGTTTTGGCTTCGGAGGTTTTGGCCAGAACTCTGGAACAGGAAAGTGCGGTTAACAAAGATCTGGGAGTAGTGTTTGGTAATCCGGGCATTAAGATTCCTTTTTTAGCTTTCGCTGATGATATCCTCATTTTCTGTAAAGCTTCACAGTCAGCCTGCTCTTCAGTTCTGTCCATTATTGATCGTTTCTGCCTTATTTCTGGGCAGAAGGTCAATTTACATAAATCTAGCTTCCAAGCCTCCTCAAACACATCACCAGCAGCTATCACTGCCACGATAGCGGTCCTGGGTATCCCCCAAGCAAACAACTTCGACAAATATCTCGGGTGCCCAATCGTAAACGGACGCACTAACAAAGACACCTTTAACGATGTAGTACTAAAATCTAAACAACAACTCACCAAATGGAAGGCGTCTAGTCTATCGTCCGAAGGACGTAAGGTTCTTATCAAATCTAATCTGTGCGCTAAACCGGTTTTCCTAATGCAAGCTTTTTTACTACCGTCTCACATTCACCAAGAACTCGACAAGGTTTACAGACAATTCTTCTGGAACAAAAGCTCTAAAGCCCCCCCGCTGATTAGTTGGGACAAAATCTGTGCTGACACTTTGAAAGGAGGTTTGGGTATTCACAAAGCGGAAACAATGAACATTGCATTACAGATGAAGCTGTTGTGGAAAATTATGTCCGAACCGGACAATATTTGGGTTCGCCTAATCTCCCAAAAATATCTCAAAGAACATGACATCCTGACCTATCAAACGAAAGGCAACACTTCTTGGCAGTGGAGACGCCTTATGTCTATCCGACATCATTTCCAAAGCGCTCTTCATTGGTCTGTTGGTGATGGGAATTCCATTGACTTCTGGTCCCAGAAATGGGCCGGCGATGAACCGCTGGCTTGCAGGGTACTCCAACCGATACCAAATGACCTTTCAAACATAAAAGTTTCCCACTTCATCAACCAAAACTTGCAATGGAACAGGGAATTGCTTCTCTCTAGCTTAACAAACATCATTTCACAGGATGACATCAAGCTTCTGCTTGGTATCGTACTGCCTAATAATCCTATGAAGGATCGAGTGTATTGGGGGCCAAGCACTAATGGGTGGTTCTCGACTAGCTCAGCAAACAACATGCTGTCAGCCAACAAGGGGTTACAAGACTATGATTGTGGTTGGATATGGAACCTTGATGTTCCGCCGAAGGTTCGTCATTTTCTTTGGAAAATATCCCGGGATGGCCTCCCTACTTCGGAACGCCTACAAAAGTCCCACGTTTCTGTACCATCTGGGTGTCACTTTTGTGATATTACAAACGAATCAGACAAGCACATGTTTCTTCAATGCCCGGTTACTATCAGCCTACTTAGGACTCTTCGCATCCGCTGTCCGAGCCTTTCCCACCTAGCCGTCAACTCGGGCTCAAACTTTCCCCTAAACCTGGTTCGGCGGGTGGTGGGCAAGGAACATTTCGGCCCTCTAGCATGTGCGTGGTGGACTATCTGGTTCTTTAGGAACCAACTGGCTTTTGACCACACGACGAAAGTATCCATTACTGAAATGGAAATTTTCCATACTACTTTTACACAATGTTGGAAACAATCGAAACTGCTTGACGCTGAGTCATCTTCAGGTACGCCTTTGCCTCCTAAGGTAATCCATCCCGGCTGTCGCTTTACGTCAACCGCAGCCAAGGGTAAGGGTCGAAGTCGTTCGGGCCTTTGGGATAAACCATCGATGGACTGCTACAAGCTTAACTTTGACGGTTCTGTAAGAGCGGGTATTTCGGCTTCTTACGGTTTCGTCATTAGGGACTGGTGCGGCCGAGTGGTTGCCATGGGGCGAAACTCGTGCATCAATGTCTCAGTTGTTTTTGCCGAGAACCTCGGTCTAAAAATGGGAATCCTTCGGGCTAAACAGCTGAATATTCGTAACCTCCTGATCGAGGGCGATAACCTTCTGGTTATTAAAGCTCTGCTAGGGGACTGGAAGTGCCCCTGGAATATCGAGCTCCTACAATCTGATATTCTGTTAGATACTTTGTCTTTTTCTTATGTAGCTATCCGTCATATTTTCAGGGAATCGAATGCAGTGGCTGACTATCTCGCGCGCAGTGCACATGCTTCCCCTGCCGACGCCTGCTACGACGACGATCCAGAGCTCTGTGCTCTCATCCGCAAGGATGCGCTAGGAAGGAGTCCTGCTACGGCCGACCCAACCTAATTTTTATTCTGCGTCAAAAAAAAAAAAAAAAAAAAAAAAAAACATGTTATGCTCTTGTGTCATCAATGAATAAAAATGTAATAAACATGTCACCACAAGTGATTGCATCAATGAAGTGTAATTACAAATGTCATCAGTGAATAAAAGTATAATCGATGAATATATATCGATATACAATTGATTAAATTAAAAAAAAGGCATCAAATAATTACATTAGAAAAATGGCATCAAAACACTACTTTGAAAAAGTTGCATCACATTAAAGAGAATAATGTCATCAAAATACTACTTTGTAAAAATATGGCATCACGGTAAAAAAAATATCATCAAAAAAATTAACATAAAAAAGTGGTATCAGAAGTCAATAGTAAAAAAAAAAGCATCTAAGCGAAAATAAAATGTAATAAAAATATAGCATCAACTAATTACATTATAACAATGACATCAAAGCACTACTTTAAAAAGTGGCATCACACTAAAGAAAAAAATTTCATTAAAAATTTGGCATCAAAACACTATACTTTGAAAAATGGCATCAAAACATTTCAGGAAAAAATGGCATCACGATAAAAAATTACATCGAAAAATGGCATCACGGTAAAAAATAAAATAAAAAAATTGCATAAAAAAAGTGGCATCAGTGGTATTAAAAAAAACCAAAAGAGCCAGTCAACGGTGATTGTTGACCCTTAATACTCCATGAGTGCTAGCTTACCTAATTAAATTAATTAAAGGTTCAAAATAGACTAGTTACTAAAAATAACCCTTTCACCAAAAAAAAATAATAATAATAAAAGTAACCTTTGGTTTTTTTGATGAAGAGGAACCCACATTTAGTGGTAAACTCCGGACACGTGACTCAACCAGCAAGAGTCACACACTAGGTAAACTGGCTTGCGCCGACCGGCTCGACCAAAGGCCGAAAAGGGACGAAGGTAGGGATCGAACCCGAGACATCCTAACATCCCCTACTCCCCACCAGTGAGCCACCCCGACTGGGATAATAACCCTTGGTTTTATATATGGGGAATGACTACTAAATACACCACTTTGATATTTGGTTTGCAAAAATACCTAGGTTTGAAAACAATTGCATCAATATATGAAAATTTGCAAAAATTCCTTATTTAATTATCAAAACTGCCCACCAACCCAAAAAAACAGAATTTTTTTTTTAAATATTTTCGGTATTTTTCATTTTTTTTCATATTTTTTAATTATATTAAATAATTAAATATAAAAAATCTGAAATTAAAAAAAAAAATTCCCAATCTCAATCCCTACTAACTGTTAGCCCCGACCGAATCCAAATCCCTAACCAAAACACACAAGAGCAGCCCCAACCCTAAGTCTCCGGCGCTCAGCCCTAACCCCAATCTCCAGCGCTCGAACCTTAGCCCGCGTTTCCGACTCCGTCGCTGCGCCTACACTCTGGCGCCCCCGACCTACCCAATCCCAGCATGAGAGGCTCCGCTACTGCTCCTGGATGCGTTATCCTTCGATTTCAGTTTCAATTCGGTAATATAATGGTAGTATTGTCTTCTCATCTTCACTAGTTATGTTTTTGGAAATTTATAAAGAAAAGAAAGCATAATGCGTTGTCGTCGTAGTTGTTGGAAAGTTGTGTCGATTGCTCGGTTGGGATCACGATGTCGAAGGCGATGAGGAGGAGGAGGTAGATATAAGTCGGGATCATCATCTTCTATGCGTTTGATCTTAAGAGTTTGTGAAGTCGTTAACTTCTATACAAGTTTATTAATAAAGTGGGCAAATACTGTGAATTAATTGAAAGTTGAATGAAACTAATAGCTAGAATTGGTCCAATCGATTGACCTGTTATGATATATTGATATTTGGTTGGTGGTCATTACGTTAATTATAGTACCGATGATTTTGAATCAATGTCAGTTCAACGATCAATCGCTCATAGCAAGATACGTATATATAGGAGATGAATGCAAGTGGTCATTGTATGCATAATGTAGAGATTTGAGATTAGGAAGCACTGACTAATTGCTGTAATGTGGTTTTATTAAACAATGTAATTTAAGGGTCAGGTCAACTAAATCTTAAGAGAACTACCAATTGCATCCAAGTTGATGTTGAAACACCCAAGGTTGAATCTTAAGAGAACTACCAATTACATAGGAACAATTCCCTATTTTGCTGAATTTTATGTTTTTGATATTCAAGTACAACAAGTAGAGCCCGTTCAGGATGTCGTACAAGAAGTAGGAAGTAAGTATTATACTCAGTCCAGAAAGAGTGAAAATTCAAGAAAAGAATTCATTAGACAACAGATACATCGAGCGAAAAAATATGAGAGGCTCCTTGATAATTACGATGTGGGTGTAGTGACATAGAAGATGAAAAATAGAAGTGTTCAAGGGGCTTCAAAATTACTGGATTGGCTTGCTTCAGAGATGTTAGTGACTTATTTTTTGTTCGTATGGGATGACGTGCAAAATATAGTTGCTTATATTTATATATGTTACTAGTTTGATATGTCAGCCCCGACTGTCGACAAGGCCCGATGGTTTTGGAAAGATATGAGCCTCTGGCAAAGAAGTATGCACAATTTGGTAGATCTCATGTGAGTGTCAACCAAGTGAAAGGTTTGGAAACAAACGAGCGTGTGCAAGTGCATCTACCAACCTTTTGATGTATTTTTATGAAGTATTTCAACTTATAATCCTTATTACTCATGTTATCAACGAATTTGCAAGGGGGGTTGTGGGGTGTACACGCTCAAATATATTGAACTTCTAATTGTTGGGATGACGAAGTTGTTGGTTGTTTCAGACAAGAATGTTGATTTGTTTAGGAATGAGCTGGCGCATAACATCTTCAACTGCAAGGGTACAGGAGCTAACAATATTATGGCGCAAACTTAATTGTTTCGTTTAGCCTAAGACTTTATCTATTATCTATTGTTTTTGTTCGACATGAATAGATTCATGTACGATGGTACAATTATTTTTGGATACTTGTGGTGGTGTTTTGAATACTTATGGTGATGTTTGTCTATTTTTGGAGTAGTTTAGCTTAATATCTACTGATAATTGACCCAAGGTTTTCCCCATTGTGTACAGAAAATCAATCTCTCAACTATGATTGTTTTGGATTGTCCTTGTGTCATCTCAAACTTAGAGTAAAGGGAAAACACTTCCTTCTCTTTCAAAGCCTTGAAAATTGCTAATCGGGCTTGATGAGTTTTACTAAACGAGCCGAGTTGAGAATGTGAAGCTCGATTTAAACGTTGGCTCAGGTTGACTTTAGTTTATATTTTGTAACATGTACTCCCTCCGTTCCAAAATAAGTGTCGTTTGTCTTCTTCTGCACGCTTTTTGAGGAGGTCAAAACACTATAAAATATTATTTTTTTAATCAAATTTTTTAAATAATTTCATAGTCGGTATTCATAAGTATAAACTTATAAAAACAAATTGATTAAAAAAATAATATTTTATATAGTTTTTACCTCATTAAAAGCGTGCAGAAAAGTCAAACGACTTTTATTTTGGAACGGAGGGAGTACAAAATTTCTCCAACATTACTATGCTTTAATTGTGAGCAAATAAGAGATGAGTTCATGAGGGTAAACAGCAAGCAATTCTCATATAAAAGACTTATATTCAATATTGATAAGGCGTCATCCGACATTAAGAAAAACACTGTTAGGCTCAAGATTCTACTGTCCATTGAGATGCGACTTTGTTTAGTTCGTTGGATAATCATCAACTCTAGTAAAAAAACACTATTAGAAAACTTCAATTATACATCTGTTGTCTACAGATGTCTTTCAAAACAATTTCCGATCTCTTTGTGCGTGTAGTAAAAGGTTAAAACTTTCCACATCGGTTTTAAGCAGATGTCTTTTCTTAATTAAAACCCCTCATTTTTTGTTATGACATATTCACTTGTTGATGAATATCCATAATTTGTCATTTGAAAACATGTGAAGATGTCCTCCTAAAGCAAAAGAGTGACATTTACATCTTTATTTATAAAAATAAGTGATGTCTTAATACAAAATACACAAAAGTTTTTGTTTTAGTGATCACATTTATAATCATGTTCGATATATAATTTATGATTTTATATTGTTTTAATTTAATTGACCACATGAAATATAGGCATAACTGATGTATTTTCATATTATCGACATCGCATTGAGGGTATTCATACAATATAATCTTTAGATGATAAAGAAAATAACACAGGGAACAGAGAACAAAGCACCCGCAAAGTGCTTGAGTATCACACATAGGTCTATCTCATGTATCACCAAAAGAGAAGTTATTGTGAAGATTGCTTACCTACACACAGATGCTTAAACACCACAATAAACCAAAGATCTTTGACTCCATCTTCTCCCTCCTCCGATAGCATGCATACTGCATACCCCAGCCTCCTTCCCGTCACCGCCGACCCGGCCACTAGCGACTCCTCTCCTCGCCGCAGGCACCGGTTCTCCTCCGGTCCCTCGCCACAGCCACTGGTGTCACCTCCCCTCGTCGCAGCCAGCAACCCCACCACTCTATCTCCCCTACACTCAACATCCCGATTGATTTTGACGACGAAGTTGGGAGATAGGGGTGCAACTATGCACTTGGATCTGAGGTTTTGGGAGAGGATAGGGTAAAATAAATGCTTTTCCAGATTTTGTTATCCAAACATGGTTTAAATTTTAATTAGATTATAAACCAAATAAATTGATTATAAACATAATCAATATGGAATCCAAACGGACCCTAAATGTCATTCAAAAGAAACATGGCAGAAACATTACTCCACAGTCCACACCCTATGAAATGATGCTATAGCAATAAAGCCAAACATAAGCTTCCAAAAATATGCGTATAAGATATTAAATACACAATACCAAGGTAAAGACATTTGATTAAAGTTTTTTATTTAATTAACTAATAGTAAAATAGTAACCAAATAATAACTATATATGATTATTGAGAGTTCAAAGGTCTACCATAAATCAATAAAATGGCAAGAGTTATCTCATTGATCTTGAAATAATTCACCTTACAGGCTTACACCAATTTATAAGGTTTTATTGTGTGGGTTTCGTCTTACAAAACTTAGTCTTGTCTACTTTATCAAATAAACAATTGTACAGCAAATTATTAGTCATGTTTGATTTGAATGGGTTTAGTTCCGTTATTGTAGAGTGCTCTTTCCTATTTATGGATTCATGAATTAGAGTGATGGTTTCATTATCAATCTAAAACTAAAAGGTCATAATGTGCATATGAGTTACCTGCAGAGCCAACATAATCCACCCGCCTTGAACTGGCCATTGAAATGGTCTTTCGAGTTCACTCCCGGGCCTTCGCATTGTGTGTATTGCTTAGCACCCGGTGGCAATATCAACATATCAGTATTTTTCTATCATTCTTTTGTAGTAGTTAAATAGCGAGATTCGCAATCGAATGCACTGCCATGTTTGTCATGACAGAAACAAGAACAAGAGAAAATCATGGATTCCTCACCATTTCCTTCACACTCATGGCAGACTATACTGTGTGATTTGGTGGTTGGCTTATCTGGTGTCGCCTGTTTACATCACTACAAAAAAAAAACAATTTAGCATCGGCAATTTACCGTGGCGAAAGGCTGATCTGGGGTGGCAAAACCTATTTAGCCACGGACGTAGCCACGGGAAACTAGGGGTGGCCAAGTCTGCGGTGGTAAAATGCTAATAGCTACGGATGCTTGCCGTGGAGACCAACCTAGCCACGGCATAGCTACGGCTAAGCGACCCCGTATGAAAGACACGACACATTTGCGACGGTAGGTTGCCGAAGCTAAGGTCTGGGTGGAAAATAAAAAAAAACTGCTTTTTAGCCCGGATTCTTTAGACCCGGGCTAAAAAGTCCAATACTTTTTTTAAAAAAATCAAATAATACACACAATTACCTATATAATAAAATTTCATTAATTATACAAAATTTACATTTATAATAAAATGACAACAAACTACATAATTTATATAAAATAAAAATACATAATTACAAAATATACATATACAATAAAATGTCCAAAACTACATTTTAACCAAAAATAAAATGTCCAAAAGACAATAGTAATTCTAACTCCAAACTTACTTAACTAAAAGACAGCAGTATTACTTCAACAAGCAAGATTAACATGGCTCTTGTAAAAAAAAGAAACAAAGAAAGAATAACATATGATTGTTTCAACTCACGAGAACTTGATGGAGATCAATGAACACCATGAACTTGATGGAGATCGACAAGCTGGATAAAAAAACAAATGACATACTTTAAGACCAATGAACACCATGAACTTGATGGAGACAACATATAATGAGCAGGGCATTAAAATCAGCAAGTATATAAGAATTGAATCAGCAAGTATATAAGAATTGAATATCAATACTGCTCAGTACTCACTAGAGCAAATAAAAATAAATATGCATATAGAGAATTTAGGAAAGAAATGTTCATATCTGTCTCCCACCAAAGTTGGTGGAACATCTAGGAAACTCTCTAAGGTGCTTGGGCAGATGAGATGGTGTGGGAGCTTTAGTGCAGGACACGGTTTCACCTTCGGTAGTTCAGGACCTCTTGATTATGATTGTCAATGTTTCGGCCATTTCTAAAGGCTAAATAAACCCATTTAGGCATATGTAAGAGGAGCAAAGTGGGGTTTCATTCATTTTCCTTCAGATGTTCTTGTCCCTCTAATCATTATAAATCGAAACAGAAAAGGGAAAAAAGGAAAGCGTGTCAAACCTGTATCAGTATGGGGCGTGTCAAAATCAGCTAACTCCACTATGATAACAAAAGCATCCAAGCACTCATTATGGGGAAGAGTATAAAAGCAGAAGCCTGCGACAGCCAGATTAAGAGGGAATCAGCATCACTGGTATGAAAGTTTAAATAGGTATGGCTTGAATTGGTACTCAAACATACCATAACAAAGACCAGCTCTGCATTGGCAAGAGAAGTTGTGACAACATGCCTCTGCATCCCGTCTTACAACGGCTTGCAACTGTAAAGTGAGTATCGAAACAGACAATAAGAGTGCATCTTATAACATGATCTAAATTTAATAAAAGGTGAAAGAATAGTTCGCTTTGTGCTTACTGCGTGACTGTGTAACACGGTGTAAATTTAAGTAGCAAAGGAAGAAAGGGTGGGTAGGTGGGTGGAAGATAGTCACTCACTTGATGGTGATAACTCTTGACTGCTGATAAGAATCTTGTTAGCCATTTCAGGGCTTCAGATACATAGACGCCCCAAATAGATTCCTTATTAGGTGTGCTTTGATCAACAAACCCCACAACTAGTTTAAGATATTGGCGTTCAAAGCTTCTGATAAGCTACAATAATAATGATCAAGTGTTAGCTGGTAATCTCATTATGAAATGTGTGTTGTCAGCAAAGCAAACTAGTTACAGGTACCTTAAAGAATGTGCACCTTCTAGAGAGTGTTTCCCTTTGGATCTTAGCTCTCCTGATCTTCAAAAGTAACACTGATTTAGTATGTCTTCTGACGGAATTCAACAAATAAAGAACCAGCCAACAGCTCTAAAAGACAACAGTAATTCTAACTCTAAACTTTCTAATAGCAGAATTCTAACTCCAAACTTACTGAAAGGACCAGAGGAGGAGAATATCAGCTTCCATTAGTAGAAAAAGAAAGTGGAAGACATCATGCAAGCAAGCCTTCAATTGGATGAAGTTGAGAAAAACACGCAAAGTCACATATATAATATATAAAGGTACAACCTCCATAAAAAAAAAAGTATACTAAGTTGTCAAGGCAATTCTTATTCTTAATAAAAATTAATCACTACAAGAAAGTAGCCTTAGAAGTATAAACTTTCCAAGAAAGACATAGAGAAAAATTTAGATAAGAGACAAGGCAAAAAGAAGGGCTGAAAAATTCAAATCTAAAACCAAAAATGAAATTCAGAAGGCGCCTACTTTCTTCATTAACATAAAGTGGAGATAGATTTCTTAAAGTGTAAGATAGTCTGCCGAGAATTTCAAGTTTAAAACTAATATTTCATTATTTAGGGTTGTTCATAATGCTAAATAAGTGCAAAACAGGAAGGGAAAAAAAACAAATAACTGAGAACATAAAATAAAAGCAAATATCAACGTCCATATGATAAGATCTGAACTTTTACCATGATGTAATTTACCAGAAGAACCAATTTCCAAAAACATCAACAAAAGCAATACATCCACACACATATAAAACACAAATATTTTGAAATTTCAATCTTGGAATGATTGAGGATAACGGGGTCTAGATACAACAAACAAAAAGAGCATTCAATAAGATACTCCGTATATAATGGTAAGCATTTATACAATTAAAATATGGATAATAAGAGCTTAAAAAAAGTATACCAACACTTTCTCCAAGGTGCATTGATATTGAATTTAGCTGAGCTTTATTCTCATACAAGCGATTCACAGTTTTTCTTGAGCTCACAATTTCTCTAGCAAGAGCCTAAACATTATTCAAAAACACACAGGAAACAAATGTCAGAAATAAGAGCAACCCCAACTGTTCTTGTAAAAATTCTCTAATATAGAGATGAAAATACCAAAATCTCTAAAAAATTTACACTCAAACTCCAACCACTTCTCTACAATCAACCACAATTGAACAATCAATGCATTTATTATATACTATAATAAATATAGAAATCTCTAATATAATAAATGCATTTATTATGGAAATTAAGTAAAAACAATCAAATCTAAATTATGAGACCAAATAAATCAAAGAGAAATCAGTGAATAATCAACCACAATTGAACAACAATTAGCTGAAGAAATCATTTACAAACAATTGAACAAGGCAGTACGTAAACACAAGGCAACAATCAAATAGGAGCAAGATGACATTACTCAAAATCAAGCAAAAATATTAATAGAACACAAGCAATATATAAGACTTTAACTTGCAGGAATAAACAAAATACAAAAGCAAGGCTAAATGTATTAGTCACGAACAACTGAACAAGGCAGTAAACGGAAAGCAGCATTCGAAAGGAGGTACGCAAGGCAGCAATCCATGACAGATGAGGCAACCCCAATTCAACCGATAAACCATGCTGTAAATCAGTGGAAAAAATCTGGAGCCCTAATTGCAATCGACAGGCAACAATCGATCAACATTGATTTCGAACAGCAATTGAGCAGCAACTAGACAACCATAATCGAACAACCCTTATAAATCAAACAAAAAATTTCAGCAAAGAACATTAAGAGTGAGAGAGAGTGAGAGAGAGGCGAAGGAGCGACGAGGCGACCTTGGGTCCCCAGCGACGAGGCGAAGGAGCGCGAGGAGGAGCGGCGTGCGTGAGCGCGAGGACTCGGGGGCGTTCAAGGAGGGAGCTAAGGAGCGGGGCTGTTCGAATCGGAGAGTGAGAGAGAGGTGGCCTCAGATCTGGCGTCGAGGGGTCGATTCAGCAAACAAGGAGGCTTTAGCCTCCTACAATCCGGTGGCGGGCTGAAGGGAGAGCCATGGGAGGATGATGGGTGCTATGGGTGCTTGGAGGGAGCTCGAGAGAGCCATCAATGGATGCGACCAATGAGAGAGGCGAGAGGGTGAGGGTTTGGAGACAGGTCGGTGAAGGTATGGTCGCGGGAGGAAGAACCCTGAATGAGGAAAGTGAAGGATGCATAGTGAGGAAGACGGAATGAGAGGAGGGGAGGAGGCGGAAGCCATTGAAGAAGGGTTTGAGAGCTCGAGGAAGCGACGGCGGTAGGTGAGGAGAGAAGAAAGAGATGAAAGGGAGGGTTTGTCTGAGTGAACAGGAGGGGAGTGTTTATTAGGGTTCGGGTTAGGTATATGACAAAGTTAGCTTCGGTGCTCTATTACCGTGGCTAAGTCCTGAAAAAACCAATTTAATGGCCACGGTAAACCTAACTGGGGTGGCAAAATCGACCCAATAGCCACGGCAAACTCACCCCGTTGCTAATATCTTGTTTTTTTTTTCAGATGCAATGCTTGCCGTGGCTACTGCCGTGGCAAAAGGGGATAAATTGCCACGGCAAACGCTTGCCGAAGCTAACTGGCGTGGCAAAATTAATTTTTTTTTGTAGTGCATCATCACAAAATCACTCAAGCTTCTTAGTTCCTTTATGAGAAAAAAAGTAATAGCAAAAGTCACACAGAACAGCAATCCTCAAATCTGGAAGTTTCACAAAACCTACAAATTCGATCATAAAATAGCAATCATAAAATCCAAACTGGAAGTCGAACAGAACAACAAAGTCAGCAACTCAGCATACAGCTTGCCATTTTAAACCATACAGGAAAACTTGAAGAGATTACTTAGCAATACCTGGCAGAAGTGGCAGCACAATCGGACTCAACAATCGAACACAACATATGATGAGGAACGATTGAACGATCTGGAGGAACAAGTCGAACATAATTACGTGCTGAATTAGAAAAATAAGAAAATGAGAAAGAAGATGAGAGATGAGGAACGACTGAATGAGCCGAGGAGGAGGAGAAATAAGAAGATGAAGAGGGATACCGGGAACTTGAAGCCAGAGAAACAAGCCGCCTACTCGCCGTCACCGGCCCAGATCCTTCGTCGAGGAGAGGTTGAACTTTGGATAGTGATTCGCCTACCGCAGAGCTTTCCCAAATCGCAAAATAGGAAAGGAAAAATCAGATTGGGAAAATTAAAACCCTAGATCCCAAAAAAAAAGAATGAAGGCAGGAGAACGAGCGCAATGATGACAGGAGAACGAAGGCCAGCGAAACACGACGGCAAGAGAACGTCGGCCTTTTGGGGTTGAACACAGTGACAGAAGCTTGAAGGCAGTGAAGGGAGAAAAAGGCCATAGCTAGCCAAGAGAAGAAGCCGAATCTGGAGGAAGGAAGTCGGTGCCGGAAGAATAGGGAGTCGAAAAGGAGTCGATGACGATTTTAGGGTTTTTCTCCAACCAATTGTTTGCGATTGGGATTTGGGGTTGAATTATGAAATGAACTTGTGTGTGAGAGATGAAAGTACTGGAGTATGAAAGATGAAGAATGCGACGGCGTCAGAGTCGTTCAACGATTTGGTCAGACCAAGAACCCTAAGCCAGATCCGATCCAGACTCTAGAGGAAAGAGGGACAAGAGAGCTTGAGGGGCGAGGGTGAGGTTTGTTCGAGTTCTGGTGGGAAAGCTTCCGGTAGAAGGAGAGTCGGAGAGTGCTGAAGGATTCCGGTGGAGAGATACATAGGTATCGAGAAGGAGGACTGAAGGAAGGGGATGAAGTGAGAGAGGGGAGACATTTCAATTTGGGTGGGTTTTCAAAATATTTTGATTTGGGTGGGTTGGGTTTTCAGATTTCATTTAGGTGGGGTTTCAAATTTTCAAAGTGTTCAAATTTTTGGGAAACCCGGTTAAAATTTTCTAAGTGTTAAAATTTTGCCTCTCATATTTTGAAAACCCTCCTTTTTTTTCGAAGTAATTTGGTTCCGCCATTTATCCCTTAAACGCGCATTTTTATTTTTTTTTAAATCAACAATTTCACATCTGTCTAAAACTTTGACAATTTTATAAACTCTTTAATACATCACAAAAAATATTACTAATGTAAAAGAATAATTTTCACATCTGTTGTTTTTTGACAGACTTAAATGCAGTGTTGTCTATTGACAGTATTCTTGTAGTGAAATACCTATGAACCTTTTACTTTCGCATTAGTTTGAACAAAGATTTAAGAAGATAAAGTTTAGGTTTTGTTAGAGGCGGGGCTGGGTAATGTATATTTGAGGAAATATCTAGTAGGATCCGACAATTAAGCGGTTATGATTAATAATATAGTTGTTATGATTTAGGTCAAAACCGTATCTTTACTCAATCTCCCGTCGATTTTTGATCATATCCTGTCAATGTTCATATTTGGGATTGTTAAGGACGGTATCCATCCTGTCAATATGATAATAATATGGTTTCAAGATATATATTGACAATCCTTCTGTAAATATGGTTAATAATCCTAAAGATATGATTGACCGTATCTTCATTGATTCTCTCCCCTATTATAGTTTTAATCATGTCAAAATAAACCTATAACCTTGTCACTATGAACATTATTCTTGTCGTTCTGAACAAATAACTTTGCCATCTTGGACATACCTTTAATTTCTAGTTATGGTATGGATAAAATCGTATCTTTATTCTCCTTCCTATTATAGACTTCATCCTGTCATTATTAATTATCAGGTTTGTCATAAAAAACCTATATCCTGTCACTTTTGATTCTCTTACCAAGTCAATGATTTTTATCCGGCTAGTTTTATTATTCTTAAATTTCCGAGAAAAAAATATTAAAAACATTATTTGAATATATATTTCATGTTTTATATGTTTTTTTACTTTTCTTTTAATTCATAATACTCCTTTTAATGATTTTTACATTAAAATATAAAGGTAAAATCAGTCATTATTTTTTAGCACAAATGGCCTATTTTTTAGCACAAATGACCCACATATTCTATTTTTTTCATTCTAAGAAAACGGATATATTTTTACAAACTGAACACCGATTTGATGTATTTCTGCAAATTAGCCTATATGTATGCCCAATCCTCCTATTATCGATATTCTATTTTTTGTTTTGGTGGTCTGGGTTGACCCCGAATAATTTATAACAAGTTCCGTGCCTGAGTACTGTACGTGTAGATACGAAAAGTCAATCCATCTAGAGCGACCCCCAAAATGGCAGACTAGTTCCAATTCAAGTACTATGAAATATATTTTAATTTATACAAGTAATAATTTTGAGGGATCAATTTTAGAGTTATTTTAGAATACGCAGTCAACTGATTAGCTTATGGCTTGGTCGACCTACGCAAACTTTATAAAAAGTAGTAATAATAATAATAATGTAATTTCCTGTAGGTCAGCTTTGAAAGGATCGGAGGAAGAAGCCAGCTAGCTAGGTGATAGATATGCGCATCCAAGTAGAAAAATGGAAATACAAATAAATATATATAAACAATCAAAAGATCGGATCGGATCCATTAGAGAGAAATTTAAAGCATGGCAAGGCTTGGATTAGCCGATGGGTTGGTCGTGGTCGACGCAAGCTCAGGCTCGGGGGGCCTGTTTCTTGTCATTTGGATGATTCTCGTTTCGCTCTCTATCATAGCCATGGCTATATTTAGCTGCAGTGATGGTGCCGATAGCGGAAAAGGCAAAGCCAATGGCGGTGGTGGCTGCGGTGGAGGTGGTGGCTGCGGTGGTTGTGGCGGCTGTGGAGGCTAGGCGTGTATATACAGCACTACTATCCTTCTTTGTGTAACAATCTCTATCTTTTACATGTTGTGTTAATTGTCTCTGGTTTCAGTTCCTCCTACAGAGAAATGAATCAATGATTGAGTGTAATTTTAAAGGGAAAAATTAAATGTTGAATGTGAATTTAAAAAAATAATAACTTTACCAATAGTAGTTTAGGGGGTGGGGGATATTGATCCACGGGTCGGGCTATTCGTGGAGTTTTACTAGACTGGAAATGGGGCACGGATATCCAAATCAACCGCTCCATTCATACTGAAATCCGTTCTTGATCGAGTGGAGTTTGCCGGAAGGACTTGTCTCTTTGTTCTTCTTTCTCTGCGCCATTTATGGTAATTTGTTCCTCCACGAGAACCAGCAGAATGATGAATATGCTCCGTGCTTTTCTTAGGGGCGAGCTAGAGTAAGGGCGGAGGAGGAGGAAGACCTAAGGCAAGCGGCGGGAGATGCAAATGGCCATGGCGGCGATTGCTTTGAGGCGGGAGGTGCTGAAGCGCCGATCGACGCACGTTCCATCGGGGTCGCCACTATGTGCTACCACGTTGAATTGTGTTCTTGTTATCGTTTGATCTAATGAAGCCTGCTGCTACTATGATCCTCCGTAATTCTAAGAGCATCATCTGAACCCCTACAATACCCTTTCCGTCAACGGTACTATTTCAGCTTTTTATTATTTGGCTCTTGAATTACTTTTACTATTTACTCTTTTTAATTACTCAATTATTATTATTATTATTATTATTATTATTATTATTATTATTATTATTATTAATATTATTATTAATCTTGTTGTTGTCGTTTAATCTGGGTTTCGACCCGGTGACCCGATTGACCCGTTAATTTTGACCCGGTGACCCGATTGATTTATAATTATATATAATTAATTTTTTATATATAATTAAATTTTATCTCAAAATTATAAATCTTGATTTTTTAAACTTTAAAAAAGAAAAAATTGACAAACCCGAAATGACCCGAAACCCGGTCAAACCCGGGTTCGAGTCAACCCGAAAATACCCGAAATTTGTTTTACCCAGGACCCGTTTTACCCGAAACCCGAAGTGACCCAACCCAAACCCTACCCGAATGACCCTATTGTGCACAAGACTTAGGATGCACAAATCCTAGCCGTTAATTGATAAAAGAAGGATGGCCTAGATTTATTGAGTATTTTTCTGATTTTTTAATTTAAAAAATGAAACCCATAAAAAAAACCTACCCACCTCACTTTTATTAGCGTGTGTGAAAGACGCTCCATTTACAATTCATTACCTAGGCGATTTTGGCGACATAATCTTCTCCCTCACGAATTGTAGCGCCGACGGTCACGAATCCTTTCGATTTTCATATGATTGGGTATCCTCATGAACCCAATCATGGATCAATGTTTCAATTTCATCAAATTCCTTTTCATAAAACCCCCGCTTTTGTTTCAATCGTTCTCAATTTCTCAAAAAGTCTACACCTACAATTTGGATTAATTTCCACCGATTAGTGCCAATTTCATCTTGTGGAGCGAGGAAGGGGATCTCGACTCGGCGGGGAGGCAAGGCAGGCGAGTCTGTTGGGATAAATAGTCATCCCACATTGATTGTGGGTGGTATAACAAACCAAAATATAAGGTTGGGAGAAGCCCCTTCAAATTTGGCTTAAGCTTTTGGGTAAAGTGGTGGATCCCGACCTTATAAACAAAAATAAAATAAAACCGACACGACTCCCGATTTGATACGACCCGACTCGGGATTTCTCGGATTCTCACATGGTATCGGAGCCGGGTTCGGCTAGTTTCGGTCTTCGGATTGGTGGGATTGCTGGATGGCCTTGTGGTATGCCGCGGGCATTGGTTCCCATATAAGCTCATGTGGCAAGTGCAACTTGTTGGCTAAAAATGTCGTTGCACTTGAGGGGGCGTGTTGGAATGGTGGTTGTCCCACATCGGTAATTTAGAGAATACTTAAACAACATATAAGGTTGGTGGGCTACTCCTCTCATTGCCAATTGGTTTTGAGATGGAACCCCGTTTGTCTTTATGTGTTGTTCGAGTCTCCCGTATGTGGGTCCGCAGACACGACCTCCCTCCAGCGTCTTGACCCGCACCAGGACCAACCGAGTTTAACAGGGGGCGTGTTGGAATGGTGGTTGTCCCACATCGATAATTTATAGAATACTTGAACAACATATAAGATTGGTGGCTACTCCTCTCATTGCCAATTGGTTTTGAGATGGAACCCCGTTTGGGTTTATGTATTGTTCGAGTCTCCCGTATGTGGGCCGCAGACACGACCTCCCTCCAGCGTCTTGACCCGCACCAGGACCAACCGAGTTTAACATGGTCCAGGCGGGTTGCACTTGAGGGGGCATGTTAGGATAAATACCCATCCCACATTGATTGTGGGTGGTATAACAAACCAAAATATAAGGTTGGGAGAAGCCCCTACACATTGGCTAAAGCTTTTGTGTAAAGTGGTGGATCCCGACCTTATAAAAAAAACAAAATAAACCCGAAACGACTCCCGATTTGATACGACCCGACTCGGGATTTCTCGGATTCTCACACGGTCTAGTTGGAGGCGAGCCCAGTCTCGGTGGAATCTGGGTGCGATTAATCCCGTTGTTGCAATTGATTAGGCCGATGACGAGGGAGATGGGGATGCCTCCATGGCCGACCGATCTAGGCCCCAATAGGTCACCGATACCCACATGGTTATTCATCAGTTATTCAAGCATTCGTATCGAATTTTTCGTCAATTATTCATACATATGTATCGAGTTTGGGTTATTTGTGACAATGAGTTGATCAATTATTCGGTGAAATCTGATTCATTAGTTGTCAGTATATTGAGTTTTTGGTTGATATAAATATTATTCGGTGAAATGTGAAACATTATTCGGTGAAATATGAAGCATTATCCGTATAAATCGTAAGTATTTTTTAGAGATACGAGGTTTATTTTATCGGGAATTGATGAAAAAAACATTATTCGGTAGAAATGATAAATTATTCAGTAGAATTAGTAACTTTTGATATGAACTAGATAGAAAAAAGATAACATAATATTATTCGGTAGCATGTGAAATATTATTCGGTGGAATCACCAAATTTTTAAAAATGAACGAAATCGGGTGGATCTGAACAACAAATCACCCATAATTATTTAATTTTCACAAATATTATATATATTTTCTTTAAAAAAAGCGGACCCAAAAAATAAAGATAAAAACGTGGCAAGATGAAAGGAAAAAAAAACAATCAGAATAAAGGAAATAAAGTGGCAAGAGAAAAGGCAAAAAAAAAAAGATGTGAATTACAATATGGTTTTTATTTTCCACTGGCCCACCAATTTAATTCATTAAAGGGGAGCACGTACACGCGCCTACATATTGGGAAGTTGGTGATTTTGGTTGCGGGCCCCACCGATTTTAATTAAAAAATAAAGGAAAATTCTCTTTTAATTATAGCAATCTATTTTATCCATATCAAGGGCCTAGAGTTGTACACAAAATACACCATAAGGGTTGTGCACAAGGGAACCACTCCATATATAAACGGGTGTTTATGAGTAAATAAAATTAATTCACACTTAAATATAATTTTATTTTTATTTTTTAATTATAGAAAATGCCTAAAAAATCATTTTTATAGGGTTAATATTCACATGTGCATTCGTTGTGAGTGCCAAGGGCCTCACTTTTTAGGGCTCTTACATAGGGGGCTTCCTGGATGGGGCTCTTAGCCCTTTTTTTTTTTTTTTTTTTTTTTTGCTTAGTTGGCAATTGTAAGTGTAACGGGCTGCGTTTCCCACATCGGAATCACCCGATGATGCCTCCGCTAGCTTCTGGTCTGATCTAGAGATGTCCGGAATGTTCTAGAATCTTGGAGAACCTTATGGAGGTCTGCACCCTTGTGTAGAAGTCTCCGGAACTCTACGGAGACTTGTAGAGAGTTATAAGGAGTCTTGGCATTGTATAGATAGTCCTAGAGAATTCTAGAGACTTAGGAAGCCTAGCTCACTTAGGAAAGATCTAGAAAGACCTAGCTAAGCCTTGGTCTAGAATTTTCCATATACTTGGAGCCTTGGCTATAAATAGGGAGCCACCCCCACCATTTGTAACCATCCAAGCAAATTCAAGCAACCAAAGCTCTCATTTCCCACACAAAGTCTTCCTAAGCATTCCAAACACCTTTCGAAGTTCTTAAGCCATCTCTCTTCCGCAAAACTGAAGGCTTGACTTAGTCACTTAGACAAGAGAAGTGCCTAAGAGCCGCACAGCTAGCATCTGAAGTAAGTCGAGTCGTGTCATAGGGGCCTAGATGCCCTCTAATACACATGCTTATAGCTAATGTGGATTGGATTACCTAACCAACCACGAATAATAAAGCCATCAGTACTATCTTCATTGCCCAAAGTTGATCCGTCGAAATTTAGTTTAAACACTCCGAAGGGGGGTTTTCTCCATTTTTTCAGACCTTTTTTTTTAGGACTCGATGATGTACTATGTTTGGAGCCAATAAAGTTGGGAGCCTGGGTTGTGTCTTCTTTTAAAACTTGGGCCTTTATCCATGTTAGATAGTCTTTCAATATCTTTGTGACCGTTCGTTGTTGATGTTGTAAATATTAATTGGTTCCTGAACAAACCACGTTGTCCATCACCTAAATGTCAATTTCTGTTTTTGTTCTTATTGCAATTTCATTCCTAGTAAGGCTAAGATTGGTTTGATGTCTCTAGATGTACTTATTGTTGTATTAATTTCTGTTCGCAAATGTGTTAGTAACCAGTTTTCTTGGTTTCTTGCACTACATTCTAAGAAAATATGTGTCCCATCCTATTATATCCGGTGATCAATTTGTGGGTGTTGGATGTCATAAACTAGTCTTCTCTATAAAGCCATCAGTATGCTTGTCTTCGAATTGATTATGTGGAAGGGGTATGCGTGAAAAATATTCAACGAGAGACAAAAACAAATCCACTATCTCACTACTAGAATTCTGCTATTTAACATCGTTCATTAACATCACTCAGAAAAATCTGCCATGTTAAACAATTTTGACATCGGTGAAAATGGTAGCCTGGGTTTGTGATCTGTTTTTGATAACATGTCAATATTTCTTACATGCTCGAAATGCAAGCTTTAAAGTTTACATTCCTCTTCTGTTGCCTAGCCTGGGTTTAGAACAAGATTTAAGTTCAACTGATACTTCAGTCAGGAGCGTGTGGATTAGCCCTTTTGTTCAAGGAGCTCATGGATCGTGTGAGCTTGGATGGTCAGCTTCTTCAAAAGGTATTGTCCCTTTACCTTACTTTATTAATCATAGTAGCTTACAATATTTAATTATTTACCTTGCTCTGAATTCACCACCATGTTAAAGTTTTGGTGTTTGATGGGTTGACTCGTGTGTAATGAATGGTTGTTTGTAACTAGATGTGTGCGGAATATGTCATCGGCGGTCTTTTGACTAGTTTTGTGTTGAATGATTGAAGAGAATAAATGGAGATGTATATTTATTTATCTGTTCACTAAGGGTTTAAGTACAACTTATGACTTTAGTGTGAGCGCGTATAGGATGTTCACCGTGAATGAATCGGTGGTTACATTATGGGAGGTAGATGGTGGGCGAAGAAGTTAAAAAAAATGCACTCCCTAGTAACATAGTAAATGAAATTCTTGAGATTCTGTTACCAGTGTCCTACTTTGAGGACCGGCTTTACTTGTGGCCCGATAGAGCTGGCTGGTTTACTACCTCAAGTGCATACAAATTAATCACAACTCAAACATCCTTACACTTTGACAACAATGCCTGGATATGGAAAGTGAACATTCTGCCTAAGGTTAAAAGTTTTCTTTGGAAGGTTTCTCAGGGTGGTCTTCCAACTGCCTCTCGGCTTTCCAGTAGGGGAGCCTCTATCCCGTCCACTTGTTGTTTGTGCAACGGTGCGATTGAAGATGATGTTCACCTTCTGCTGGAATGTCCCTTCGTACGTCCTTTAAATACATTCCCCTCTCGTGTAAATTCAACCATTGCGAGCATGATTGTTCTTTCTCGTGACATTAAAGCTATCCTATCGTTCGATCATCGGGAACAACCTAAACTCGTCGGCCAAGGAAATGCTTGCCTTTTCCTCGTGGTCAGTATGGTATATTCGAAACCAACATCTGTTTCGGTAGGTCCTCATCCCACGAAAAGATCGATATAGCTTTATGATTGATAAACTCCCACTTTGATAGTTGGAGTAAAACTGCCATGCTAGAGGATAGTCTAGACAAGGAATCTCCCATACTAAAAAATATCTCCAACAACCCGAAAAAGAAAAAGAACCATGGTAGGATTTTATGGCGCAAACCTCCAATGGGAATTCTTAAGCTTAACTTTGATGGATCAGCGCTAACAAAGAACGAAAGCACGGCCGGTGCCATAATCCGGGACTGGAATGGTCATCCAATACGAACATGTTATCAAAAACTTGGTCAATAAAGCCCATTGAAAGCGGAGGCTCTCGCCCTTAAAATGGGAGTCCAACACGTCATTCAACTCAATCTTGACAAAATTCATATTGAAGGTAATTCTAGCATAATCATTAACCACTTAAACAGAAAATCGAAATGCCCCTGAGAAATTGAGCTAATCTTGTCTGATGTTAAACTTCGTCTATCGACTTTGAAAGAAGTTTCCTTCTTTCATATGCCCCGTTTGGGGAATAGAGTTGCTGATAAGGTTGAACACCTTTGCCACTCTGCCCGGGGAGTCGATATTCACAATGATTATGGTCTTTTAGACCTCATTCACAAGGATGCTACCGAGTAGAGATTGCTCGTCCGAATCCTTTCCGAATAAAAAAAAAGTGACGTTTTTTTCAAATGTAAATGGATTTTGTAGGTTTACTAGTGCAAATTGCCCCTGAAACTTTTCACGTGTATTTATAGGATAAATTATTTTGGTTAGAGCCCTTATCCGGTACTGGGAAGGACGTCCGATACACAAATGTTATTAATAATTAGGTAAATAAAGTCCTCCGAAAGTGGAAGCTCTTGCTCTTAAGTTGGAAATTCAACATGCTCTACAACTTCGTATTGACAAAATTCACATAGAAGGTGATTCCTTAATAATCATAAACCACATAAACAAAAAATCTAAATGTTCTTAGGGAATTTAACTAATCTTGTCAGATGTTCAACTCTTATTATCGACTATGAAAGAGATTTCTTTCTTTCATGTTCCCCGGTTAGGTAATAGAGTGACTGATAAGGTTGCACACATTAGTCACTCTGCCCTGGGGTGTCCATATTTACAACGATTGTGATCTCTTAAACCTCATCCGGCGGCTGCCGTCATGTGGAGCTCACTCGTCCGAATTCTTTCCTTGTAAAAAAAAAGAAAAAAAATAAAAAATAATACGAACTATTAACTGTGAACAAAAAATAATACGAAATTTCAAAACTACTAATTCATATATAAACTATAACACATTAAACCAAAATTGATACAAGGTCCAAAATTCACAAACTCTAAATTCACTTGAACTCAATATATAATTAATAATAAATTGTGGTCAAATTGTAAAATTTAGAATTTTATTATCTTTCCCAATTTGTTCTACAGTTGAAGGCAGCCATGGCAGAGCGTTGATGGCGGATGCGGCACGGACCCGCACAACACTAAAGACCCAACCACCGGCCAACTACCAACCGGGCGAGAGCCACCGCCAACTGGCAATCGGACGAGAGCCACCGACAAAACAACTAACGATGGCCGGTGATGCTGGAGACGACGGACGTCGGGCAGGCAGGAAGGCGATACTGCACCAAAATGACGACGGAGGTGCAGAATACCACGAGCGAAGACGAACAGGTTGGTTGAATGGATGGTTGAATTCTGTCATTGAAGAGGACCTTCCGCCATTGAATTCCACCATGTCGGAGCTCGATTCGAAACACCACCGAGTTCGGGGAGGTCAAGATACCCAAATTAAAGGTCGAATCCGTGAGAATGGATAACGGGAACCCACAATCTGTCAGAAATCTCGTCGAATGGATAGCGGGTTGGTTGAATGGCTGGTTAAATTTTCTGTCCGTAAGCTCCATTGTTGAGTCTGGGGGATGGTAGAAGAGATTAGGGTTTTTTTAAGATAAATATAATTTTCTTATGAATTTTGGACCTTGTATTGATTTTGGTTTAATATGTTATAGTTTGTATATTAGTCTATCCCCGTGCTAATGGAAAAATATTATAAAATAATAGTAATTATTTTTAAATTTAATTATAAAAAATATTAACCTTCAAAATAAATAATTTATATTCATGATTCATCTAAAAAAACAAATAAAGAGCACGTCGTATCAATGGAGAATTTTGCAAAATTTTCAATATGGTTGTGACATGTGGCAGAATATGTCACAACCACAATTCTAGTATTTTAATTACAACAATGTAAATGTAAAGGAAATAAATAATAAATTTGGTAATTATATCAATTTAAATTTAAATTCATTAAATTTGAAAGATATTAAAATATGAATACAAATCATATAAATTTGGCAGGTATTTAACATGTCATCAATGAAAAGATTATATTAGTAATGATATGACATACTGTAAAATTAAATCAATATTGTGGCAATATATAATTGGACAAAGGTTTTGGAGGAAAAAATTTCAATGTGGTTGTGACATGTGGCAGAACAGTTTCTGCTTTAGCATTGTACTAGTGTAATACTCGTGCCTTAAAGGCACGAGATTTTGATTCATTTCAAATTGAAAATCATTTTATATATCCATATAATACTACATGAATATATACTTGTTTACAACAAAAATAATATGTATAAAGTATATTTTTTTAATTTATAAATGAGTTGGAAAGAGATACAATATAATTTTTTAAATGATTTAATAAGGTAAAGTGGTAATAAAACTCAAACACACCACCTATTATAATTTGAAATACATATATGATTATTCTCATTAGGATAAAACTAAAAAAAAATAAACTGTCATATAATGATTAAAAAATCATAAGCACATGATTATGCGAATTAGTACTTTTAAAATTATGTAGATATATAACTTATTCATTATTTTCATTAGAAAGATGGCTAGAAATAAGGAGAAATAAATAAATGTAAGATGGTAAAAAAAGGGGTGATTTGAAAAAATAACTCTATTGTCCGAATTGTTTGCATGCATAACCCAATCCGATTTTTTTTTTGTTGAAATGCGGATATCCACTTGCTAGGTGAAGTCGGTAGCAGGTCACCCAGTGGGGTACAACTGGACTCCATCTCGGTTGCAGATAGAGGGAGAGATCGAGACAGGTCTACTCCTAAAACGCGAAGAATAGTGAGAGAGGAGGAGGGGAAAAGTAGTTGTTGCAGAGAGAGAGAGAGAGAGAGAGAGAGAGAGAGAGAGAGAGAGAGAGAGAGAGAGAGAGAGAGAGAGAGAGGTGAAATAGAAAAGTGCAGGCTGAGAGGAGAGAAAGACCAGTGAGAGTGTCGGTGAGGGGAAAAAAGATACTTTCAATTAAATTATAAGTTTCAGAGAAAACCAATTGAATAAGGAAGGGTCCGGGGGTTTATTTGAAGGATTACGTGTAAGCAGTACGTTGTAACTGCACATCTATATTAGATACACATGTCACATATTGTATTTAACTGGACAAGATTTTGTTCTCTCCGGTCGACACTACACATGTCATAGTGAGAGTGTCATTGAGGGGAAAAAAGATACTTTCAATTTAATTATAAGTTTTAGAGAAAATCAATTGAATAAGGAATGGTCCGGGGGTTTATTTGAAGGATTACGTGTAAGCAGTACGTTGTAATTGCACATCTATGCTTTACTTGTATTGGAATCGAATTGACAAGAGTGACAATGAAGGGTGACAGTGAGGGGGCATAAACATACTTATAATTAAATGTTAAGTGTAAGAGAAAAAACATCAAAGAAGAAGAAAGTGGGTGGAGGTGAATTTGTTGGCCGACGTGTAAGCGCTTAGTTGTCACTGGACACGTAATGAAAAAAACATTACACATATTGAAATCTACTAGACACGATATCTCGGAGACAAATTCACTTGCATTAAACAAATATAACACAGAAGCAGCCATTTAAAAGACAGTAGCAAAGAGTAGCAAAATACAAGACATTGAAATCGAATTTTACGGTAACAAGAAGTGTTGCATGGTGAATCTATGTCCAACCCACTCGAAGTATGGGCGCATACTGCGGGCACGATGATCAGTCGTCTCGGCGCTAAGTGGGAAGTTGACCGTGAATGTTTGGTCATTCCCATAATCGGACACACGAACGACCCTGCCGGACCAGTACCCATGGTTGACGCGACAGTCGATATGGTCTTCGGGCATGTAGGCGTCGTACGAAATACGAGGCGGATGAACTCCCTCAGCAGCTATCTTTTGTTGTTGCGTAGGAGGGTCAAATATTCGACCTCTTAGTGGTTAGGATCCAGTTTGCGTACAAGGGCCACCTCGTAAAACGACCCGAGCATCCCAGCCTCACCTTTGATGATCTCTACTATTTGATTTCGTCGGTATGGCGGCGGCGACGTGACATTGGTCCTGCATAAAAGAACAAAAATAAGGTAGTATAATGATATAAGTAGCACAATTGAAATCTACACAAATGAAATGATTGACAAACCTCCATCGTCCGATTCGTTGGATGATATAACAATGGGGACAGGTCGGGGAGGGAGGCCAGATGAGGAGGCGCGGTGGTGTGATGAGGATGTCATTTCGTTGAAGGGTTGTTGGAGAGGTTGTTAAATGGAAATGGGGATTTAACTTACCAATTTGTGCTTTAGAATGCGCCACAAAAGAAAACCCCTCATCTCCCCAAAGAAAGAAAGAGTCGATTAACACTCCATGCCGCTTCTCCTTCGAGCCTACAAATCCGTACAAATCAATTACAGATCTCCCACCCATACAACTGGTTTTGGATAATAATCCTAGTCTAAACCTACTTTGGATACTACCTCATCATCATCATCCTTGTGCTGGCTTCGTGCTATTGGCGAATTTGGTTTCCCCTTTCTTCTGGTTTGCGTATTTGGGTGCCCTAAAACCTAATCCTCCCAAAATCGCTTGTTGTAGGTTTGGATTTTGGTTCAAGAATTGGGTTTCTGATGAGATCTGGTCTAATCGACCCCCTCCTTGGCCTAATCGGAGGTGTACGATCCTAAAAAGTTTGGGGGTCTGTCCTCCTCGGATTGGCTCAAGCATCTGCAATTGGGAGCAGTTTGGCCAAGTTCACAAGTTTCTGGGGATGGGGTGGTGGGAGGTGCTCGATGGGATGGTGTTGGCTCGTGTGGCGTCCCTCCGAAAGGGAACTTATCGCTTCTTCTATTTAACCGGTGGGCGACGGGGGGGGGGGGGGGGGGGGGGGGGTTCTCACAACTCATCATTTCTCTTCTTTCTTTCTTTCTCTTCTCTTCTCAACTGTCTAATTACTTTCTCTTTGTGTTTGTGTTGAGCATGGCTCCAACTGAAGCCGATAAGGGTAAGAACCCTCTGGTGGTAGATGATCCTACCCCAGTATTGGAGAAAACCAAAACGCCAGAGGGCGAAAATCTCAAAGAGCAGATCTCGCGGAAAAAAGAAGTGGGTGAATCAAGCAAAAGGGAAAGCTGGAAAGGAAGTTCAAGAGAAGAACGATCAACAGGGAGCGGCTACAGGCACTTCAGGGGCGTGTTCAAGAGAACATCTCAGCCCTTAACCACTCCTCCCTCTTTGCCACTATTATCGGGGATCCACTTGAAGCTAAAGAGGTCAGGAGACGGGTACTGGTGGATTTCAACTCATCCCAATTGCAAACAATTGGTTTGAGTTGCGATTCGATGTGGCTTCTGATCTTGATTTGGTTTGGGACAATCGTCCTTACCGGATCTCTGGCCAACTCATCCTGCTAAGGCCGTGGTGCCTTGATTTCGACCCTTGGTTGGAATCGGTTACCAAACTGGATCTTTGGATCCGTTTCCCGGGTTTTCCGTCCAAGTATGTGCATGATGACATCCTCCGGGATATCATCCTGGAGAATGGTTTGGGTCATATTATTCGTATTGCTGCTTTTAATGCCAAGGGGGCACGTTTTCGCTACCCTAGAGTGTGTGTTTCAGTAGATGTTACGATGATAGAAGGTCGGTCTGTTTGTGTTATCAACAAGCATGGAGTGGTGGAAACCTATCCAATCTGGTTTGAGGATTTTCCTCAAGGTTGTGGAAGCTGTGGCTCTGACGACCATGTGTTCGAGGCTTGTCCATTGAGGCACCTGTGCAATGTCAATGCTGTCAACCCGGCTGAAATTCCTGTGGAGGTTGAGGTGTCTGCTGGTGAGGCTCCTGGAGTTGATGGCCAGGGTGCCTGGTCTACTATCGCTGGAAGAAAGCCTGTGGTGATCCCACCACCATCTTTTAGTCATCCAAAAACTGATATCTTGTCTTGCTTCGGTAAGAATGTTACAATCTCGTCTGATTCATCCTCTTCTAAATCTCCAATTGGTTCCTCTGGGGGCTTAGAGAACAATCCTGGCGCCTTTATTCTGGTGGAGCCAAACAGTGCCGTCACCTCCCCAACCCTTGCCATTGATGCTACCCTGCCCCCTGCTGCCATGATCCCAAATGATGACATCCTTCCTCCGAAGGCAGAAGCGCAACCGGATCTTTACTTTTGGGCTGCTGACAATGAAGAGAATCTAGAATTTAATGAAGACGAATTCATGGAAGATATTCTGGTGGAGGATGGCTTGGCTGATCCTGGCTTCTTTCAGGCAGATTTTGATGCTATCTTGGCTAATGTTCCACCATCTGCGGAATTTGTTCTACCTGATCTAAGCAACCCCGCCAGACTTGCCGAGTCACTGCAGGAGCACTTTGTGACTCATAATGCTTCACCTTCAGTGATCCGTGATGTTGAGCAGATGGAGCTGTCTGTTGGTTCCCTCTCTGAGTCGGCTAAGCGCAAAGTAAAGATTGAGGAAGGCGATTCTGCTTGCTCTACCATAAGTCTGATGGGGAGCAGCAAGAAAAAGGGTAAGCATGTGTAGCACAATTAAGGGTAGGAGGTTGGAGGTTCTCATTGATGGTTGTGAGCTACCTCAAGCCATGATAACTTTGAAACCATCTCTATCTATCTGCAAGGCCGATTATGCGAGCATATGTGGTGGTTTTATTTTGATCATGTCTGGGAGCAGTAATGTGGTATGTTTTTGTTCATTTTGTCCAGGCACTAGTTTCAATATCCTTGATCAGTTGGTGTTTTCTATGGCTTACTATCATCAGTCTAAGTATTGTAAGAAACATTGGGTGACCTTTGCTTGTATTATATTGGTTGCTTATTATCAATGGAAATGGTCTATTAGGTATGTAAACATCTATTATTTTGATAAGGGGCATAACCTTTATAATAATAATACCCAAGGATCAGCAAAGATGCCAAGTAAATAGTTTTGATTATGAATATCTTATACATCTAAACACAAGGAATTTCTGCCAAAAATATTTTAGAGTAATTGGTCCTACAGGTAAGCCCACAGATTTTATCTATTGTTACTATAAGCTTATTTATAAGTCAATTGGAAACAAAAATCAGTAATCAGTTAGGATTTTGCTACATTCATTCAGGATATTAAATTGTAAACTAAACTTAAGTACCCTGTTGTTTAAAAACCAATGTTATGATTTTAGCGGCAGTATTCCTTGTATAAAATCTTGCATAATACAAGCTAAGTGCTCTTGTGAATCACATACAACTCCAATTATGAGTAAGAACTATAGGGTGGCTAGGATGGTTTTCCTTTTCTCTATATGGACTAAACGATGCTTACTCTGGCAACCTTCAAATTCTTGTGTGCAGATTGTATATAGCTCCCCCACAAAATCGATTTTTGAAAATTTCATAGGAAATTATGACTGCATCCATGAGAGTTGTACTGAGAAACAATGTCACATATACATTAACAACAACAAAGGATACCTCTACACTATTTTTCAGCATCCCATAAGACATTCTACTGGGGCTATAATTGCCTGTTTGCGAGGTGCTAACGGTATCTTCAGAGCCCCCATGGTTCCGTCTCTCACGCTCAAACTCGGGATTAACCCTTACATCGACAAAACCACTCTCACATACTGCGGGGGTTTGTCTCAACAGCTTAAGCATCCGGAAGAAAGAGTTAAAGTGTTCATACACCTATGGCAGACTACATGTGTACAAATTTCTTTACTATTAGAAGTTCCACACCCCTTACTTCTAATGGTGCAAACAGTTATTAAATGAAAGTCGGTTTTTGGAACATTAGAGGCATGGGAAAGAGAAATGTTTGGTTAGACTTAAAAGCTATGAGGATTAATGAACACATTAATTTAATGGCAATTGCTGAGACTAGGACAAACACAATCCCACAAGAGAAAACGTGGAAAACTACGGGGTTTAATAAGGCTATCTGGTCGATCGGTGAGGATAGAACGGGAGGCATTGGACTATTATGGAATGAGAACTCCTTCACAAACCAGACAATAGAAGTAGAGGTTGTCCTTCCAAGAGTAATCCGTGTAAAGTATGAGTGCAGAGAGAAAAGAATTTTGGGTATGCTATTCTTTGTTTATGCACCACCACATGAAAGTGACAAAAACACATTCTGGTTGGAATTGTCAAATATAATCATGAATGAACCCCTTCCATGCTTAGTCATGGGGGATATGAACGAATTAAGCTGCAGTCACGACAAAGAAGGGGGAGCGTCAAATAGCATGTCTAGATATGTCAGATTAAATCTCTTCAAAGATCAATGCGCTTTTTCCGAGATTCCGACTTCAGGGAATCAATTCACATAGCGGAAAAAAAAGGAAGGGGAAAACAACATATGGGAAAAACTAGATCGAGTACTTGTTCAGCATGAGTTTCTTAGCTACTATCCCGACTTAGCTACATTTAATGGGGCTTTTTCGGGCTCAGATCATTGCCCCATCTCCATCTGCTTAGATTCAGGAAGAAAATCTACTCCACCGCCGTTTAAATTTGAGAATATGTGGATACACAGGATGGATTTTAGGAATATCGTTAAACAAGCTTGGAGAGTAAAATGTTCAGGGTCAGCAATGTATAGACTAGTCTATAAAACAAGACTCATGAAGAATAAGGCCAAAGTCTGGAATAAGAGTACATTTGGTAATGTCTTCCGAAAAATACAGTTAGTAGAGAAAGAATTAATCGCCATACAATCTAAAAACCACCCCAATATAGGCATAGAAGCACGCGTGGAGAAACAACTAATCAGGAAGAAAGAACAATTACTAAACTTCCAAAAGAAATATTGGGGACAACGGGCGAAATCTAAACATATCAAGCTAACAGATTCCAACACGGGCTACTTTCATAAAATTGCTTCGGGAAGACGAAATAGAAAGATAATTAGAAGCACCACATCGTCTTCCGAAACACAGATTTTGGGTGAAGATAATATCAAGGAAGAGGTGAAAAATGACTTCTGTCGGCGATTTTCCAAAGAGCAGATAAACATGAGTCTTCTAAATGAGTACCTTGAGTTAATACCTGCAGCTATCACGGAAGAGGAAAACAAGAGCATAAGTAAACAACCTACTAATTGTGAAATTAAGAATGTTGTCTGGGCATTAGGATGTAACAAATCCCCTGGCCCGGACGGTATGACAGCTGAATTCTACAAGGAATACTGGGATATAGTTGGTGGAGATGTCATTAAAGCAGTAAAAGCTTTTTTCCACTCTGGAAAAATGCTTAAACAGATAAACCACACGTTTATAACATTACTGCCAAAGTGTGATAATCCCTCGAAAACGGCTGATTATAGACCCATCAGCCTGTGCTCAACAATTTACAAAATAATCTCAAAACTTCTTACTCAGAGACTTAAAAGAGTAGTTGGGAAACTTATTCATCCCTTTCAGGGAGCATTTGTGTCAGATAGAGCCATACAGGATAATATATTAATTGCACATGAGATTTTCCACTCTTTCAAAACACGAAAAGGAACAGAGGGATAGCTAGCAATTAAACTAGATATGGAAAAAGCATATGATAGGGTTGATTGGACGTTTACGGAGGCAGTTTTGAGGAAATTCGGGTTTAGTAACGAAGTACTAAGGTTAATCATGGAATGTGCTTCAACTGTGTCCTTCTCGGTTCTTGTCAATAATGGCCCTACGGAAGTTTTCAACCCTTCGCGTGGTCTGAGACAAGGCGATCCGTTGTCCCCTTTTTTGTTCATTATTGGTGCAGAAATCCTGGCAAGAAAACTCAATACGGAATCCAACCTCAGAGGGTCTGGAATCAGTTTCAGATTTGGCCACTCTGGCCCGAAAATCCCTTTTCTGGCCTTTGCGGACGATATCATCATTTTCGCTAAAGGAAACCAAACAAGTTGTGAAACGGTCACCAAAATCGTTGATGAATATTGTCGACTCTCAGGCCAAAAAGTGAACTATAATAAATCTGCTTTCCAAACATCCCCTGGAATACCCTCTGCGCATATTACATCCATTGAAGGATGCCTTAACATTGCAAAACAGGTCAAACTTGACAAATACCTTGGATGTCCGATTGTCAACGGTAGAGTGAACAAAGACACGTTCGAGGAATTAATTGGTAAAGCTACATGTCAACTATCAAAATGGAAAGTAGACTCTCTTTCACAACACGGTAGATCAGTGCTTATAAACTCAAACTTAGCGGCCAAGCCACTATTCGCAATGCAAAGCTTCATGCTCCCAACGTCAATACTATCAACATTGGATAGGGTTAATAGGAATTTTTTTTGGAACAAAGATCTGCAGTACAAACCACTAATAGGTTGGGACAAAGTGTGTAGACCTAAGACAAAAGGAGGGATGGGACTACGCAAGACAAAAGAAATGAACGAGGCTCTACAGATGAAACTCTTTTGGAAAATTCTGGCTGAACCAGATAACGTCTGGGTTAGAATCATTAACCATAAATACTTGAAATCTGAATTCATTCTGAATTACGTTAAGAGAGGAAATGCCTCATGGCAATGGACACAACTTAGAAAAATTATTAAACCCTTCAAGGATGGTTTAGTATGGTCAGTAGGGGATGGAAGAACTATTAAATTCTGGCAGGATAAATGGGCACCCATTAAAGATATTAAGACTGCAAGCATTGATCCGGCAAATATTAATAACAATGAAACAGTTGCAGCATATATCACTGATGGTGTTTGGGATAAGGCAAAGCTGGAATCAGCTCTAGAATATGAAGTAGCCCAGCAAATCGCTGACATTCCATTACCGGTGAGCCAAATCCAAGATAGAATGTACTGGTGGCCAGATAAAAAAGGGTGGTTCACAACGTCAAGTGCCTATAAACTAAATACAAAATCAATTGAGCTGACAAACGACGTCAACGCCTGGATATGGAAACTTAACGTACCACCAAAAATTAAGAATTTCATGTGGAAAGTCTGTCACGATGGGCTTCCCACTGTAACGGCCCAGGATTATGATTCCCGAGTTACGTTTCGAGGGATGAAACCCCTCGTTGGGATCTTGCGCCCCGAGTACAGGTTGAAGGTTTGAAATCGAAGATGTGTAGTTTAAAGTGGGATTTCGCACCCAAATCCGGAAGGTCCGTTGGAGACCCCGGGGTAAACCCCTGTACCTGTCCTAAGTCTACAACGCAGGAAATCCTTTATCATGCAAAGGGCATAAGTTCTGAAAGTGATACAACCAGTGCCACGGCAGAGCCGGGTCAAAACAGAGTATAATTAGGGAGAAATCCCAAAAGCGTGAATCTGGTGAAATCAGGTTTCAACCACTCACTCTCCGCCATATGAATAGACCCCGTCATAACAGCACAAAATCAAGCAGTGTATCGGGTACCTGAAACTATACCACCAAGTCAGGCCAAGAGTCCGCCCGCGGGTCCTCTAATCGCGCTGAGGACATATAATACGCCTATACCTAGAATAAAGATGCCTTCATGCAGTACTGGAATATTAACCACACTATCATGTTCATAACTCATATGTGTGGAATATTAAGTAAGGCCTTAACAAAGAATACCAAGTGGTATATCCCTCTTCTACCACCACCCCTCTTCCAGACAAGGTGGAGACTGGCCAGTTCGATGCTATAATCATATCAAATATTATCATCATATCATATCTCATCATCGTATCATATCTCATGCCCATCTCGTATCTCGTTATATATATAAATGACTCGAGGAGGACAACACCCGATGAAGCTGGGCTGCCCTATGACCCTAGCAAGGACTCTAGGACTCACAGATAACGGCCGTTCTGTATTCAAACGCATACAGAGTAAGGATGCTCATTCGTAAAGGCAATTCCTAAGCATGATACTACATGAGATGCTCTTATGCATATGCAACACCTACATACTATATGACACATCAGGCAGGAGGTACTGGTTACTGAGTAAGCCCCTGAGGTACTTACCTGGCTAGCAGATCGGCAACAGAACAATCCATCACACAGTATTCACAATCACATAGTATCACCTAGTACATAATGGAATATATATACATAAGTCTACATCCAACTATTAAGCACTCAAGCACACCTCAATCAATAGAACACGTAACATATTATGAAAGTCATTTCATCGCATCATCCGCTCCTCAAGACCACATCGTTATTCAACCAATTCTGCATGTTCATATACATCATTTCCGCATATACCTCAACGGTTCATCAAAATGATAAGACATAATTTGTGTGATATAAAATCCTACTAGATCGTCATAATTATCCAACATTTAATCTCATATAATAATTCACCACAAGTCGTGTTATTAGTCATACATATTATACTGTTAGTCAAACGATCATATTATCATGCTAGTTAGTCATCGAATTAGTCTTATTCCTAGGTTAGTTTCAAAACCGTTTCAAATCCCAGTTAAATAGTTAAGTATTCCGTCCCTTAAAATACTCGCCAAATTCCCTTTTTAATTTATTTATTAGACTACTTTCCAACCTTGCAATTCTTTTCCAAATTCTTTTCGAACAGGCAAGTCCAACTTATTTATGTTAAATCCCAATTATTATAATAGATATAATATTATCAAACACCATTTAATAAAACACCCTTATAAGTTATTTCCAAATCCCCTAAAATCCAAACCGTTTTTATTTAATAAAATCAACCATTTATAAATCTCCAAAATTAATACTTTATCTTTTAAATCCTCAAATACTATTATAATATATTTTAATTAACGCTAATTAGTTAAATAATAAACGGATAACCCGAATCGTATCAAACCGAACTCGTTATATAATCCCAACCCGGTTTAATAAATAACAAATATATATGAAATGTTAGCAAGGGGGGGCCCACATGCTACGTCAGCCATCTCCTTCCCCAAATCAAAATGGAGAGCCCGCGCCTGCGCCATGGCTTCGCCCGACAGCTTCCGCCTGCTCACCTTGCCGCCCGCCAGTGTCCACGCCTCGCTGCCCGCCAGCGTCCACGCCTCGCCGAGCTCGCGTTGTGCCCACCGCTTGCTTTCTCGCCCGTGACTCTGTCTCGCCCCGCTGTTCTGCCGCGTCTCATTCATCGCCAATCAAGCTCGACGGAGCTCTCGCCGGGGCTCACGAGCCCACCCGACTCTTCGCACTCAGCTCACACACGCTCACACTCGCCCACAGCCCAACCCAAGGACAGAATCAAAATGAAACAAATGAAGGAAAGGCGGGAGCTCACCGATGGATTTCGCGACTTCGGAGCTCTCGATCGGAGGTCTGGGCGTCAACGGTGGCTCGTGATGGCTCGTCGGACCTGCGTCGGACATGGGTGAGTGTGATGGAGGAGCTCGGGGGTAATTTGGATCGGAAAAGAAGGAGAACGACTTACCGAAACGGCGAAACGCGCTCGAACAGGGGAGGGAAAAGGACGGGACTGCAGTGGCTCTATGGCGGCTCCGATGGTCCCTGGGCAGCCCTTGGGTGGCGCCGGACATCAGTGGAGGTGGTACTGGTAACAATGAATAAGGAGTGAAGGTGATGGAGTGGTGATGGTGAAGACGAGGATGGAGGACGATGGAGGTGATGATGAGTGACGGTGACTAAGAAGGTGATGGTGGTCGCGGGGTGATGGTGAGGAGGAGATGGTGAATGATGATGAATGAAGATAGGGAGAGGGATTGAAGTGAAAGATATACAGAGGGAGAGGGATGGTCTCGGGCAGGGTAAGGTGAGCAATGGGAGTGGGTGAGGAATTGTGTGTTGAATTGGTAAAACCAATACCCGAAAATAAATCCCGAATACGCGAATTTTAAATCCCGCAATTAGTTATCAAATGTTACTTTCTCCGACTCTCGTTCTCTCGATCAATTAGATTTTTATAATCGACAAGGATATCGCCATCTGATAATTATTTTAAATTTTCGAGGTAAAAGGACAGAAATCGTTCGTCAAATTTTATATTACGGTCGGAATCCGCTAAACGAGCTTTTAATTCGATTTAAATTCATTTTTAATTTCCTTTTTAAAATTAGGATTTGAAAATCCGAACCTTTACACCCACAGCCGCCAGACTCTCTAAAAGAGGAGTCGCCGTTCCCCCCTATTGTGCGATCTGCAACCATCACGAAGAGGATACTGCTCATTTTCTTTTCGAATGCAAATTCTCACTATGCTGCGCAAATCTGCCGTCTATAGTGAAAGGCAAAATCTATGATAAAATCAGAGGATCACGAAACATGGAATCTTTGATAACATTTACTGCAGGACTACTTGACGACCAGCAAAGAACGCGATTGGCTTTTCACTGGTGGACTACATGGTTATGTCGAAATAAATTAATCTTCCAACAACAGAAGCTTCCAAGTGCGGATGGACTACTACAGATGGTTAACTCGTTCTCTAATGAATGGGAAAAGGATAAGAGATTTATAGAAAGCGACGATACCTTTATCAGGGGGAATAGAACCTCAAACATGACTAAGACAGAAAAAACATTGGAGAAGGCCACCCCCAGGCAAATGGAAACTAAATTTCGATGGCACAGCATCAGGCAACAGACAAAGTTCAGTAGGTTATATTATTCGGGATGACAAGGGAGAGGTGATTAAACTAGGAGGAAGAACAATTGGGCTACACAAACCCTTAATGTCCGAAGCCCTGGCATTAAGAGAAGGAATCCTAAGGGCCTGCGAGTTGAGAATCCCTAGTCTTGTCATTGAAGGCGACTCACTCACTATAATAGACCATTTAAGATCAAAAAAAAATGCCCATGGGAAATTGAGGTAATTATGTCAGATATTAGCTCTCTCATTTATGGGTTTTACGAAGTGTCGTTCTCACACGTCATTCGTAGCGGCAACGTTGTAGCAGATAAGGTTGCACACCTTGCTCTTGTTGCCCCCACTAATACCTTTATAAATGACCCAGGTCTCCTTGACCTAATCCGACAGGATGCTATCGGGTAGCTTTTTGCGCCCGAATTCTTACCTAATCAAAAATATATATATAAGTGGGGTGTATGGGAAATATCAACACTATTAAGCATGTGACCGTTGAGAAAAAAAGAAAGCAGTAGCAGAAGACAGTAATTTGCATGTTAATTGTTGTTGTCCACAATTAACATGGCAATGTGCTGGTATACACATGACACGTATCACTTCTGACATGACATCAATGAAGGGGATTTACTGCTTGTCGGTAAACGATACATGACACCCATAAAAATCAACTCCCCGGTCAATGATTCCCCACTGGGCATCCAACAACTTTCTACTAGACATATTTTCAAGGGGTTTTATTCAATGTTTGACCTTCGTATAAAAATGGGTTTCCCACTCACACTTCATACTCATAAAATGCAAAACCGTAAGAAAATATACCAAAAAAATTCAAACCAATAAATACAATTTAAAACCATATGAAGTTCAACCCAATAAATACAATTAAACCCAACAAAAAAATCAGAGAGAGAGAGAGAAGTGGGCGGGGAATCTTGCAGAGAAGAGAGAAGGAGAGAGAGAGAGAGATTAAATTTCCCGCCTTGGCATTTGCGCCAGCGCCAAAAGAGAATAAGAGGGAGAGGATGGAGGAGGGAGGAGGGGGGGATTATAAACCCATTCAAGTGCTTGACACCTATTGAGGTTTACTGGACAGACACCGACTTCTTGTAGAAAATGAGTAAGTCTTTCTTCTATTTAGGTTATGCGATACGCTTCTCCCTAAAATATGTTCATCTCCCTGTAAAACTAAATGTCTCCCCTTCAAACTAATGGAACAGGGGACAAATCGTCCGTCTGTATCACTGTATTGTTTGGCGGATGGTTGACTTGTGAAGAGGGCACTTGGGTCGTGAAGGGGTCAAGAAGCCATAAGGCCATACTGTTAGACAAAAGTATTGACTACGTCTCCCTAAAGAAACAACCGATGACCAAGTTTAATGTCGATGGGAGGAGGCATGACGTCCAACTCACATATGTAAAGTCGAAGAAAGAAGGGTGCAAACCTTTTTCTATTGGGGATGACGAAGACCTGCAGGCCTACAAGTTTGTAAACGGTCTTTCCGGAGAACGATCCTGGCCTATCGGCCTCCATGTTTCCCTGCTACGCAAGGTTGGCAGAGATTTCGCCACTACGGAAGGATCCACAACGGGCCATTCAGTTGGGGGTGGCCCAACCTTGACCCAAGAAGATCACCCACAGCCGGAGCCCCGCTTGGCAGGGGATGAAGAAGTGGAAGTTTTGGGAGCACATGGCGTCGATGGACAAGGAAGAGTTGTCTAGTTAGAAACGCGGGTTGTCCAGTTAGAACTCTCGCTTGTCTAGTTAGAACAACCAAGTGAGGAGTTGGAGCCGTAGAACACAGTCGCATTTGGAGGTGGGAAGCAGGTAATTTGTGTGAGCAGTGACGTCGAAGATGTAGTCAGCCCATGGGATCAGAAGGCGGAGCGAGCGGTGAAGGAAGTAGAGGAAGCATACCAACGCGGAAAAGGGAAGACCGGAGCATTTATGACGATTGTCAAAATTGAACTAACAAAGTGGGCGGGTGTAGCTGGGAAATTGCAGAAGCGCAGCCGGACCTAGCGGTGGGATAGGACCTTTCAGCTACGACACCTTTCACAATTAAGTACATAGTTACCCCATTTTGGTGTGAAGTATGATGCCTTTCTGCTACTTTGTATGGGGGGGTTGTTCTACTTTGTTCTACGTTGTGTGGGAAGGAGGGTTGTTTGTTTAACGGAATGTCAGATGACATTACCCGCTTTTGACATGACATTCTCCGCTTTTGACATGACATCATCCACATATTGACATGACAGTTATTGAACTTGACATGTCATCGTTACAAACCAACGAAGTCCACAAACCAACAATAAATACATATCAAAATGTCTAAAACCAACAAACAACAGTTTAAAACGAAGCAACAACAGTGAAAACCATCCAACAACGGTATAAACGAACCAACAAGTCTAAACAAACCGAAAACGATCTAAAACCAACCAACAATGTATATAAAATCAATTGGGGAGTGTTTTTAAGGATCAGATGGGGGTGTAAGACGTCCGTAAAAGATGGCAACACAAAGAGATTGGCGGTACACCGCAATGAAGTCATCGTCCAGGCCACGGAACTTGGTGTCGTCGATCGCGAGGAGCTGCAGGTAATGGATGGAGTACGGACCACAGTCTCCCCTACATCACGAGAACGGAATATGTTCACCAAACCTGCGACAATTTTTTATAATTGTAGTGGAAAAAATTACTTACGAATGTTTGTTTTGGGGAATCCCCTTCACCCTTTTGCACGCCAAGGGTTTCGGGACTTTGCCGACCCATTTAACTCGAAGTTCAGGATGGGTGTTCATCAGAATGGGGAGGAGGTGGGTCACCGACTTTAGGAGGCCCTCCATATGGCGCTCAGCGACGTGGCTTATGTCGGGAGCGTAGACGTCCAATGTTCACTCCGCGAGATTGATGTCAAGGGCCACCCAGTGCTCGTTCTTCAGATTCCAATGCGCCAACAACTGGTAGACATCGTCCCAACCCGTTGGAAACATCTACTCGAACGAAAGCCATCTTACCGCGCCAGAGGTATGAGCTAGCTCTACAGTCGACAATCTTCGTTACACTACGTTGCGACATTTTTTATATTCACTAGATACTGCATGTTGGGAGACCAAAAATTAGTATTCTAGAAATCAATTCGTGTCCCCCAACCTATAGTTCCCTTCTATCAATATCAGTCCCACAAGACCACAAACATTCCAACAATCAATATGTACATGATAGTTACTAATTCACAACCTATGCATATCAAATGTCAAACCTATTCATCTTAATATTGAATGCACCCAATGGTTCCAGAATCATCCCTGCAGTTTCCCTTCCAAATATCCAACCCAGCAGTTTACTTTTAACATGACACAAAGACAGGTACACATGACACATAAATGTTCATACAAGACAGTCTACTTATTCAATCTATACATCTCCAATTGCACACGAGTCACCCTAATCTAGATAATTTCGATTCGACATAAATGTTCACCCATTATAACCTTTCCCCTAACCCTAATTCGCCTCATGTTGGCCAATTTCCCCCTAAACTGAACGTATCTACATTCATTCGCCCCATTTTGGCCAATTTCGCCCTAAACTGAATGTATCTACACTCATCATGCTCCTAATAAGTTGGATTCGACAATACAGTTGCCCAATTTCCCAATTTCCAAAAAATCCCTTCTCTCCCGGTCACACACACCCCAGTTCCCAAACTTTCTACTTTTTGTTTTTAACATGACGCCGATTACTTCCTACATGACAGGGCTATATTGCAAACAACCTACCCATTCGACCCCTTCTTCCCATTTTCACACAATCAAAACCAGTTTAGGTTCTTCCAATCGGTTCCTCCCCTACGAATCCAAGCAAAACATAATTAATCGGCATAGTTAGGGTTTACTTACTTCAAAATCGGCCTCTTCTTCTCCTCTCCTGCTCGTTTCCTTATCAATCGATCTTCGACCGATTGATAAGGAAACCTCAGCTCGTAAAAATACAGTCACTCGGCCTATTGGGGCATTTCATCAAACATGTTATGTGCAAAACATAAAGCAGCATATCAATCACAAACATAAAACAACAAGGACAAGATTTCAGATTTCGTTCAGCAATTGCAGCCATCACAAACAAAATCGAGTTCCTTATCAATCGATCTTCGATCAATTGATAAAGAAAACAGTCGGAAGCAAAGATCGATTGATAAGTAAAACATAAAATATCATCCACAAACTAGCAATGGAAAATTGAGCATACCACAAGGAAGGTAAATTAAAGCAACAAACAACCGATTGATTTTAGCATAAGATTGCCGATCTAATCTTAAAATTCAGATAAGAGAAATGAAAATCAGACGGACGCCAGGAGGGAAGCAATCGATCTTCGATTGATTGATAAGGAAGTCGGGGGGAGCCAGGAGGGAAGCAATCTATCTTCGATCGATGGATAAGGAAATCAATAAATCTTCGATCTTCGATCGATTGACAAGGAAGCCGGAGGGAAGTAGGTGGATTCAATCAATAAGAAGGGAGAAAGGAGAAGATTACCAAAATTAGGACGACAAAATGGGCGACGAAAGGATGTCGAGGGCAAGCCAGATCTGAGGAGGCGAGGATTGCGAGCCGGTGGACAGATCTGATCGAGACGGACGAGATGGTCTATGGAGACAGACTAGATCTGAGCCGCGACGAGAACGAGGAGCTGCGACAGGAGAGTAGATCTGAGCAGCTTCAGGAGATCAGATCGGATGGTGCACGAGAAGCCACGACGGGAGACCAGATCTGAGCGAGGAGATCGTCGTTGAGCAGTGCGAAAGAGAGCGAGCGTGCGGAGAGGGAGAGCGCGGAGGAGAGAGAAAGGCGGGTGGGAAGGGGGTTATATTTAGGATATTTCACCAATTTGTCCCAAATCGTGAATATTTCACCAATTAGTACCTATTTTATGGACATTTCGCAAATCTGTATTATTATCGGTCATTTTTCAAAAAAAAAAAAGACAAATTATTTTATTGGCATCGAAAATAAAATAATTGCCCCTCACTTGTACCGTTGCACGGGATTGAAATGAACAGAGTCGACTTCCCCAAACACCTCCCTCCCGTGAAAGCAGTGACTGTGGAAGCGAAGTGCCGATCACCACCGCACCCGGCACCGGCATCATCCGACTGATCGATTCCCTGCATAAATCTCAAGGTCTGTTCATTTCTCAATGTATAGAGTTTTCTGTCCTTCTTTATGATCTTTTGAATTGAATTTGGTTTCTTTCTCAGAAACCCAATTTGATTAACTCGAACAAATTCAAGATCGAAGAGGTTTTTAATTTCCACAGCTAACTGTTGACACCTAAGAACAAAGAACAGCAGAAGCATAATTGTGCTTCTTCGATGAGTAAACTGTTCTAATTTGGCTTAATTGGAATTGTGGTTTTAGGGTTTCAATGGAAGAAGAACAAACTGATAGAATCAGCGATCTGCCTAATGAAATTCTCCGACACATCATGTGCTTGCTACCCATGGAATCCGTGGCCCAAACAAGACTCCTCTCCACCAAATGGCGGGATCTCTGGAACGCGAAACGCGATCATGAAAGAATCAGCGTCACCACTACCAAAACAGTAGGAATTCTTGTTCCTGTTTATCGTCGTGGCCCGATAAACTCGATGACGGCATTTAACTACCCTTGGAACCTCGAATTCCGCTCTCACAAATCAAGAGAACGTGTCTTGGTTGTTACTGTGGGTGTGCGCAGCCTGAAGCTTCATCTTGATTTCTCCCATGGAAACTTCTCTGACATCTCTTCTTGGCTCGCTTGTTTGCACTTGATGCTTACTTATCTACCTTGCTCTACCGAGTTTTGTATATGGTCTGTTCGTCTGACATCCGTTGGTCACCTATACTGCGACATCATTTCATCATTGCTCTCGAGCATCCGATTCCTAGAAAGCATAGAAATCACAGAGTCTCCAGCTCTGTCTGATATAAGCATATTTGGCAATGCAAAGCTACGTCATGTGTCAATTATAGACTGCGTGCAGGTGGAATCAATCCACGTCTTTGCTGATACTCTTGATTCGCTTCGCTGTCGTGGGAGATGCCCTGTTGTGTTTATTTCAGGGCCTTGCAGCTTAGAGGATATTATGCTCGACTTCAGAGAAGGCCCTGTGGGTGTGAATATGGAACACGGTCCCATTAAATACCTCTTTTGGGACGCATCATACATAGAAGAAGTTGAGTATGTCACCATGTGTCAATGGACATTCCAGGTCAGCCCTTATATACTCATTGCTCACTCAAATCCACAAGATCGAACAATACCTAACACAAGTGATTTTATGTATGTGCAGGTGCTGATCCGGCCAACATTATCTTATCTACTTACGCACTTGAAGGAGCTGTGGTGGATTGATAGCTGCATGGAAGATGAGAACATCGATTCTCTAATCAGCTTCTTGAAACTCTGTCCCAATCTAAGGAATCTTTTTGTGACAGTAAGTACCCTTCCTAATAGTGAACTCTTCTGATTTTTCTTTTTCTTCTTAATTTTTTTTAAATGACTCTTTGGTTTTGCCTACCTCTGAATTATTGTTAACTATTTATAGATTGATCCTATGTGTTATCGCCTCCCAAGCAACTTCGTACACAGCAGTTACACTGGCAGAAACGAAAGGCGCGAGTACAAAGAGTATACACACCTATATAATCTGAAGATGGTTAAAATGGATGGTTTCGAGCATGAGGAAGATGAGATGCGCTTAGCAGATCATTTGTTCAACTTAGCCCCCAAGGAAGTAGCAGTGGTGGCTTCATCACCAAATTCTCGCAGTACAAGGAGACTAGTGAAAGCTCAGCCAAACGGCTGGGAGTTTGTTGAGGAAATTGATAGTAACTTGTTAAACGCTAAGCATTTGCATATGGGCATCTAGGGAGTCTGAGAAGCCCCTTTATACGCAGAGGAAACATTTTCAGTCAAAATACTGTACTATCTGATTGCTGATATGATTTCGTGTAAAATTCAAATCGGCTGCTGTTCTTTCACAACTTTGTTTGCCGTTGATTGGATGGATGGTTAGCTCATAAGTTCAAGCAAGGTATGCAATTTAGTAACACCATTTTTTCATTGTCTTGAAATGACAAATATAAGATTACTGTCACTTACATCTTTGGGTGGACCATCAAGCAAATCGTAAACATTATACATGTACTTCGTATAGTTTTAGATCATTTGCCTTGACATTTAGCTTATTTAAAATCACATGCCCCTCTGAGTATGCTTCATCAAAATTTCTTACATAAAGACTTGTTAGATTGCGTGGTCCCCCTTTACTTCAAATTTATACGCTTCCCATTATGTACTCTCCAGTCTCTCCTCACTCCTTTTGTTACTTCAATTGAAAATGTCATTTCAGGAGTTGTTTGAAGGACCTCAATTCTGTCAAACCTAGCAGGAGTATTCCTTTCACAGAGGAAGCAAGACGACGACCATCCAGGATACTGATGTAAGTAGATTTTAGTCAGACTCACCTTTGCTTGCTTTACATAATTGTTTGTACCATTTCTACCATTCGGAAAGACTGAAGGGATAAATGGGTTTACTCATTAAATTGCCTCCTTCTGACTGTTAAGAACTTAAGATGCAGAAACATCCTCATTACAGTTTTGTAATCATGGCCTCATGGGTGATGCTTATGAGTAATGGTAGTATGATACTCTAGTCTAGGAATTTACAGCAAATGTCACATAACCCTAGAGCTAGCCTTGTAATCCACATATTAATCAATCTTATTGATACTGAATGCTAGCAAAACAAATAGTTTATAGAGTTCGACATGAACGAGCTATACATATAGCCATAGGCATTTATATAGGTTCTCAAATTTCTTGTTGCACTAATATTTGTCACAGAGAATTATGAACAGTAGCAAGAAGTAATGATGTTCATCCTGAATGAAGCCTGGCTATTTTATGTTATGGTGGTGCAGGTTCCTGTTTTTGTTTACCTTGTGAAGATGAATTTTTCTGTTATTTTTTTTTATAATTTAAAACTTTGGGGGTTGATTGGGTAGATTTACGTTGGGTATATTAATATATATACAGGTACTATAAATAAATGTAGATAAGATTCATATGCAACATGAATGTGTATTTTTTTTTTCTAATTAATGTACTTTGTTTTATACAGCTAGCTTTTTTTTATTATTAGATTTTATACAGCTAGTTTAGTACTTAATCTAAAATTACATTGTATATATTTTTTTTAGCCCGTAGGCAAGAATTTATAACAATGAAATCCTTGCCGAGTCAATTGGGTTTTGTGAAGTTTGAAACTTGGTAAAGTTCCACAAAAATTATATTTTATCACATCACTTTACCTCAGAGACTTCCATTGATGTACATAACTCCTTACAATATAATCTTATTAAAAGTAAATACAGCGGGGGTATTTCACTAAGCTTGCCACAAAGGTTATCTACATCCAGTTCAGATATTGTAGCTAAGGGTTCCAGAAGGCAATTTTTTTTTTTTTAATATAAGGCGAGGATTTGGGGTGGATCAACCGTTTTTTATCCACCGTTCAAGAACAAGGCATGGAATGAATGAAAATCGGGGTAGATAGGCTGAAATCGTGGGATGGAAAAAAAAAGAAAAAAAGAAAAATGAAGGAGCAAGGCATGAAATGAATGAAATCGGGGTAGCTATGGGTTCCAAAAGGCATGGAATGCTTGCTCATGAAATGAATGAAATCGGGGTAGCTATGGGTTCCAAAAGGCATGGAATGAATAAAAATCAAGATAGATAGGCTGAAATCGTGTGATGGAAAAAAGGAAAATTAAGCCCTAGTCGGATTAGCTTGTGAAGCAAGGGGAGTAAGGAGATCCCGGGTTCGATTCATGTCTTTGCATTTGTTTGAGTGAAAATCAAAGGTTTGACTTGCTCCCTAATGTGGCTGGAGCTGGTCGACGTAAGCGGGATTACCTAGGTGTGTGACTCTTGCCAAATGAGTTACGTGGCTCATGTGTTCATTTTGAGGGGGAGGGGGCTATAAAGGAGTAAAGAAGCAATCATTACCATAATCGCCACAACAACAACCGAGATTCTCAATTCACTTGCAAAGTTTAATACACGATAAGAAATATTATGTAGTGAATTGTCATTTTGATAAAATAAGATAAGAAATATATAGAGATAAGATATTCTATTGTACTAGTTGTATACCCGCGATCTTCGCGGTTTTTTTTATATGACTTTTATTATTCTTGCACAAATTGTATAAGATCATAAAAAGTATATAAATATTATTTTGGACCTTTTAATCTCATAACCAACATATGATAAGCATATATCATCTAAATGAATTATATAATTATGTATACATGTTTGTACACGTATATCCTTTATATGAAATAAATCCTTAGTTGTTGGAGTATTATATAATAAGATATAGAGAATAATTGTTTATTATTTTATATGAAATTTATATGCAATATGATTTAGTAAAAATATATTCAGACTTCATATATAAAGATAAGTATATATATTTCTTTTTTGAATCAATTTTTCAAAAACCACTCCGGTTGTTTAAGATTTGATTTAATATATTATATACCGTAATAAGATAGGATTTAATTCAATATACTCCGTATTAGATTATGTTAAATAATACTAATAGATTATATAAATTAATCTAATCTTTTAGGATTATGTATATTTTTCTTAAATTAATCTAATCTTGTAAGATTATGTAGATTTTTCTAGGTAAAATATTGTGATAGAAAAGATAGGATTTAATTCAATATACTCCTTATTAGATTATGTTAAATAGTACTAATAGATTATATAAATTAATCTAATCTTTTAAGATTATGTAGATTTTTCTAGGTAAAATATTTATAAAATAACTCAAGGTAAAATGATAAGATTTATAAGATATGAGGTTGAATATTTATAATAAAAAATAATTTAATCATTAATTTAAATGGACACAAAGGATGACACATGTATAAATAGATGAGGTTATCATTTAACATGGCTTAGATTGATTGGATCATCATTAATTGACATGGCGAAAACCCCGGCCAGAATGCACCATAAAACAACACGTGAGCGAATCGCACCAGAGCCCGCCACATAGGATTTCCACGCCTCTGTTTTAGTATTATACTAGTATATGTTACCCGTGCTCTTGCACGACATGCCAATTTTTTTTTACTATTATATCCTCATATGTTATTTTTTTACTATTATTTTAAAATGATACTAATATTAAATTTAGATTGTTACTATAAAAGTTAAAATAAAGTTGGATAAAATATTATTCAAATTTAATCTTATTCTTTTCAATGGATAATATATATTTTTATCAGAAATTAGATTGGTGATTGATCATATATGATTAATTAATTAATTAACTAATAAGGCTTACTTTATAATTTATAAAAATAAAATCATTCTAATATGAGTTATGTATGAGTTCAAGTGATATTTTATGAAGTGAAAATTTTACAGTCAAATTTTATAACGTGAATTTTATAACATATTGATTAAGAATCGCTATTTCAGCAAATATTTTCGGATCAAGGGCTAGTTGCTACAATTTCATGTAATAGTTATATGTGTTATTTCAACCGGCTGCCACATATTTCTTCATAATGTGACTGATCAATTTATTTTCTTTAAATAAAAAAAGTTTTAATTTTTTTTATTTTAATGATAGAAAACCTATCTAAGGTGTCTTGAATATATACTTTAATCTTGCAATTGCCTAACTACTTATTTACAAATATTAATATATAGTTTAATAGTTAATACTATGATAAATTATGTAGTATGTACCCATATTAACCCCTAATAAGTTCCAAAATATGTAGTAAGTTGTTCAATAAATTATATTTTATTATATCAATTATCCATGTTTAATTTTTTATTAGTAAATTGTGAAATTAAAAAAAGTCTTATTTTAAAATAAGACTATACTTTAATCTAAATATAAGGTTATAATGGATAGATTATTTGATCTAAAAAGATACTCCCTCCGTTCAACAAAACTTGTCGTTTACTATTCACACACGCTTTTTTAGAATGATAAAAACTATATAAAATATTCATTTTTTTTAAAATTTTTTTAACAAGTTTGTACTTATTAATAAATACTATGAAATTGTTAAAAAAAATTATTTAAAAAGTCGATATTTTATATAGTTTTTAGCTCCTAAAAAAGCGTGCATGAATAGTAAAACGTCAAGTTTTGTTGAACGGATGGAGTAAGTGTTTTACCTAACTATATATATAGACTTATTAATTGATGTGGCTAAAAAAGGTAATACCATTTTAATCCAGAATTTGACACATGAAAAAATAATTCCGTTTTAATCCAAAAAAAATCATGGATGTGAAATCGCACCATACGCCATTTCAGACCTCTGCTTTAGTATTTTACACACACACTTATTATTGATAAGTATGAAAGTATTAAAAAAAATACATATTATACAATTTTTAGCTTTTTTTTAAAACGTGTTAAAACCAATATGAGGTGTTTTTATTAAAGGAAGGAGTATTAGATCATTCGAATATAGCCTTGTGGTATATTTATTTTACAAATATATTTATTGTTTAGAAAAATATTATTTTATAAATGAAAATTCATATTCATTTATTTTAAAAAAATTAAAAAAATTTGAAATAATTTTGACTCAGAAGCTAGGGTATATTTTAACTTGAATCCTTTGATTTGAATTATTTTTATAAAATTTATTTATTTATGATTTTTCATATATTTTTTATAAATGTATTCAAATTATCATTTATTTATAATATTATAATAAGTAATATATACATATAAATCATATTATCTAAATTATGGTAACATTCTTAAGTTAGATATGAAGTATAAAAAAATTGTGCAAAATAACTCGAGGTAAAAGATTCTATTAATGATAGGTTTTGTAATGATGTTAAATATTTATATTAAAAATTAATATAACATAATTTTTAATAATGATAAATTAACACAATTTCATCTAGAAGTTATTTTTTTTACTTGAGCATAATTTTTAACCAAATCATTCATACAACATTTTTAACTAAATCATACATTTATAACTTGAACATAACCAAATGATAAATTAACACAATTATCTAGCGAGTTGTGACAACTAACAATTATTTTGACTGATCATACATTTATAACTTTCATCATGTTTCAAAAATTATTAATTTAGGCTAATGGTATCGATTAATTATTCAATTAAGATTATGGTTAAAGGTCACAATATAAAATTTTATCCAGTTATGTTTATTATTATGTTTAAATTCTATCCAATATTTAATCGGCAAATGTTCTTAATGTGCGATTATAATTATGTATTTAGGGCGAGTAATAGATGTAGATTGGTGATAATTAAGATATAAGATTACATTGAATAGATTATTGAACTAAAAAGATAAATTATATTAATTTATATCAATTATATTTAAATTATTTTTATTAAATTTTACAGTAGTTTGTTTGAATTCTCTTAATAAAACCTTTCAATCAATTATAAAATATATAATAAACTAAAAAAAGTCATCCAGAACTTTATATGTCGTGCAAGAGATTTTGTGAGGTAAAATTCTTATTTTATTAATTAAATTTTCATTGTTGACCGATAAATCTCTATCACTATAATTCATATAAGTTTGATCTTGAATTGACAATGTTATCAACATTTTCGTTATAGTAATATATATCTATAATTAGTCCATAGGTTTTCTTGATATATTGTCCAAAATTTGACGGTAAAAATTAAAATAATTGAACAAAATTTTACGGCATGGTATTTATTTTTATATATAATTTTATATAGGTAAAATAACATAACGGCAAGGTATAGTGCATATATATTATATTTGAACATGTTAAATATAATTTACAAAAAAAATATTTATTTTGTAATTACATATGAATTTATTTACAAAAAATAAAATCTTAACGGCATAGTGCAGGTTAACGTAATATGTTACGGTAGGGTACATATATATTTTATATTATAGGATTATACATAGATTTCTTTTCTAAAATTTTATTTGAAAAAAAAAACAAATTAAGATATAAGGTTACAGTAATTGACCTATATATCACTCTAAATTCCTTCTATGGGTCTTTGCCGATCGAGCCATAGTAGTAGATTTCATAATTGTCGAACATATGTAGTCAGTGAAATTGAAGATGCAAAGATAAAAATAATTATTGTCTAAAAAAAATATTGTAACCAACTAAGATCTAATTAACATACTCTTAAATATTTATATTATTTATTTAAATTATTTTAAGGTGTTTTCATTTTTTTTTAAATCAAACTATTCTTTTTATCATATATGTTGATAAGATTTGAAACCTACGTACTTCCCCTAATCTAAAATTTTAAAATTATACTTTTAGCATATAATTTTTTTATATAATTTTTAAATATATATAATATATATATGGTTATAGAAGTTAGATTTATTTTTTTAATCTATATTCCATAGATAAAATTGTTTTGGTCTCTTATCGACTTTATCGTAGTATTAATTGGTTAATTAATCATGTAAAAGAAACTGAACTGTGCTCTTTATTTGAAAAAAAAAAATTATGTCATATAAGATTATATAACCAACTAAGATATGGATATATATACTTAACGTTGAAAATGTTAAACACTCATATCTTAATTTGTTTTTTTCTTCTTCACTGTCCACAACCGTATCACACGAACTTTAATGACTCAATCACTTCCGTCTAAATTAATTTCGTTAACCTTATTGTATACATTCGCCATTGTAACAACTGGAAAATAAACGATAAATATATGAATATAAAGCTATTTTAGGATATATATATCTATATATATATATATATATATATATATATATTATATATATGATTAATAAATTATCAAAAATACTATATACCTTGATTGCAAATTGCAAACGGATATTGAAAGTTGTTGTAGGCGGACTCCACCAATTGAATGAAGAGTCTAGTAGGATAAACTCCACGAATTGAATGAAAGTTACTTGGGCAAGTAGGATATTGAAAGTTGTTTGGAGTATATATACGAATTACAATATTCTATCTTACACACTTAATTAATTATCTATTCAATATAAAATTTTATGAGATATATATCCATACATACATATATATTTTATATAAAATCAAAGATCTATTTTCTACCTAATTTAGACATAAGGTTGAATGTTAATAATGAACCATATATTAGATAGATTATTTATTTTAAAAAGATAAATATATTCAATTTCATCTAAAAAGAATAAAATATAAGTTTTAAAATAGATAGATTTTCTACCTAATTTAGATATAAGGTTGAATGTTAATAATGAACCAGATATTAGATAGATTATTTAGGGTGTCACTATATACACCGCAAATCCGGATTAAGGATTTGCACGTCCTTAAGGACGTGCAAGTCTGGGACGATGCACGTCCGCTAAAAACGTCTTGCACGTCCTTAACAACGTGCAAGCACGTCCTTAAGGACGTGCAAACCCTAGTTAGGGTTTTGCGTTTAGGGTTTAGGGTTAGGGTTTAGGTTTTCCGACGGTTTTGTAATGTTAATTGATAAAATTGTGTTTAACTAGTGGATTTGAAGGATTTAGGGTCAAATTAAACAGAACACAAGAATTGTTAAGGTTTTCATTCAGATAATATGCGAATAACGTTACAAGGAACGGAAAAAAAGGTTTACATTCATAATTTTAATAAAGTTGTGGAATACAATCTAGGAAAATAGTAAAGGACGACCGGACTCGGCACGCAAGACTCTAAATCTCTCAATCTGAGCTTGAAACGGAGCATCCCATCCTTCGACGCTCGTATGATGATGTTCGACCCATTCCAGTGGAGGCGGCGGAAGAGGAGCGTTATGACGCAACCAGATCTATGAGAACAAAAATTTAGAGTTAGAGTATTGACATATGTATGAAAAGCATGAATAGGTAATAAAAAAGACGTTTGAAGTCGTACCGCGGAAAAATGGTCTTGGTTTCCGATGCAGGCTACACCAAGAGTTGCTGATTGGGGAGGGTTGTTAGCAGATGTCGGCGAGATCATGGGGAGACATGTGAACGGATGATGCCAAGCTAGGACGACGAGATGAATATGATATACCGTCGCAAATACTAAACCCATGATGGGTAGCTCTATCCACCGTCTCCTATCACCATGTGTGGCTCCGACCCATCTCTGGTAGTCGACGAACTGCTGGAATGGGTACTCTCCCGTATAACAACCGGCGATCAGATCGCCGTGATCCTCCAAGTGATTGCATAGTAACGTTTTGAGTTCCGGGAAAGCAGTCTCGCCGATCGGTGATGTCAAAGCCGCCAAAGCACGGTAGCCACAATGACCATCTCCAACAATGTCCCTCACCGTCTGAATATGACCGAGCATGAAAGGATCAACGTTGTTTCAACCCCAGTTGAACCCTCCGAACACATCATCACGTCCACGTCGAGCTGAGGTCGCTTGTGGACGAGGTCGGGCAGCATTTCGAGCAGCACGCGCTTCTTCTCTCTCAAACCTTTCCCTTACCTCCTCGTATGGCAACGGGTTGGTTCTGCAGGCATTCCTCGACCCCCGAGGCCTCCCCTTCCTTCGGACGCTTGCTGATGAGGGTGGGTGCAGCTCATCCTCGCATGCATCGTTGGAAGCTGTGTATGAAGATGACAGCTCATCCAGAATGGGTGGATGTCCTCGGCGGGTATCGAAGTATCGGAGTTGACGTATGCCTGAATCTCATGGACACAAGGGATCCCGTAACAAACCCTCCAATGTCGGTCCGTGCATACCGGAGGAACGAAGACGAAGAGGCACGTCCTCTTCGCCTTTTAGAAGACGGGCTTGCACGTCCTTAAGCACGTCTTTAAGGACGTGGGGATTTGCGGTGTATATAGCCGAAACGATTATTTATTTTAAAAAGATAAATATATTCAATTTCGTCTAAAAAGGATAAAACATAAGTTTTAACTAATCCCAACCACTTTAGGATTATATTGAATAGATTAAATTGGATATATTTTTATAAATATTAAACTTATATTTTATGTTTAATAAAAAAAAAATTCTATGAGTGTACGTAGAAATTCGCCGGATCCACATTGAACTCGCATTAGCTTTGCCTTGGTCCAATTAAGATATAATTTTTGTAGGTAAAATATTAATTATAAATAACCCATGCTAAAGTGATAGATTTTGTAACCTCTTAATATATAAATATTAATATCAAATATTTATAAAAACAATTGATGTGACAAAAAAAATATCGCTTTAATCAAGAAAATACCACGCAGGCAAAAATAATCCCGTTTAATCCAGAAAATTTTGTGCCAACGAGGCCGCTTCAGCGGTCTCTGTTTTAGTATTTTATATAGATATTGATTGTTGTGTATTCCTCAAAGGAGAAATACAATGCCTTATATAGGCATAGATGTAGAAGGTTACAAAGATAAGAGGGCCATCAATATGAACCTTTGATTTTTCACCATGTGGGTGTTATAGAAGAGGAATAACCATGTGGGTGTTATAGAAGAGGAATGATGGTGGGGGTTATGGAGAGGTGTAACATCACTTATAATAAGTAGTAGTATTATAACACTCTCCCTTGATGTGCACCTCGTAGTTTGCGTATTGCCTCGTTAAAAACCTTGTTTGGAAAAAATCCATTGGGATAAAAACCAAGATCAAGGGAAAAAGAGTACAATACTAAAGCAAACTTTTCTATCATTGTCACCACCACTCCTATCGCTGTCACCATATCGTTGTCACCACCACTTCTATCGTTGTCACCACCACCTCTATCACTGTCACCGCCACTCATATTGTTGTCAGCACCCTTATTGTTGTCACCACCTCTATCGTTGTCACCGCTCTATCGTTGTCACCGCCCTATCGCTGTCACCACCACCCCTATCACTGTCACCACCACTCATATTGATGTCACCACCCTTATTGTTGTCACCACCTCTATCGATGTCACCACTCATATCGCTGTCACCACCACTCCTATCGTTGTCACCACCACCCCTATTACTGTCACCACCACCCCTATCAATGTCACCACCACCCATATCGTTGTCACAACCCCTATCACTGTCACCATCACTCATATCGCTGTCACCACCCTTATTGCTGTCACCACCTCTATCGATGTTCCCGCCCTATCACTGTCACCACTCGTATCGTTGTCACCACCAATTCTATCGCTCTCACCCATATCACTGTCACCACCACCCATATCGCTGTCACCACCACCTATATCGCTGTCACCACCACTCCTATCACTGTCACCATCACCCATATTTTTGTCACCACCTCTATCGGTGTCACCACCCTATCGATGTCATCACTCCTATCATTGTCACCACCACCCCTATCACTGTGGTGACACATGCGGTAACAACTTTTTTTGGTCACATATTTGTTTGGAGTTTTTTACGTGATCACTGTCACCACCCTTATCGATCAATTGTGACATTGTTGGTGACACATGTAGTGACAACTTTTCTTTGGGTGACGGTGATATCTTTATTTTTAGAGGGTTTTTTTGTACGAGAACACTGTCACCAACCTTAACTTTTCTAATAAAATCTGGAGCCACACCAATTCAAACAGTAAAAACCACTAAGAACATACCAAAGAACATATAATATCAATGAAAAATAGTGTAATCAAACACAATATGACCAAAATCAAAATAAAAAAAATATAGTGTAATCAAACACAATATCACTGTATTTTACAGTGTAAACAAACGTTACTGAGCAGCCGCTATTTTCCAACTATCTTGACTAAGAGATCGCATAGGCACCAGAAAATATGCCACCCCTGTTCCAACCATTGTAGGCTTGTAGCCACAGCATTTGCACAAGGATATTAACAAATGAGCAACTCCATTAGACATTAAAATTAAGCACCCTCTAAGCTCATCACAATTTTGAATTTGACAATGATGGTGCTTACCACACATACGATTCATAGTCTGATAAACATGGAATACACAGTACTATGATACAAAAATACTTGTCTTTTCACTAATCTAAATCACCAAAAAAATTCAAAAGCAGGGCTAAATGAAAGGTATGACAAACCAAAGCATATCAGAAGTACAGGTTCGTGTGCATCAGCGACAGGAAAATTTTTGGTCAGCACTCACGAGTCACCACAACACATGACTATTACCGATTAGAAGCAAGCAGATATCAAGAATTTTCCAATGATCCAAATTAGAACAAACGAATAAAATTAGAACAACATTCGGAATACGATTCACATCTAATCGCGAACGAATAAAATTAGAACAAACCTAGTAAAATTAGAGGACAAAAAGAGACCTTGAAGGTGAATCGACCTGTCCGATGAATGATGATCCAACCTTGAAGCCAATCCATCCATCCCGATCTGACCTTCGTCGTCGCCGTCGGTCTTCATCAACCGCCCCACAAGAGAACCCTCACCCACAAGTTCAAAGAAGAAGAAATCATGGGCATTATTACACATAAGGACCACATCATATCAACTAGCATTTATATCAATAGCATCATTAGTTCAGAATTCAACATTGCAACTGCGTCGATAAATCTCATTTTACCGTCATGCTCAATCATTATTACAAATCATCATATATGCACATAATCAAGTCAAGCTAGCAAGTTTCATCATAACCTTATCTAATAGACAGTTCAGGTTTCTCAGCATTTGCAGTTCACACTTTATAGGTAACCAATTTAAATTATGCTTAGCAACTCAAGCATCAACACATCAAGACATCATGTACATTAGAGTTGTAAGGCACCGAACCATATCATCATGAACAACAGACAATCAGACAACAATTATTACCAAGTCAGCACATAAACACATAAATGTCACCATCAAAGCTGTGCAACATAGTTATCAACATATTCAGAAAGGTTAGCAATTCAAACGGAGGACACTCCCGCCTGCAAGTCGTATCGTACTCGATAGCCGCAATCCTTGAAACATAACTGTCCCACCAACACCGTCGATCACGAGGCTTGTGGGTTATGGGCCCACGCTTCCGCCACACTGCTCTATCGCTATGCAACTTCTTTTCTCTTTCAAGCAGTTGCTCACCCAATGTATCGCGCATGACTCAAAGTTAGCAAGGATAGGGGAGTGACAAGAGAAGACAACCCAAATTCTTTTCGGAGACAACCACGGACCACAACTAAAGACGACAATACCGGAGACTAGACTCTAACCCGAGGATAGCAACAACGCCCTTATGGAGGTCTATTAGGTTGCAATTATGACAAGTAGACACAAATTCATCATGGGGCATATCAATCATTTTAATCCACACTAACATGTACCTATCTCGAGGAGCACGACATACGTATTCATTCCAAAAGACACAATCGAATCCTACACGGATGCCTGTGAGACGAGCTAGTAGTCTATTATTCCATGGAAGCAGATATGCCTAGCAACTTCAAGCAAGCTATGCGGAACCAACCATAATCATGTATGATTCGAAGTCATGCGGGATTTAATGAAGATAACAAGTATTATGTATATGAATAATGTACAAACATGAACAAGTGAGGTAAAATATAGCATGGCGAGGTATAACCAAATTACGTGTTGTACGAGAACACATAGGAACAACACAGTACTTATCACCTACGGCAAAAATGATCATGTGATATGTCAAGGATGGCATGCAGTCACACGACGAGATGCATTTAGAAGGCATAGGTCCTGAACAATACTAGCGATACACGACAGGGAAGGGGCATAGTCAAGAGCCATTTAATGAGTTCAACCTAGTGTTCATGAAAGCAAGAGAGATCACCATAGAGTAACAAGGAGAGCATCACGGGCGATAGATCATAATCATGTTAGGGATGAGCAGTCATAGGGCACAGAAAACAATACAATAACTATCACACTATAGAACAAGTACGAAAGGTAATCATTTAGCGAGTCATATTGGAAATCATAAGGCCTACATGATACTAGTAACACATATCGAGCATGAATACAGTCAAGGTAATTCGACTAGATTCATTCTAACATTCATGCGTCCTACGTATGTGAAGACATGATATAGCGTGATGTGTGATCATGCGAGGTGCCAAATCATACATGTATGCAAGCACGAGAGGATTTCATGGAGCAATAGGGGAATACTACCGAGCGACAACATGTAAGCATGCTATGATTAACCATAACGGAAAGCAAATCAATCATCGAATTCAACATCAATTAACTTGCATGAGTAAGACATGTTATGGTAATAGAAAGAGGAAAGAACCACACTATCAGGAACCTAGCTCGAGAGAGAATCAGCAATAATGCAGGCAATATACAATTCACACGAGTCACCACCAAGGATCCTACATGATACTAAAGGTTCAACATAACATAACATACGATACATGCATGCAACTAATCATGACATCATGTAAGAAATCAATTCAATCACATTCCAACAACATAGAAGCATGAGGAAGGTTTTACGATGTATACTACGAGTTTAAGCAACAGGGCAATATAGCCGGAACACGAGAACATGAGTTCAAACCAACACATACTGGGATAAAACATGCATTTATCAAGACTCATTCACACCAACATAATCAGTGCAAGTATCACACAACAGTACAAATTGCAGAGTAAGCAACAATAATTAACCTGATGTATACATAACAAACGGGCATGCTATTGATTCTTGTCACAAAAGGAATAATAGGCATTGACACGTCATCATCCAACATGCTAAGATGATCATTGGCAAGGTACATGCGGAGGATTATAAAATCATGTCATGCAATTCAGAGAGAGTCACCATTACAACCGGACAGATATCCCTAAGGGTGGCCATTGACTTTTCCCGACTGACTTATCACCCCTATTTCCCGTGGGACTCTGGTATGACTCTTTGTGGCAAGAAGGCACTGGTTGATCGTCATAAGAATAGAGGAGGAAAACCCCATAAACACCTTACTCTTTAACTCGGAATTACACCAAGGACCATATTCCAATAATCACTCAAACAACCCCCATATCCACACATGATTCCAACACAATGTATTTATAACCAACCCGATTCCCGCGAAAGATACTTACATCCGGGAGAAAGACTCAATAAGATCCTCAAGGGTTTAGCATAGTGGAACGGGTTATTACACAAAACTGGGTTGACCATACAGAAACAATAGTACTCCCACTATCCCGTTTGCACAGATCGGTCAAGACACATTTAATAGTTAAGGCATCCAAATCAGATCTCTAACATAGCAAGCATTCAACACAGAATTAGTTAATAACACTCATAATGATCTCCTTGGAGTCTCCCAACCCATCTGTAAAGAACAAGCTAACATTTTGCCTACTGTTACCAACTACACCCAATAAGGGTGGTCTAGCGCCTTTACTACCCACTCGTGTCCCCGTTTGGTCGGTTTTTCTCTTTTATTACAAGTCGAGTTCATTACTTAGTCCAATTTAGGTTAGGCATCTTAAGTTCATTTTGCCCCTTTAAAACACTTTCAAATCCTTTGAAATTCATGGGCGGTTTTCCAAAACATACACTCGACCCTTGTATACCCGAATTGCACAACCTCAGCTCTGATACCATCTTTGTAACGGACCAGAATTATGATTTCCGGGTTACGTTTCAAGGGATGAAACCCCTTGTTCGGATCTTGCAATCCAGGTACGGGTCGAGGTTTTAAACTCATTTTTAAGGTCAATACGAAAGAGGGATTCCAAACCCTAAAAGTATCATAGGGTCATTGGGTACCCTTAACCTGTCATAGGGACTATGTCGCGAAAATCAATTCAAACGAAAGCAAGGCGGAAACAAAATTAAGATACAAGGTGCCACGGCATAGCCGGGTCAAAACCAAATCATAAGTGGGTGATTACCATTTATAACGAGTTAGAGAATTAGTCAGGTTCTTTGATTCGCCAAAAGAAAACCCGTCATATAGACATTGAGCACTCAAAATCTGCAGAAGATACCTTACAAAAAAGAACGGGGAAAGGAGTCAGATCGAGCCACTCATGCGGGACCGACAATCCTCACTGAGGCCACATAGTATGTGCTATACCTAATAAAGATGCTCTAATGTAGTACGAAAGTCACACACACTAGCATGCTCCTAGTTATAATAATGTGTAAAATACTGTAAAGGGCCCAAGACAATGCCAAGTGGCATATCCCTTTCCTACCTCCACCCCCTTCCGATAGGGCGGAGACTGACCAGCTCGTGAATGCATTCCATCATAATCGGGCGGCACGCATGCCTAACCCGCTCCACAATAAAGCCCGCAGGCATATCATAATATAAGGAAGTTCATAACTCGATTGACTCAGGGTACCCGATGAGGCTGGGCTACCCTATGACCCTAGCAAAGACTCTAGGAATATCACAGATAACGGGCTGTTCTATTTCAAACGCATAAAGTAACCAGATGCTCATTCAATTAGTGCAACCTAAACAGGATACTACATGACATGCTTTTATGCATATGCAACGCCTAACATAAAATGCAACAACAGGCATGAATGTCCAACCTGAGTAAGCCCCCTAGGGAACTTACCTGAAGATGCAGAACAACAAAATAACGCAAGCAAGGGCCCAAATGCAAGTCCAAAGCAATCCAAAAGCAGTACACACCTATCATCAAGCCATTTTCATAAGCTACTGAACCAACATTCTCACACACACGAACCGAAGTTCTCAACATACTCAAAACCAACCGATAGTGAAACCGTTTTCCAAAACCCTTCCGATATTTCAACATCAACCGAAATCATTTCATTTCCAATCAAACCCATCGATAAATCTTACCAACAATATTTCCAAACTCATTTCCCGAAGTTTTCCAAACTCTTAAATATCAAGTTAAGTCAACTCATATTCAAAACATTTTCTCAAATCATAATTGGCTAAAACCCATTTATAAACATTAAATCTTTAATCAACTGATAAATTTATACGATTAAAATAATTCCGACATGTTTCTTATTTCGAAATCATTATAGAATAAATTCCGATGTTTAATCACCAAAATAATCCTAATTTCACAAACTAGATTTATAAAACAACATTACTACCTACTTTATCATTTCTAAAAATGTATTATAACACCACATATTCTCAAATAATATTATTTTAAAACAATTTAGACATATAATACTAGTCAAAGTATGACCCGATTAAATACAATCATGTATAACATATTTATAAGGAAAAATGACCAAAAATAATACAAACTATCACCCGTGAACCAAAAATAATATGAACTTTAAAAACTACTAAGAATAATATAAACTATACTCCGATCAACCAATTTTGATATGGTTAACATTTCCGATTCAAATCCGGCAAAAATGGTGACGTGGCAATCGGTGCAAATAGTTTGGGCTCAAAACTGTAAATAATATAAGTTAAAGGTGAGTTTAGAAATAACCCAACCCTCTCCACTGCATCGTCTTCTTCCTCGTGACCTTAACACCGGTGGTGCTTTCGGCATCTCCATCAAACCTCAACCCCACCGATTCACTGCCTTACATATCACACTAAGCCCATCTCCCCTCCTTATGGTCGCCGACAACCTCATATACCATCATTTAGGCATGCCTCCAACTCGAGGAACAACATACTCGAACAATGAATTGGTAGGGGGTGAGGTTCAATTGTCACCGTCGACACACTAGGTCGAATCACCAAAGGGGTTTTGACACACCGACAATGATGAATCTCTCCTGGTATCCAATTTTTCGAACCTTGTCAAAAAAAATTCAAAATCTATGAACTAGGGTTTCATAATACAATTTGGGGCTTTTAATCTGTTACTGTAAATTTGATCAATAAACCACAGAAACTAACTCAATACATCTTTATACATATATAGCTAGTATAAACCAATCCAAACTCGCTCAATTGAAATTTTAAAACGAAAATTCTAGGACGTTAGTGCAAGTGAGATTTTTTATGCGGAAGAGGATGTTGTTAGAGGGGAGAGGAGATGTCTTTCCACTTCCAGGAAGTCTAGTGAGGAGTCGATAACAAAGTACTCCAGTGGATATGAGATGGAGAAGGAGGCGGACTGGTTGAAATGCCGAAAAGTCGAAAACACCACAGCGTACATGAGGAAGAAGACGATACATTGATTTGCAGGTGTTATTTCAAAATTGATAGAATATACCTTTAATTTATTTTATTTACAGCTTTGAGCCCAAACTATTTGCACCGATTGCCACATCACCATTTTTGCCGGATTTGAATCGGAAATGTGAACCGTATCAAAATTGGTTGATCGGAGTATAGTTTATATTATTCTTAGTAGTTTTTAAAGTTCGTATTATTTTTGGTTCACGGGTGATAGTTTGTATTATTTTTGGTAATTTTTCCTATTTATAATAACAACAAATAACAATAACCAATTTTAAACAAAAGCCCAGCAGCCCACAAATGAACCAGATAGGAAAACCCGGATGAAGGCCCCAACCCGAGCCCACATAGAAAAGAAGGAGAAAAGGATCCGGATGTCAATACCCCTCCCCACTGAAACCCGGTTTTGCAAATATGATATACCCGGATCGGAAATAAGATAGGCCCAGGCCCAACAAAGAAAGAACATGAGGGATCCCAACCCATTTTGCACCTGAAAAGAAAAGAAAGGGAAGGAGGATCCGGATTTGCAAGTGATATAACCCAGAGACAAAGATCCGAATCCGGCCCGGCCCAAAAGAGGAAAAGAAGGAATTAGAATAGGACCGTCTTCTTCCCAGGTCTGCTCAGCGACGGATGAAACGCGAGAAGGAGAGGGGAGGAAGGGGAAGAGAAGGCCTTGCCGGCAACCTCGATTGCCCAGACCCATCTATTCGACACTGAAGTAAAAACAAGCGCGGAAGGAGAGGAGAGGAGAGTGCTCACCAAGGGGGGGGGGGGGGGGGGGGTCTTTGACTCGCCGGGAATCGTCGTCGGAAATCGATGTGCCTCGCCGGAGGCTCGATCCGCGCTTGCTCGACCTAGGACGGAGAGAGGGAGCTTAAAGGAGGGGCCTTACGGTGTCTTTGAGTGAATGGAGGAGAAGGAGTGGAACCGAACTTACCGAGACGAGAACGGAAAACAGGGGCGAAGGAAGACGGTGGCGGCGCTGAGAGGCGGTCTTCCGGCGGCGTCGGCAGCAGATCGACCCTGAGTACCATAGAAGAGGTTGGTTGGGGCGCCGGTTGAAAGGAGGAGGTGTTGATGGCGCTCGATGTGGCTCGGTGGTACACGGGAGGAGCTCGATGTGGTTCGGGTAGCGCTCGGGACGAGCTACTGCTGCCCGGAGAAGGAAGAGGGTGGTGCAGCTGGGTGGAGCTCCGAGGAACAACCAAGGCCACATGGTGGGTGTTTAGACAGAGGTGAGAGAGGGAGACGGGGAACTAAAAATGTGAGGGTAGTGTGTGAGTTTGGGATTAAATAAAAAAAAGGGGAATAGGAAAGTGGTGCACTGCAATTGTTCCTTTGGTGTGGTCAACCTGTAAGGTTGAATTGTCATTTTGCTAGTTTTGGAAGGAGTAAGGTGCAAGGGAAGAGGATGGGAGGTGAGGATGCCTAACCAAGACTAGGGGCAGCTGGTGATGTTGATGCCACAACTGTAGTCGATACACAAAGGAGGGGGAGAATCAAAGAAGGGGACCCCAAAAAAGGAAGGGATGAGTTGGAATTGGCTAAACATGGAGATCAAGTCTAAAGATTTGATAAGAATTGGTGATATGAGACGCAAATTGCGGTTTCGAAGGTAAAGTTTAAATACCCGGAATTACATCTCGAAGCCCGTTCGCTCGAACCAAAATCCGACTCTATTAAAATAACGCTTCAAAATTATGAAGATATCGACATCCCAAAGTTTATTTCAAATCCCGAGGCAAAACGATAGAATTGTCCTTCAAAGTTAAAAATTAGGCCGGAATTCGCTTTAAAAGTTTCAATTTCGATTTAGTAATTTAAAGACGAGTTTTCCTTAAAATATCCGATTTTTTTTTTCCCGACTTAAATCCATTTATTGAAATTTATTATTTAAAAATCCGGGCCTTTACATTCCGATCCTTTGCTTTGAATTAGAACAAATTGTATAATACTTATACTCATAATCATATACATCTTATCTCATATACAATAGTAACAATATACCAACTTCTGCCACATGTCGCTACCTAGACATATTAATATCGGATCATTCGGATTGGATTTAGATCGGATCATTTCGAGTTCTGGGTAAAATGGGTCTTGCATATATCCGGGTTGACTCGAACCCGGGTTTCACTTTGTTTTGGGTCAAATTAGGTCCATTTTATGTTTGCCAAAAAAATTTCAACTATATTAAAATAATTTAACTATAGGAGTGATTTTAATATATTCTAATTTTTTTCAATTAATTAGTACTTCGTATTTTCTTAAGTTTTGTATACAGGTAAGCCACATTTTAATCTATATATTTTTTCTCCACTTAAAAGTATAATTATGAATTAATATGTTTGATTACATATTGTTATGCTTTTTTACTCTATTTGAACGGTCTTTTAATTTTTACTTTATTTGTATTAGAACACTTAACATTCTAAATATATTTAATGTCTAAACATTCTAATATTTTTTTTCCATTTTCCTATATATTAGTTTTTATTTCCAACAATGTCTTATTAATTCTCCAACTTCTAATATTTCCTACGTTGTTCATTGGCAAGGTTGATTTTTACCTTATTAATTTGTTGTATTGAAAAAAAAAATTGCTAAAAAGATAAGTATGATTAGAAGAACAAGTATTGTGAATTTGTGATAGTAGAAAGAAGTACTACCTCTGTCTCACAATACTTGTCACTTTACTTTTTGGCACGTTTTTTAAGAAGCTAAAAACTCTATACAATATTAATTTTTTTAATAATTTTTTTTGATAATTTTATAGACAATTGTATTAAGTATGAAATTATTTTTTTAAATTAATAAAATCATTAATATTTTATATATTTTTTACCGTTCTTAAAAAACGTGTAAAAACTAAAGTGACAAGTATTTTGAGACGGAGGGAGTATCGTTTTTATGTAATTTTTAAATTAAACATGATTAATTAAAAAAACTATGATTAAGTCAAAGATATTAAATTTCAAAGATGATTTGATTAAAATAGTTTTAATTGAAAATTATAACATACGTCTTCATAAAAAAAAATTAGGTGTTTCATTATCAAAGTACAAAAAGGGCAATGACCTCTTGATTCACATTTGTTCGACTTTAAATATTTTGAAATAAGTTTTTATGATAAATAAAATTCTACTTATTAGGTTCATATTTTTGTTCAAATTTAAAATGGTATATTAAAGACAAATATATTTAAGTTATAAATGAAGATCTTTTATAAGAATTTGAAACAAAATTAACACATTTTATATTCAAACTAATTTTAGAGATTCTTTCATATATGGAAGATATTTATCGTTAATAGCACATTATTTTTTTTATAAAAAAAATAACATATCCTAAACAATGCTAAAGTAGGAGCTGCTTAGGATACGTATGAAAAAATTCCCGCCTTTTTTCCCTTCTATTATTGTGCCACGTATTAAAAATTTACCACCTATTTTTTTATTTCTTTTGATAATAAATTATTAAATTTTGAATATAAAATGTGGACGACCGTTCATATATACACCAAAATCTTATAAACTTATTTTAATTTTGATTAAAAAGAAGTCTATAAGATATTGTAAAATTTATAACCATTTTTAGGAATAAAATAAGAGAATGTGTTCATATATACACCAAGTTTTTTAAATAATTTTTTTTTAAATTTTGGTAAAATATATTTTTTAAATTTATTTGAGATTCTAATTTAAATAAAGCGTAACATATTATAATATCATATATATTTTACATAATCCTAATAGAATTTGACAATAGGGGGTGATTTGTTAATAAAAAAACATTTACTAGGTGGTTTTCTCTAATTTCGTTCCTAAAAGGTGGTTAAGTGTAAAAGTCTATATTTAACCGGTGGTTAAATGTAAAAGGCTATATTTAACGGATAGTTTTCTGAATTTCCCTAAAAAATATCTTTCTCATTAACGCAATGAGTACCTTGCTTGATTTTTCATAACATTAATTTAAAAAAAAATAAATAAGTGTGTATTTGAAGTTGTTAAGTACAGGTTAAACTCTGAAACTTTAACTAATGAAATTTTAGGTTGATTCGGGGTGGTCGTTGGCATGAATATATATGTCATTTGTAGAATTGTGCCAGTTCTTTTTATTGAGTTTTTTAATTTCAAATCAATTCAAAATCATTTAATATTGGATATGATTATTACTGGCTCAAGGGAGGTTAGATATCATGAACATTAAATTTATATAAGTTTTAAGTACAAATTCGGTCAATAGATTTTTTAAAATATTTTTCTATTAAAATAGGTTAATAAAAATTATTGTATTTTAATTTATTTATTAACCAAAACTTATATAATATTTTTGTAATCTACAACCCGTGCAAGGCATGGGTAATGAACTAGTATATATACACTAAAACGGAGACTTAAAACAGCTTCTAGAGCGATTGACATATATGTCGTATTCTGGTTTAATTTTGATTATAAATATTCAAACATATATTTCAGTTAGTTACGGGGAAAAGTATGAGTCACACGTATTCAAGCTAAGTTGCGGGAGTCGAGACTCCGATGCTATAGTCACGTGCAAAGGAGAGATCCAAGTGCATCTGTGCGTAGATGCGATAACTTGACAATCGAAAATTGTCTTTTGGGAAAAGGTCGACTAAAGAAGAGGTGGAAGGAGGTTGTTAAACAAGATATTGTCATTTTGGGACTCATTGATGATATGACATATGATAGGGTGCAATGGAGGAGTACGATCCGAGTACACGTGAGGTAACTGAGTGAGGCATATTATTCACCAGTACAACCCTTCCTATCGCTTAACACTTTATTTTATTATTTTGTTGCATATTGGTCTTTTCTTGGATCACTCAAAACATCCTATTGGCTCAGTCGAGGAAAGGATGCGTACACCTCAACCCCCACGACCCTGTTATATTTTAATTAGTTAGAAAACTTATCTTTTATATACTTCACATCTATGAAATTCCATCTAATAATCATTAACTATTAATTTAATTTTTACATAGTAGGAGATAAAATTTTGTCTAATAAATAAGTGATAAAAATAATAAAGAGTATGTAAATAAGAGTACTTATTATTATCAGATATAATAAAATATAATTTATTAACAAAACGTGTAAAAATACGGCTACTGAATAGTGAATACTGGTTCAAAAGAATTGGAAAGAAAATATGATTGCAGTAGTGATTTATCAAGTAAAGTTTAAAACGAGCTACGAGAAAGATGATAATAGATGAAATAACTTATAATGATTTTAATCTTTGCCAGGAACTAGGACATTCAATTTCTACATGTCTTTAGGGAATCAAAGTTTGTCGTTGACTCATTTGCTAAGCTTGCTTTGTCGTTTTCGTTAGGTTGCCCTTCTCTGTTAGAGTCATTTTTGGACTCCGTTGTTTTTTTCATTGAAAAAGACGCTAAGGAAAGGGCTACTCTCCCGCCTTATTTGTATGTAGCCCGGGACTTTTGTTTCTTTTTGAGTTCTCCTCTCTATTTGCCGACCCAAAAAAAACTACACAAAGAAGAATTTTACGTACGAACTCCATCATTCCAAACGCAGCCTAATAGTTGAGCCGCATAAAGCAATCTGGGTTGAGCAATAATCTTTGATGTATAACTCTCCCCCAAATCAAAATATGGGCCTGAAGTTTCTATTTCGAAGCTCAAATATAAGCCCGCAATTAAGAGACCGTATAACTAAATGGATCCAGCGTTGTCAATAAAACCCTAGTTTTAGTTCTCGAAGGTGGCCGCAGACGAAACCCCATCGTCTTCGATCTCTGTACTTGCACTGGAAAGGTGGATTCATTTCTCCTTCTCCTCATCTCAATCTCATCAACGAACTCCTTAATTTGAATTATACGTTTCGAAATTACGTTCGTGCTATGTGATTTGCTAACAGTTTTGCCCTCTTTATTTATTCCATTTTCCAGGTTTAGGAGTCCTCTCTGATCATCGCAATGCCTCCAACTTCTAAAGGTATTTCGTATATCAGTTTTTTTGTCCTGCGATTGTTGTAGTATTTGGAACTGCTCGTTCGAATTGAACATACCTTTGATATTATAATTTTTGTTGCTCATCGTTTCTCGATTTATGTGTGCTTGCATTTGCCGGTTCTTTATTCTGTGCAGTTTGAATTTTAGGTTTTTAATTTAATGAATAGGATCCGTATACACTATACAGTTATGAGTGTTTTAGATCTATCTAAGTTTCGAATGAGTGAATGTTCATCAAGAATATACATTTGGAAATTAGGCAACAGCTTGTGATTGTATTTGTTGGATAAAGGTTGAAGGAGCCCCTTTTGGATTAAAAAAACATTTATATCTGTTTTTCTTTGTTATTATTATAGTTGGGAGTCACGGGGATGGGAGTACATGTTGAGTCGATGTATCTTTCCTTACTCCGGTGAACGGAGATGAACACCTGTGGAACAAACTGCTGTCTGCATTTTCTTGTGGCCACACATCTAAATATTTCATGTTGTACATGACTTTATTATTTTTTACAACTATTTCCCTTTATGACTGTGTGATTTGAATGCTTATATGACCCTCTTATCTTAAGATTTCATTGCAAACTTGATTTTATCCACTAAAACAATTAGCTTGAGGTCTTGTATAGGTGATTTTGTCAATGTTATTTTGCTTTAAATTCATCTGTAACTTACAACTCTCCTTTTCTCTTTTGCTCGGTACTCTGCTCTGGAATTGTTTATAGTTGCTGGTTGATTCTGGAGGTCTAGGATATGGGATAAGATTCGACTGTTGGTTATTTCATGTATCTTAAATATTTGAACTTCATGTGTGTTACAGCTGATGGCAAGAAGGCCGACCCAAAAGCACAGGCCTTGAAAGCTGCGAAGGCTGTGAAAGCAGGTGCTTCAACTCTGAAGAAGAAGGCCAAGAAAATCAGGACCTCAGTCACTTTCCATAGGCCAAAGACCTTGAGCAAGGCTAGGAACCCCAAGTACCCACGTATCAGTGCAACCCCAAGGAACAAGTTGGACCAGTATCAAATATTGAAGTATCCCCTCACCACCGAGTCTGCGATGAAGAAGATTGAGGACAACAACACTTTGGTTTTTATTGTTGACATTCGTGCTGACAAGAAGAAGATCAAGGATGCAGTGAAGAAGATGTACGACATTCAAGCAAAAAAAGTGAACACATTGATCAGGTAACGTTTTACAGAAATTTTAACCTACTGTTTTTACCTTTATTTTCTTAATTTCATAACTGATTTTTTTTGTATTTCTAGTTGAAAGCTGGATAGTTATACCCTGATCAGATGTGTTACATTATTTGCATAATTGAGTGCGGTCTTATGGTTAAATATGAATGCTTATTTCAGGCCTGATGGAACCAAGAAAGCATATGTTCGCTTGACGCCAGATCACGATGCATTGGATGTTGCAAACAAGATTGGAATCATCTAAACAAATCGTTTTATTTTTCAAGTTTGAATCTAAATCCATCACTTGTGTATGGACAATTTTGGTAGTAGACCCTGTTTGAAAAATCTGTTTCCATGGCATTTGTATTGGGGATTTCAACACCAGTCAGTTAATGTTTACTTGGCCTTACGTATCGTTAGATATCTGCTTCTGTTTTTTTTCTGGCAATTATTAGGTTTACATTCTTATGAAAAATCTGTTTCCAAATTCCAAGATTTAAGCTCCAAACTAAATAGCAGGTCACTTTGGATGATTCTTAATATTGGGAGTCTTTACTATTTCTGCTCCATCATTCGCTACAAGATCTGCGAGCTTGGGCTTCTCTTGCTTACATAAAAACTTCCCTCTCCAAGGCTTTGGTTAGAACCCAAAAAGGTTGGCCAAAAACACTAGCAGGATTGTGGATCACTACCTTGATGATATAACAAAAAAGGGTTTTTGTTTTTATCTCATCTTGATATGTCAAGACAAAAAAGAGGAATTAAAAATAAACTTAAACAATCTTTTGCGCATTGCATATGGCTCGACAATGAAATTTACTTTTATCTTTCATCGAAAAAAAAATACAATCGTCCCTTTGTAGGTAAGCACTGTTTGACAGCCAACCAAAGAGCTAAGGATCATTTGGTGCATTGGATGAACTTCGCATCAGTTTCTTCCTTGCTCTCCTTGAACATAACATTTCCTAAATTCCCTAGTTGACGAATGTTGAGGGTTTTGCCCAAGAACTTTTATTTGTCTTCAAAATCATTGACCTTGTCCCGGAGTATGAAGAACCTCTGGACGCAATTGGGGGTTATATATCTTAAATTGCTAGATCCAAATGACCGACATTGCTAATGGATATCCTTGTAGGCATGAATTTTTTGCAATCTCAAATTCACTTGACATGAACCCGTGGTGCTGACGTCTTTCACATCTACGGTTCCCGAATTTCAATTTTGGTTTGGGAGGTATCCGACACCCCCCATTGTTTGCACCAACCATCCGCTCAAGACAAATTGCTTTCACGATAATGGCCAACGAGGGTGAAGCTACGTTTCTTAGAAGTCAATAATGGTATCCAGGCTTGGAAAGCTACGGAGCTAAGTATAGCTCGACAACTTTCTTCCAAGATGAGATTGAAAACTACATTGTACTTTCAATTCTTCATCAATTGACAATTGACAATGGTATTGGTAGCCCGTGTCATCAAAGGATGCATTTCTTATCACCGTCAAAGTAGGTTCGTGTCAACATGCCTAACATCATGAAAGCATGGGAAGAGGTTTGAATCCTTTAAAACTATGAAGTCTTTCGTCCTTTTTACGAATATGTGCATTGAAGCAAATGCACGAGATTAATAAGGGGTTAGTTCACTTGCAGTTTTATATTAGGCTGATTTAAACGAGTTCACATATGGGATGACATTTTAAGTTTGTGATGCAATTCTTGACTAACCTGAAATGACATTCCCAATGTATGAACTCATTTAAAACCCATAACATGTAAACATAGTATAAGGGTAAAAGTAACAATGATCGCTAATAAGTAGAGCCTGCTGAAAGGGAACACCAGTTCACAACAGACTAACTTAAAGTAGAAGTACAGTAGGGCTGAAAGATCAGCAATTGCGTAACTCACTTGTAATTTCCCCTTGGAACCTCCAATTGCAAGCACAAAGGGCATGTCCTCACAGAATGAAACTGAAAAGACGGCTCCCTGGATATATAAGATAAAAAGATCGGTGGTGTTGCATCGGAAACAATATCACAAGGGAAAAGGCCAGACAACAATACACAAAATCTTGCTTATAAATGTAGAGGATGAAGATTTTTACAGCTTTAGGATTTCTGGATGAAACACACGAGGGCTGATTGTTTGACAAATCCCATAGCTTCACCATTTTATCCGTGGATCCGGTTGCGAGTAACTGAGAGAAAATATTTGGGCAGAATGTCAGTCAAAATTACAAGTCAAGAATTCAAAATGATGCAGGCTGAGAGAAGCAATCACATTAGGTGCAGCAGGATTGTAGGAAACAGTGCAAACAGCTTTGTCATGAGCATGAAGAGTAAAACTTGGCTTTTGCTTCAACTCGGGATCTGAACTGGCAGTTCGAATATCAAACCCTTGAATCATACCATTCTCAAGACTGACCTGCAAAGGTTATTCCATAAATGATTATGGAAACCATGATGAGAAACACGAGATAATAATAACTTAGTTGATTATATTGCCAATAATAGATGAACAACAAAACACTCTTGAATCTGCAAAGTGTGATGATGGAGGAAACACAGATCGACGATAGAAAGTACACAAGAACCACACAAAGTTAGGGAACCAAATCCACTAAGCCACAAGAGAGGAAACCTCTTTGGCCAAAGGTAAATAACATACAATTTTCTAAGAAATCACAGAATACCTAATGCCCTTATTTATAGTAATTCTCAAAACTGAGGTCACCTAAGGTGACTTTAGTTTAGAATACTTCCCTCACAGAGAACATGGCTATTAACAATTTCTTTTCATTCTAATCACCCATTTACATTACAATTAGGCTTGAAAGGTACTGGAAGAACCGTCTATGTACTCTTGCCTTGTATCCTGATTTATTCAACTTTGTCCATATTCATATATGTAACATGTGATAGTAAAGCCAAAACAAAAACAACAAAAGAATGTTCCGTGTGTGGATCCCATTCCAAGCACTCAACATCAGCATCAACCGCCCATTTATAACCACTGTGTGAAGGTTTTCTTCCATCTTTCTGCAATTATTCAGCAATTTGGTACTTTTAGTCACATATCACTTTACCAAACACAAAAGGAAATATCCACAAAAACACAGCACGCATGAAAAGCTCAAAGTGAAAAGAGGAGTAATGCTTGGCACTTGGCAGTCATGTACAATAGTAGAAGGAAATATCCATAAGAACAAACAACGGTATTAACAATATGCTTTTGCAAACGTCTATTATTTCAAATATAAAAATTGTATAACATATTGAAGTTTACAAGTAGCATAAGTATCCAAGAGAAGAAGACACTACGGAAAACTTAAATGGTGATTACTCTCTTAACAATACATCTCGTTTCATTCAAATAAAAATTCCTCAGCCATTCCTAGGCTGTGTTCATGAGATAGGTAGAAGAACAAGAGCCAACCTCAAGCACAACAAGAAACAAAACATATCTTATATACTCCAGTTACAAGTGACCAAGATGACATTAGAAAAGATTATGAACTAAAATATGTCATTCTGAACAATCACAGAAAAAACTTCCTGGACAAAAGTTGGTGCATGGTGAGCTCTAATGGAAATATCAAAATCTATCTGATCCAGCAAGGCTAACTCGTGGAAGGGAAAATCATCAGTAAACCAAAGACAGAATTAAATGGCTCCACAAAAAATGATAATACTATTTTCATCCAAGCTGGCAAAAGCAACTGATATTGGGAGTAGAGATGGCAATTGGGTCACTTGGTTCAGGTTTGGTTCTGATCAATATCAGGTCTGGTCATGTTCGGGAGGATGCATTGATACAAATCCCATCATAATTTTATCAAGTTTTATTTGATGATTAACATCTTCACTTTCCTGCATAATTTAGTTAGGTTATTTAGTTTCCTATTCCCACTTCCTAGTTTTTATGCATTATCCCCATTATCTCCATGATCTCTTCCATTATTGCTAATTTCAGCTATTAAGTCATTTTTATCAAGTACGAGTTAGAAACTTGTTTTCCATTATAAAAAGGAGGCAACTGAAATCTTCTAGTTCATACTTGAAATTGAATTGAATACAGATTTGAAGATTCATCACGAATTGGCTGATTTGCAAGATGCTTGAATGTCAGATTTCTTATTCCTAGGAGCATGATCCTTATTCTAGTGGGTTCTGTCACATCCCATCAAAACGACAGTAAGAACAGCATAACAAAGGGAAGAAATATATGCAAGTTGAATTGATTACCAATACTACTGAATGATCAAAAGAGCCGCTAAGTAGAATTTCAGGTACATGACGATTCCATGCAACTGCTTGCACCTGCAATGAATAATCGGAATGGCCATCAGAATTTCAGCATAATGGTAAGGGAAATATAGTGACTATACTTAAAAAAAATAGTATCTGCAGATTTTTTCCATGAAAGAATGACAAATGTGTCCAAGGTTCTTATAAAATGAATTAAATCCACAGCCAAGTCTTAAACCCTATCATAAGCAATCATATTTTTGAAATATAGGACTCCAAAACAATAGCTAGGCTGCAAACAAAAAAAGATAAAACAGTTCAGTTATTTAGTAGTGGTACAAACAAAAAGGTTAGTCTTGCCTTGTCCTTGTGATGATCCATGGTCATACTACATTTCCCTGTAGCAACATCCCACAGCTTGACTGTATTGTCAGCGCTTGCACTTGCAAGAATATTCCTGCATAATTTTTTTTTTTAATGATTTGATAATATCTGAAATGCATCCAAAAAGAAGAAAAATAAACAGGGAAGAACAAATGTAGATACCTGAACTCTTTGTTCCAAGCAAGGCCCAGAACTGAATCGGTGTGACTATCTTCCTTGTATTTAATAGATTTCTAAAAAGCAAAATATTATTATGAATTGTAGAGAAGTGGAATAGTGATCAGGAATGAGAAATTTTAATCATAATTATTGCTAAAAGTGCCAGACCTTAATCAAAGTGAACAGGTTATAAACTAGTAGTTTATGCAGAAAAAGTACAAGGAACCTGGATGAGTGGGGGAAGGGCATACAGTTAAAAAAATAGAGAATGAAACAACAAAAGAGATGGGTGCATTGCCTGTTTCTTAAGAGACAGGCACACAATTCTACAAATGTGTTTTACCCCTAAAACACTTTCACATCCAGTATAATAGACTTGGAATAATTTTCAGACCCAAAAGTGAATACATATGTATTCAAAGTACATATTGATGAAATAACATAATTATAAGCCTGGAAACATAAGCAACACATACGTATTCACTAGCTCCACTTACCAAATTTAATCGGACCTGACCCCCTTATTGACTAACAAGCTATTCAGCTTTTAAAGCTAGTGCAGAAAAAAATTGTAAAATCAAAGTTTCAAAAACTTGAAAGGCAGAGATTTTACTTTTCCAGTTAGCTTCTATATTTAGGAGCAGTGGCGGAGCCAGAAAATTTTCGGAGGGGGGCACAATCATAAATGTACGATATAGTTTTGGATTAAATTGACATAAAAAATTATATATAATACAATACTAGACTCGAGCTTGACTTGTTTCTAAATAAACTAAATATAATCAAACAATACTAGACTTGTTTGGCTCAAATAACAACCCTAGTTAATATATATAACTTGTTGCACTCATAACATATAATAATGTATAACCAGATATATAAATTTTAAACTTGCGTAATTTCTTATCAAATTGTTGAAATGATTAGTATAACCTCTCATTTCGAAGCTCAAGAGATGAATTATAGTATGTGAATGTTAATTTAAGTAAAATATAAAAGCATTATAGTATATTGAAACAAAATTAAAGTGATTAATATACCTTTAATTTTTAAACATTCATAACTTTTTACTCAGATGTCGGATTAAGGCGTATTATATATCAAAACGAAGCTATCGACGAAGAGAATACACCTAGGTAGTTCGTCACATGAGAGAGGGAGCATGTGCCCCCTAGTCCCCCCTCAGCTCCGCCCCTGTTTAGGAGTATAAACCACACTGGACTTATAAAGACAGAAACGAGGAAATTTCAGCTCATGAAACAATAATTAATGTTGGACAACCAAAACAGATGGGCAATTATGTGGTCTTGAGAAAAAACAGTACATTTGTCATCAGAGAACAAGGACAACTATGAAGATTTCAGAGGTCAGAATTTCATCAACTAAGTACAAGAAATTTTTATAAGTTCAAAACAGGAAAAAAAATATGTATGTGTCTCACCTTCTTTCCCTTTTTCTTCTTCTCAGCTATACCACCTAAAACCAGACATGGTTGAACTTCATCGATCTGACAAATGCAAAAAAAAAAAAAAGCATTTTACTTTAACTGGAATAACAGATGGAAACAATGATATACATTCAAACATCAACAGATTAACACGTACAATGTCTAGATCCCATATCTCAATGGAAGGTTCCATTGATCCAACAGCAACAAAGTTCCCTGCCAGAGGCAAAGAGAAATATAATAAAACTGTCACCAAAAGGGAAAGCGAAAGGGAATGCGGAAGATCCAAAGGTCCCTCAAGAATTGTTTTGAGAATCAGAAAATGCACGAATATTCAAATTTCATACTATGAGCTTTCCCCAGTCAAGACGGAGACAAGGGCATCTGCATCATTATGTTTTAACTAATAATTTTACTTTATTTTGTTATCATATTATTTCTGTTTTTGAAGTTTTCACCACTCAATGTATAAAATCTTTACCTTCATTAATGTGTTTGGAAAATTTACTTTGTATCAATTGAATTTTGAAAAAGAAAGCAAGAAGTACTATTTACCAACTACCACAATTTATAATGATGTTCATAAAACGAATAGGTTGGTCCCCCTTACTAATATATTAGCATTACTCATCCTATCCCTATTTTTAATTATGATTCAAAAAGATGCTCTTATAGATGTAAAATAAAAAGTGATTAGTAGAGAAAACAGAGAATGAAGGAAACACAGGAAAACCAAATGCTACTTTAACCAATTTTGATACCAATTGTTGCCAAGAACATGTATACTCTCAGCAAGACTCACTGGAGAATGGACGTTTAACTTGCTTAAATGGAATTTGTAATGCCAGTATACAGGAAAAGGCAACAAAACAACATCATTTAGCATCCTGTACAACAAGACTGCTAAAAGTTTATCTTTCAATGCAACTAGAGATAAGAGTGATAGATTACATAGGTCTCATATTGTATAGTGGGCTAAAAGCCCGTTAAGGCCCAATACCTGTGTAACCTATATATATATATATATAATATCAATGAATGTAAACCCTCAAGTAGGACTTTAATGGTATCACAGCCTTTTCTTCCTAACGTAACCCTAAATTGATCCTCCCGTCTCACCGGTCTTCTTCCTCCGACCTTCCCCTTGCCGTCGCAGTCATCCTCTTCACCGGATCCGCCGCCACTCTTCCCAGGCGACCCGCCGGCCGCCGGATCCCCTCCCTCGGCTCGCCCCCTCCGTCCAGTTTCCCTCCCTCTCGCTATCCCTCGCGCACAGGCGCCACCACCGCAACCCCGCCGCTGCCCTGTTCTGCCTCACGCTGTCCTCCTCCCTCGCGCACAGCCGCCACCACCGCAGCCCCGCCGCTGCTCTCGCTGCCCAGATCCGGGAACCGACGGCCACTCCCAGCCCGGATCCGCCTCTTCCCGTCGACGCCGAGACATCTCCGTCTCTGTCCGCCGAGTTCCATCTGTTCGTGCTTCAATTTCCATCGGAAAAGGCTACACATACACTTGGTGTATGTATACACTAATTTTTTTTTTTGAAAATTTATTTTTCTAAGCTTCATCATTTAAATTTTAGGGTATCATTAGTGGTTATTTAAATTTTTAGGATTTATTCTTTATAATATGGGTATAATAGAGTTTTAAAGAAAAAATTTAGGGTTAATTTTTACAATTTTAAAAGTAGTGGATAAATTTTAAAAAGAAATACACATAGAAAAAAGATACACCAACATACACTTGGTGTATGTGTATCATCCTCCATTTCCATCAAAGAAGAAAGCCGCTTTTTGGAATCTCTTTCAACATAATTACGGAAACGTCCTTGTATTTTATTTATTTTTTTCGTTTTTGGCCCTAAGTTAATTGTTTTTTAACTTAGTGGCCCAGCAAAAAAAAAAAAAAAAAAAAAAAAACCCTTACCATGGCCTTCTACGATCACCAACAATCTCTCGTCGGGATTATCGCCCCTCCAAGTCATTTACAGAGGAAATATTCCCCCATTGGAGCCCATCCACAGGGCTACCCGACCTCTCCAACGAGGTCATACCCGAGCCAACAGGGACTCCTTGGGCCCTCTCCGCACCAACATCACGCCTTCTCCTCTACGCAACCGACAACTTCAGACTCTTCTTGGTACATGGACACTGGTGCCACCTCCCACATGACGAACTCCTCAGGTAACCTCTCATCTATTTCTTTTAAGGGCCCTGCCCACTCTATTATCGTCGGAAATGGTGGTCGTCTTGCTACTTCGGGAATTGGCCACGCCAAATTACAGACCCCAACCCACCCACTACACCTCAACAATGTCCTTATTGCCCCAAAGATTGTCAAAAACCTTATCTCTGTCCGTCGGTTCACTACTGACAACAACGTTTCCCTTACATTTGATCCATATGGTTTCTCTGTGAACGATCTTACTACGGGGGTTACTCGCATGAGATATAACAGCACCGAGGAGCTCTACCCTGTCACACCACCTCCTGCGTCCAGTCAATCGTGTCCGGTCGCCCTCTCGGCATCATCGTCCAGCCTCTGGCATGCACGCCTGGGCCATCCCAGCGCTGCCGTTCTAGATGTCCTCCGTTCCCAGAACCTTGTCACCTGTACTAAAGACCCACGCTCTGGTTTATGCTCTTCCTGCCAACTAGGCAAACATGCCAGACTGCCGTTCCAACGGTCTTTGACCTCTACCCTTGCTCCCTTTGATATCATTCACAACGACATTTGGACCTCTCCCGTGCCTAGCAAGGAGGGTCACAAGTACTACCTTTTGTTTCTTGATGATTACACTCATTACTTATGGGTCTTCCCGTTGCATTTCAAGTTCCAAGTGTTTCCTATCTTTGCCAGATTCCATACCTACATCAAAACACAGTTTCACATGTCCATCAAATGTTTCCAATGTGACAATGGTCGTGAATTTGACAACAAAGACTTTCACTCCTTCTTTGCCGCAAATGGGATCTCCTATCGCTTGTCTTGCCCCTATACCTCTCAGCAGAATGGCAAGGCAGAAAGAATCATCAGAACCATTAGCAACATGATGCGCTCTCTCCTCTTCCACGCATCTATTCCCCTTCCCTATTGGCCTCACGCCTTATCCACCACATGTTATCTCCTAAACATTCTCCCGTCCACTACCTTACACAATCGCTCGCCAGCTCAGGCACTTTATTACGCCGAGCCTAGGTATGATCACCTTCGCACCTTCGGATGTTTGTGTTTCCCAAACCAGTCATCCACAGCCTCGCACAAGCTTCACCCGCGCTCCACTCCATGTGTCTTCCTAGGCTACCCGTCTGATCATCGCGGTTACATTTGCCTCGATATCAAGACCCACAAGATCATTCTCTCTCGTCATGTCACCTTTGATGAGTCGCGATTTCCCTTCGCGTCTCCCACACCCCCTGTGTCGTCTACAGAGTCTGAGTCACCATTTCCTCACTTCATTCTTCCCCAGAGCTCTCCCGGTGCTCCTGCGTCTCCCCCTCCCCCACCTCCCCCACCACCATCTATCACCAGACCACACACCCGCAGCGTCTCCGGTGTCTTCAGACCCCGACAGATCATCTCCATGACCACCGACCATCACCCCGCTATACACCTCCCATCCCCTCCACCAACATCAGCGCCTCCCCTACGCGCGGCGGCCGCAGCATGGCATGCTGCGCCCGCCGCAACCCACTTTGTCGCACCCGCCGCAAGAAACCCGTCCCTGGCGGCGGCCGCCGCAGGCACTGCTGCGCCCGCCGCACCCCATGCGGCGCCCGCCGCTTCTGCGCCCGCCGCCCCCTCTTCCCCTTGCTTAGCCTCTCCTGCCCCCATCCTTTTCGACTCCCATTCACCCTTTGCCTCCACCCAGACCTCCCTCTCCCCCGTTCCCCCCTCCCACAAAACAGCCCTCCTCGACCCGAATTGGCAGGCGGCTATGCTCGACGAATACAGGGCCCTTACGAAGAATGGTACTTGGGTTCTTGTTCCTCGCCCTCCTGAGGCGAACGTCATTCGCTGTATGTGGCTCTTCCGTCACAAGTTCCGCTCTGATGGGACATTGGAGCGCTACAAGGCCCGTCTGGTGGTGAACGGTAGATCTCAGCAGGCAGGTACTGATTGTGATGAGACCTTCAGCCCTGTGGTCAAGCCTGCCACTATCCGAGTGGTCCTGAGTCTGGCTCTGTCGCGCAACTGGGGCATCCATCAGCTGGATGTCAAGAACGCCTTTCTGCATGGTCATTTGAATGAGACGGTTTACATGTTTCAGCCTCCGGGGTTTGCTGATGTTGAGCGTCCAAAGCATGTCTGTCTCCTCAAGCGCTCTCTGTATGGTCTGAAACAGGCTCCACGGGCATGGTTCCAGCGGTTTGCCTCTCATCTGCTCCGCTTGGGTTTCACTGGCAGCCGATCGGATACGTCTCTGTTTATCTATCGCAGAGGCTCGGACTTGGCTTTCCTGCTGCTCTATGTCGACGACATCATTCTCACCGCCTCTTCTGATGCTCTTCGAACGTCCATCATCTCGAGGTTGAGTGCGGAATTCGCCATGTCTGATCTGGGTCCGCTGTCTTACTTCTTTGGAGTTGCTGTTCAGCGGCATGCGTCTGGTCTCTTTCTCTCACAGAGTAAGTATGCTGTTGAGATTGTTGCTCGGGCTAAGATGGTCAACTGTAATCCCGTCGCCACCCCAGTCGATACATCCAACAAGCTCAGTGCTCATTCTGGTCCTTTGGTTGACGATCCGACATTGTATAGGAGCCTCGCTAGTGCTCTTCAGTATCTCACTTTCACCAGGCCTGATATCAGTTACGCCGTTCAGTAGATCTCCTTGTTCATGCATGCCCCTAGGGAACCTCACTTTCAGGCTTTGAAGCGGATCATTCGGTACATCAGCGGCACCCTTGAGCTCGGCACCACCATCACTCCTTCCTCTAAGCTTGACCTTGTGGCTTACACTGATGCGGATTGGGGTGGTTGTCCCGACACACGTCGCTCCACGTCTGGTTACTGTGTCTTCCTCAATGACACTCTTGTGTCCTGGTCAGCTAAGCGTCAGTCCGTCGTGTCTCGCTCCAGCGCTGAAGCCGAGTACAGGGGTGTTGCCAACGTTGTCTCCGAGTGCTCTTGGCTCCGCAATCTCCTGCTTGAGCTACGATGCCCCTTGCAGAAGGCCACTCTGGTCTACACTGATAACGTCTCCGCCGTCTACCTGGCTAGCAACCCAGTCCAGCATCAACGCACGAAGCACATTGAGCTTGATCTCCACTTCGTGAGGGACAAGGTTGCCATTGGACATGTCCGCGTTCTACATGTCCCGTCCTCCTATCAGTACGCTGATATATTCACCAAGGGTTTACCTAGACAGTTGTTCATTGATTTTCGTTCCAGTCTCACTGTACGGACACCTCCCGTTTCGACTGCGGGGGTTTGATAGCTTACATAGGTCTCATATTGTATAGTGGGCTAAAAGCCCGTTAAGGCCCAATACCTGTGTAACCTATATATATGTTATATCAATGAATGGAAACCCTCAAGGAGGACTTTACATCAATTCTATCATTCTACAAAGAGAATCGTAGTTAATAACATCATGAACACAGGAAGACTCTAATAGATACCATACTACCTACCTTTTTCTGGGTAAAATGGGTCTTGCATATATCCGGGTTGACTCGAACCCGGATTTCACTTTGTTTTGGGTCAAATTAGGTCCATTTTAGGTTTGCCAAATTTTTTTCAACTATATTAAAATAATTTAACTATAGGACTGATTTTAATATATTCTATTTTTTTTCAATTAATTAGTACTTCGTATTTTCTTAAGTTTTGTACACAGGTAAGCCACATTTTAATCTATATATTTTTTCTCCACTTAAAAGTATAATTATGAATTAATATGTTTGATTACATATTGTTATGCTTTTTTACTCTATTTGAACGGTCTTTTAATTTTTACTCTATTTGTATTAGAACACTTAACATTCTAAATATATTTAATGTCTAAACATTCTAATTTTTTTTTCCATTTTCCTATATATTAGTTTTTATTTCCAACAATGTCTTTTAATTCTCCAACTTCTAATATTTTCTACGTTGTTCATTGGCAAGGTTGATTTTTACCTTATTAATTTGTTGTATTGAAAAAAAAAATTGCTAAAAAGATAAGTATGATTAGAAGAACAAGTATTGTGAATTTGTGATAGTAGAAAGAAGTATCGTTTTTATGTAATTTTTAAATTAAACATGATTAATTAAAAAAACTATGATTAAATCAAAGATATTAAATTTCAAAGATGATTTGATTAAAATAGTTTTAATTGAAAATTATAACATACGTCTTCATAAAAAAAATTTAGGTGTTTCATTATCAAAGTACAAAAAGGGCAATGACCTCTTGATTCACATTTGTTCGACTTTAAATATTTTGAAATATGTTTTTATGATAAATAAAATTCTACTTATTAGGTTCATATTTTTGTTCAAATTTAAAATGGTGTATTAAAGACAAGTATATTTAAGTTATAAATGAAGATCTTTTATAAGAATTTGAAACAAAATTAACACATTTTATATTCAAACTAATTTTAGAGATTCTTTCATATATGGAAGATATTTATCGTTAATAGCACATTATTTTTTTTATAAAAAAAATAACATATCCTAAACAATGCTAAAGTAGGAGCTGCTTAGGACACGTATGAAAAAATTCCCGCCTTTTTTTCCCTTCTATTATTGTGCCACGTATTAAAAATTTACCACTTATTTTTTTATTTCTTTTGATAATAAATTATTAAATTTTGAATATAAAATGTGGACGACCGTTCATATATACACCAAATATCTTATAAACTTATTTTAATTTTGATTAAAAAGAAGTCTATAAGATATTTGTAAAATTTATAACCATTTTTAGGAATAAAATAAGAGAATGTGTTCATATATACACCAAGTTTTTTAAATAATTTTTTTTTAAATTTTGGTAAAATATATTTTTTAAATTTATTTGAGATTCTAATTTAAATAAAGCGTAAAATATTATAATATCATATATATTTTACATAATCCTAATAGAATTTGACAATAGGGGGTGATTTGTTAATAAAAAAACATTTACTGGGTGGTTTTCTCTAATTTCGTTCCTAAAAGGTGGTTAAGTGTAAAAGTCTATATTTAACCGGTGGTTAAGTGTAAAAGGCTATATTTAACGGATAGTTTTCTGAATTTCCCTAAAAAATATCTTTCTCATTAACGCAATGGGTACCTTGCTTGATTTTTCATAACATTAATTTAAAAAAATTTAAATAAGTGTGTATTTGAAGTTGTTAAGTACAGGTTAAACTCTGAAACTTTAACTAATGAAATTTTAGGTTGATTCGGGGTGGTAGTTGGCATGAATATATATGTCATTTGTAGAATTTAGCCAGTTCTTTTTATTGAGTTTTTTAATTTCAAATCAATTCAGAATCATTTAATATTGGATATGATTATTACTGGCTCAAGGGAGGTTAGATATCATGAACATTAAATTTATATAAGTTTTAAGTACAAATTCGGTCAATAGATTTTTTAAAATATTTTTCTATTAAAATAGGTTAATAAAAATTATTGTATTTTAATTTATTTATTAACCAAAACTTATATAATATTTTTGTAATCTACAATCCGTGCAAGGCATGGGTAATGAACTAGTATATATACACTAAAACAGAGACTTAAAACAGCTTCTAGAGCGATTGACATATATGTCGTATTCTGGTTTAATTTTGATTATAAATATTCAAACATATATTTCAGTTAGTTACGGGGAAAAGTATGAGTCACACGTATTCAAGCTAAGTTGCGGGAGTCGAGACTCCGATGCTATAGTCACGTGCAAAGGAGAGATCCAAGTGCATCTGTGCGTAGATGCGATAACTTGACAATCGAAAATTGTCTTTTGGGAAAAGGTCGACTAAAGAAGAGGTGGAAGGAGGTTGTTAAACAAGATATTGTCATTTTGGGACTCATTGATGATATGACATATGATAGGGTGCAATGGAGGAGTACGATCCGAGTACACGTGAGGTAACTGAGTGAGGCATATTATTCACCAGTACAACCCTTCCTATCGCTTAACACTTTATTTTATTATTTTGTTGCATATTGGTCTTTTCTTGGATCACTCAAAACATCCTATTGGCTCAGTCGAGGAAAGGATGCGTACACCTCAACCCCCACGACCCTGTTATATTTTAATTAGTTAGAAAACTTATCTTTTATATACTTCACATCTATGAAATTCCATCTAATAATCATTAACTATTAATTTAATTTTTACATAGTAGGAGATAAAATTTTGTCTAATAAATAAGTGATAAAAATAATAAAGAGTATGTAAATAAGAGTACTTATTATTATCAGATATAATAAAATATAATTTATTAACAAAACGTGTAAAAATACGGCTACTGAATAGTGAATACTGGTTCAAAAGAATTGGAAAGAAAATATGATTGCAGTAGTGATTTATCAAGTAAAGTTTAAAACGAGCTACGAGAAAGATGATAATAGATGAAATAACTTATAATGATTTTAATCTTTGCCAGGAACTAGGACATTCAATTTCTACATGTCTTTAGGGAATCAAAGTTTGTCGTTGACTCATTTGCTAAGCTTGCTTTGTCGTTTTCGTTAGGTTGCCCTTCTCTGTTAGAGTCATTTTTGGACTCCGTTGTTTTTTTCATTGAAAAAGACGCTAAGGAAAGGGCTACTCTCCCGCCTTATTTGTATGTAGCCCGGGACTTTTGTTTCTTTTTGAGTTCTCCTCTCTATTTGCCGACCCAAAAAAAACTACACAAAGAAGAATTTTACGTACGAACTCCATCATTCCAAACGCAGCCTAATAGTTGAGCCGCATAAAGCAATCTGGGTTGAGCAATAATCTTTGATGTATAACTCTCCCCCAAATCAAAATATGGGCCTGAAGTTTCTATTTCGAAGCTCAAATATAAGCCCGCAATTAAGAGACCGTATAACTAAATGGATCCAGCGTTGTCAATAAAACCCTAGTTTTAGTTCTCGAAGGTGGCCGCAGACGAAACCCCATCGTCTTCGATCTCTGTACTTGCACTGGAAAGGTGGATTCATTTCTCCTTCTCCTCATCTCAATCTCATCAACGAACTCCTTAATTTGAATTATACGTTTCGAAATTACGTTCGTGCTATGTGATTTGCTAACAGTTTTGCCCTCTTTATTTATTCCATTTTCCAGGTTTAGGAGTCCTCTCTGATCATCGCAATGCCTCCAACTTCTAAAGGTATTTCGTATATCAGTTTTTTTGTCCTGCGATTGTTGTAGTATTTGGAACTGCTCGTTCGAATTGAACATACCTTTGATATTATAATTTTTGTTGCTCATCGTTTCTCGATTTATGTGTGCTTGCATTTGCCGGTTCTTTATTCTGTGCAGTTTGAATTTTAGGTTTTTAATTTAATGAATAGGATCCGTATACACTATACAGTTATGAGTGTTTTAGATCTATCTAAGTTTCGAATGAGTGAATGTTCATCAAGAATATACATTTGGAAATTAGGCAACAGCTTGTGATTGTATTTGTTGGATAAAGGTTGAAGGAGCCCCTTTTGGATTAAAAAAACATTTATATCTGTTTTTCTTTGTTATTATTATAGTTGGGAGTCACGGGGATGGGAGTACATGTTGAGTCGATGTATCTTTCCTTACTCCGGTGAACGGAGATGAACACCTGTGGAACAAACTGCTGTCTGCATTTTCTTGTGGCCACACATCTAAATATTTCATGTTGTACATGACTTTATTATTTTTTACAACTATTTCCCTTTATGACTGTGTGATTTGAATGCTTATATGACCCTCTTATCTTAAGATTTCATTGCAAACTTGATTTTATCCACTAAAACAATTAGCTTGAGGTCTTGTATAGGTGATTTTGTCAATGTTATTTTGCTTTAAATTCATCTGTAACTTACAACTCTCCTTTTCTCTTTTGCTCGGTACTCTGCTCTGGAATTGTTTATAGTTGCTGGTTGATTCTGGAGGTCTAGGATATGGGATAAGATTCGACTGTTGGTTATTTCATGTATCTTAAATATTTGAACTTCATGTGTGTTACAGCTGATGGCAAGAAGGCCGACCCAAAAGCACAGGCCTTGAAAGCTGCGAAGGCTGTGAAAGCAGGTGCTTCAACTCTGAAGAAGAAGGCCAAGAAAATCAGGACCTCAGTCACTTTCCATAGGCCAAAGACCTTGAGCAAGGCTAGGAACCCCAAGTACCCACGTATCAGTGCAACCCCAAGGAACAAGTTGGACCAGTATCAAATATTGAAGTATCCCCTCACCACCGAGTCTGCGATGAAGAAGATTGAGGACAACAACACTTTGGTTTTTATTGTTGACATTCGTGCTGACAAGAAGAAGATCAAGGATGCAGTGAAGAAGATGTACGACATTCAAGCAAAAAAAGTGAACACATTGATCAGGTAACGTTTTACAGAAATTTTAACATACTGTTTTTACCTTTATTTTCTTAATTTCATAACTGATTTTTTTTGTATTTCTAGTTGAAAGCTGGATAGTTATACCCTGATCAGATGTGTTACATTATTTGCATAATTGAGTGCGGTCTTATGGTTAAATATGAATGCTTGTTTCAGGCCTGATGGAACCAAGAAAGCATATGTTCGCTTGACTCCTGATCACGATGCATTGGATGTTGCAAACAAGATTGGAATCATCTAAACAAATCGTTTTATTTTTCAAGTTTGAATCTAAATCCATCACTTGTGTATGGACCATTTTAGTAGTAGACCCTGTTTGAAAAATCTGTTTCCATGGCATTTGTATTGGGGATTTCAACTCCAGTTAATGTTTACTTGGCTTTACGTATGGTTAGATATCTGCTACTGTTTTCTTTCAGGCAATTTTTAGGTTTACATTCTTATGAAAACTCATTTCCTAAAGCTCCAAGCTTTAACTGCAGAAGCCAGGATTATGCTCCAAACTAAATAGCAGATCACTCTGGATGATTCTTAATATTGGGAGTCTTTACTATTTCTGCTCCTTCATTCGCTACAAGATCTATGAGCTTGGCCAACTGTAGGCCAGAACTTTTGGTAGAAACCAGCTGGGAAGCCATCAGGCTACTGCGTCAGATAAACCGTACTTTCATTACTCTTCTACCGAAATGCGATGACCCGAGTACAGTAAACCACTATAGACCTATCAGTTTATGCTCCACAATTTATAAAATCATAGCTAAAGTAATTTCAGCACTGTTAACCAAAATTTTCGACAAACTAATACACCCCTTCTAGGGAGCTTTCACGAAAGGGAGATCCATCCAGGACAATATTCTGATTGCTCATGAAGCTCTGCATTCGTTTCGGCTGAAGAAAGGCAAAATGGGCATGGTTGCTCTTAAATTAGATATGGAAAAGGCGTATGATCACATTGAGTGGTCCTTTCTGTTCCAAGTATTATCAAAGTTTAGGTTCAACGACCTTTTCATTAACAGAATAAAGGAATGTATCTCAACTGTATCCTACTCAGTCCTCGTTAATGATGAACCAACCACAGTATTTCAACCCACTAGAGGTTTGAGACAAGGAGACCTCCTCTCCCCTTTTCTCTTTATTTTAGCTTCTGAGGTATTAGCACGTACTCTACATAACCAAGGGCTAGTTAGTAAGGACCTTGGTATCACTTTCGGTCGCCCGGGTATCAAGGTTCCTTTCCTAGCGTTTGCTGATGACATTCTTATTTTCTGCAAAGCTTCCCATTCGGCATGCACATTTGTACTGTCCATCTTAGACAGATATTGTTTAATTTCGGGTCAAAAGGTGAATTTGCATAAATCCAGCTTCCAAGCATCTCCTAACACGACTACTACCACCATTGCGTCTACTATTGCAGTGCTTGGCATTCCTCAGGCAAACAATTTCGATAAATATTTGGGCTGCCCTGTCGTAAATGGTAAGACCAATAGGGACACCTTTGCGGATGTGGTTCTCAAGACTAAAAACCAGCTCACAAAGTGGAAAGCCTCGAATCTATCTGCCGAAGGGCGACGGGTGCTTATCAAAGCAAATCTTAGTGCCAAACCGATTTTTCTTATGCAAGCTTTCCTGTTACCCTCTCATATTCTTCATGAGCTTGACAAGGTGTATAGACAATTTTTTTGGAACAAAACTTCTAAAGCACCACCGCTGATTAGTTGGGACAAAATCTGTTCGGACACAATGAAAGGTGGTTTGGGGATTCATAAGGCAGAGTCTATGAATATAGCTTTTCAGATGAAGCTTCTTTGGAAAATAATTTCTGAACCAGACAACATCTGGGTTCGCGTTATCTCACAAAAATACCTTAAAGGCAACGACCTTTCCAGTTATAACAAAAAGGGTCACACCTCGTGGCAATGGTCCCGCCTCATGTCCATCAGGCCTCAATTCCTCCCTTCTCTTCAGTGGAGGGTCGGTAACGGGGAAACCATTGATTTCTGGTTCCATAACTGGGCCTTCTAGAAGCCGTTGAGTTCCAAAATTCTGACACCCATCCCGGATAATCTCAAGGGCATTTCGGTGGCTCACTTCATCACTAACCGTCAGTGGAATAAAACACTTATGAATGACTCATTAATAAATGTTCTGAAACAAGATGATATTGACCATATTATGGGATTAACTTTACCAATCAACCCAATCACGGACCGTCTTTATTGGGGCCCCAGCAAAAATGGCTGGTTCTCAACCGCTTCTGCTAACTCCTTTTTATCAGAAAACACCGGGCTGTCAGATTTCGACTGCGCTTGGATCTGGTGTCTTGATGTGCCCCCCAAGGTTCGACACTTCCTCTGGAAACTCTCTCGTGATGGTCTACCGACTAAAATCAGATTACTGAAGTCGCACGTGGCTGTACCTGCTGGCTGCGTTTTCTGTGATAACACAAATGAATCGGGTGATCACCTTCTTTTTCGATGCCCAATGGCTACTGATTTGCTTAAGGCCTTACGCATCCACATTCCGGGGCATATCACTGCTTCTGTTGGCATGGGCCATGTGATTCCACTTACCGCGATAAAATGTGCGATTGGGACCAACAAATTTGCCGATTTAGCCTCAACATGGTGGGCCATGTGGTTCTTTAGGAGCCAAGTTGTTTTTGATCATACTAACAAAGTTACTGTCAATGAAATTTTGCTGTTCCACAGCACAAATATACATTGTTGGAAGCAGTCAAAGCGTTTAGATGACGATCCGACTGGACCGTTAATCCCCAATCGACGTTTACATAACAGTATACATAACCAGATTTTTAGGGGTAGTGTTACGTCTACCAGGACGCAGGATCGGTCTGGTAAGTGGGATAAACCACCCCCAAATTGCTATAAGCTCAATTTTGATGGTTCGGTTCTCCCGTGTGGCAAATCATCTTATGATTTTGTCATCCGTGACTCTGCTGGTTTAGTTGTCTCTGTTGGCAGGTCAGTTTGCACCAATATCTCAGTGATTTACGCTGAAAATCTCGGACTCAGAATGGGTTTGCTACAAGCAAAGGAGTTGCAACTATCTACACTTCTGATCGAAGGAGATAACTTACTAGTGATAAATGCTCTACTGGGGGATTGGAAATGCCCCTGGACAATAGAGATGCTACAAGCTGATATTCTGTCTGATATCTCGTCCTTTACTTATGTTGCTATTCGTCATATTTCCAGGGAATCCAATGTTGTGGCTGACTACCTTGCTCGTAGTGCCCATGCATCCCCTGCCGACGATTGCTGTGAGGATGATCCAGAACTGCTTGTTCTCGTCCGGAAGGATGCGCTAGGAAGGGCCTCTGCTGCGGCCGACCCGACCTAATCCTTATCTTGCGTCAAAAAAAAAAAAAAAAAAAAAAGATCTATGAGCTTGGGCTTCTCTGGCTTACAAAAAAACTTCCCTTTCCAAGTCTTCGCTTAGAACCCAAAAAGGTTGGCTAAAAACACTATCAGGATGATGGATCACTACTTGATGATATAAAAAAAAAAAGGTTTTTTTTTTTTAATCTCGCCTTGATACGTCAAGATAAAAAAGACAGTGAATTAGCAATAAACTTGAACAATCTTTTGCGCATCAGTTTCTTCCATGCTCTCCTTGAACCAAGCATTTCCTAAATTCCCTAGATGACGAATGTTGAGGGTTTTGCCCAAGAACTTTTATTTGTCTTCAAAATCATTGACCTTGTCCCGGAGTATGAAGAACCTCTAGATACAATTGGGGGTTATATATCTTAGATTGCTAGATCCAAATGACCGACATTGCTAATGGATATCCTTGTAGGCATGAATTTTTTGCAATCTCAAATTCACTCGACATGATCCCATGGTGCTGACCTCTTTCACATCTCCTACTTTTATTGTATTAGTATGGGTACATGTGAGTGTACTAACAAGGTTATTAGCATTTTTAAGAATCGGTTCATACAAGAGACCAATATAAAATATTAATTTTTTTGGTTGGCTTCATAATTTTTTTTAAAATTAAAAAAACAAATGGATATAAACGTGGTTTCAAACCGCGTTTTACCAAAAATTGTTTATATAACACGATTTTAAATCGCGTTTCTTTTGTTTATTTTTTTTCAAGTTTAGTTCAGTTTCAAATCATGAATGAAACACGGTTTCAACCCATGTTTCTCTGACTCTCATGCAAAAAATGAATATTTGTGTAAATTGTTTGAAGTTGTGAATAAAAGTGTAAATATTTAATTTTCATTGAATATTTTGAAAAAAAAATTAAGGAAATAATGAATATATTTGTCAATATAAAAAGAAAAAACTTTAAAAAGTTTTAGGTGAATAGGGGTTGAAAATTATGTCATTTAATCTTATATTTAGCTCATTTAATGCCCCAATTGAAATTTGGTTGAATATTCATTTATACAATTGAATATTTGGATGAATATTTCTAATCATATTCATGAAGAATATTTGAATATGTTACTATCTTCTCACTCCATGAGTAATATTCCTTCATATTCATATTGATTTTGCAATAAAATCTACCATCTTTTCCATAATAACTAACATTCATTCATATTCATAGAGATTTCCAAATCAACATCTGATGGCTTTCATATATATTTCCATAGTCTTATCTTCTCATCAGTTTAGTATAATCTTTTTACTTTTCATTTCAAAACAAAATCTTGATTTTTTTATAAAAAAAACTTGATTCTGTTACCATATAAAATCCTAGCAAGATATGGAGATTTCAATATTTAACATATTCGTTTATTATCTTTTCATATTTATAATGAATATTGTTGAATAATATAGCAACTAACTTTTTTCTTGTCAACCTAAATATGTATATAAGGGAATTAATCTTTTACTGATTATGTATGTGTTTCCACAAATTAATCCTTTTAATTTCTACAAATACAATTTACTCTTTTTAGTTTTCACACATTAACGTTTCATCATAACTCTTCATTTGATTTTAATCCAATGGTTGAGTAGTGGTCTCACGAATGCATTTTATGTGATAATTCATATATACATATATATATATATATATATATATATATATATATATATATATATATATATATATATATATATATATATATATATATATATATATATATATATATATATTACAATGAACCCGCTACAGTGCGATTATTGTATGTAAATGGAACTTTTGTCGAACAACGATATTTAACGCAATCAAGATAGGATCATAACAGAATAATGAAAAATGAATGTATTGAGCTTTTTCGGAGGGATGAGACGTTCCTTTTTTTTTTATTAGGTAAGGATTTAGGTGAGTTAACTACCCGAAAGCATCCCGCCGGATGAGTTCAAGAAGACCTGAATCATGAGATAAATCTGGTCCCCTGGTAGACTAGCTAAGATGTGCAACCTTATCTGTCACTCTGTTACTAATCCGGGGAATGTGGGATATCCCTATGTGTTGTATTTCTTGAAGTAATACGAGAATACCTGTCATTATCATCTCTATTTCCCTTGGGCAGTTTGTTTTGGTTTGTAAATAGTCAGTGATTATTTTTGAGTCTCCTTCTATGATTAGGTCACAAATTTTTAATTCTTTTGTCGTTTCAATGCCTTGTCTAAGTGCTAAAGCTTCCGCTATAATTGGAGATTGTCTACCGACTGGACCGCCATCCATGAAGATAGGGTTCCCATTCCAGTCCCGAATGATGTACCCTATGGAGCTCTTGGAATTTGCAAAGCTCGATCCATCGAAGTTTAATTTGTATTTGCCTTATGGCGGTTTTCTCCATTGGTGGTTTGTCGTGATCTTTCTTGGTCTGTCTTTGCTCTTACACGAGAGTTTATGGTCTTCTCCTTTTATGCTTAACTTGCAGACCCTTTTCCAATTCTCTAAGTTATCCAATATCATTCTTCTAATCCCTTCCGGGGAGGGGATTTTTCCGTCTCTAAATATAATTTTATTTCTAATGAACCAGATTGTCCACCATCTAATAGCTGTGGTTTGTTTGGTTTTTGTTGAGAACTTAGATCCTATGCTTTCTAACCAAGATAATGGTTTTTGAATGCCTCATCAACAATTGCTAAATATGGTATCAATCGGAGTTGTGGGGTCAGAAAACGTTGATCGGATTGGACGATTTAGTATTGGTTTTAAGGGGGAGTTTTCGAAGAACGGTCTCTTATATATGTTTGACTTTATAAGACTTAACGTGACATTTCATCTCATGTCTTTCCCTTATTTCAATAACATTATAATATTATTATATGCATTTGATTTCATATTAGTGTACAAGTTTACCCTTTTTAAAAAAAAAAAAAATCAGATGGGGGTAATGAGACTAAAGAAGGATGTTCTTGTTCTCACTAAATTAAAAATAGGACACTAGTTCTTCTGCCTTGCTTTCACAAACATTGATGCAATTGCAATTCGAAATCTACTGAGTTTTTGGCCAAATTGGTTGGACATGAGTTGTTGCCCAGTTTGTTGTTTGTTTGAAGAATTGATGGGATAGAATTACCTTTGTGTAAAGACGCAACCAACCAACCAAAACACAACAAGAAAGCAGAAGTGAAAGGGCCTTACTCTATATATATTATAATCATTTGAGGATGAGGCAAAACACAAACCATCCAAAACAAAACAATCCAAACATCATATATCAATAAAAAAACAATATAATAGGTGGTGCAGTATCGAGAGGGAGATCCAAAAACCACAAGAGCTCCAAATGTAAAGTCTAAGACAAGAAGATCGAGAGCTCCAAAAGTAAAGACATCGATCAATGCACCACTTGATCGGGATAGAGCCTAAGACATCAAAAGTAAAACAATTTGCAATTATCTTAATCAAAGTGATAAACTCTCAATAGGCATGTACTTTTCCAACCATCCAATCCAAAAGAGTTGTGTAATGCTCATTGTTAATGAACCCCTGCTTGTTGGGGAGAAGAACCACAACCATAATATCATTCATTATCCCATTTTTTTGTAAAAAAATGAGCAATGAGCAAAATTAATCAAAATAGTTTGCAAAGCAATATCATACTCACCATAAGCTCGGTGACATCGACATAATCGAGATAACCACGAGCATAGTCGACGTTATCCAACAAACCTCCAATCCTCCTGTAGGACTACCAAATAAAATTTGAAATTAGAAAAGAATATGCACTCGTTTACAACTATTTTGACACTCTCTTTTCTTTTCCTTTTTAGTAATCTACCATCCCTGATTATGAATAATTATGTTACTATCTATATGAATGTGTAAATTTTTAACTACAAATATTTAAGATATAAAAGGATTAAATATTCAAAACATAATACATGACATACCTCAATTAGCCGACCATGATAATACAGAAAGATTCCACAATTTCCTCAATTTCTTAATATCAAAATAAAAACAATAGTCAACTTCACATTTTTGTTACTTACAAAACCACTGCAAACATGCGAGACCACAAATTCATTTATTAGTGAATTAGGTTTCACTTGTTAAACAAAAGAGATGGTAACTAACCATTTACTTGGATTTCATTTATTCCTATAACATATCATGTCAAGAATAAAAAAGATAATACAAGTGTTAAGTAGGATTATGTAACACAATACCCCGTTCCACAGTGAATATAAAAAGAATGTTCGGAGTGATTTAGAAGTGATTAAAGTCCTATCCATATCACCTGATCTCTTCCTATATAGGCTCCAAGTGAGCACAACGGACTTGAGAGGATTAAATGACATGAAATAACACCTCTTATAATCTCGGGTCTTACAGTTGACACCCCATCCCACATTAGATATATATATATATATCCCTCCTACTATAAATGTGGGGGAAGATGAGCCTACTGTTCATTATACAAAGTTATAATAACCGTTGATTTGTGTGGGAAGGTCATTTCGCACGGTCCGGATCATTGTCTGCCTATTTTACTATTTTACCCCTCAGAGTTTGACTTTGAAATTGTTTATTTTTTTTCTTTAGATGGTTGTTTTGGTATTTTCATCTAAATAGATACTCATTCTCTTTCTTCTACGCTCCTTCTCCAGTTCTTCTCAATCCTCAACCTACCGTATATGGCTTCAACTCTGAGTCTTTGACCTTGCACTTCTTCCAGTCTATCGAGATATACCTCCTCCTCCCTCTCTTTCTCGACTTTCCCTTTCTATTCGTCTCGCCAACCAAACGATTTTGCTGCCTTCGTTCAAGGCCACGCACCACCAGGCGTCATCGGTTTCAGTTGTCCACCGCCTCGGATAAAGGGAATAGGTCATTGTTTATTTGTCTTTCTCTATCTATTTCGTGCTTGTAGTCTTTTTTTCTGGATCATAATTTCTTATCGCGTTCCCTATTTTGGGTTTTGATTCTATTGTAGGTATGAATTTATGTAATCCAATTCTTGCCTTTGTAGAGAGCAGTTTTAATCTAAGGCTCATGATCTCTATTTCTTCTTTTTCTCTTGTCGTATGCCTTTGATTTCGGTTTCTATTTTTGCAGTCAGAGATTTGACGTTGCTTGTAAAGATTGGGTCTATGGCAGTGGGCGAACCCCCCTATATCAGGGCAAAACATGTGCAGGTAAAGCTCATAACCTCCTCCAAAGCATTCGATTTCAGCATTTTTTGGGGAATTTAGAATTGGGTTACCTGAGGATTGACTTGAACAATTTATAATTATGGATTTGGAATTTCTCCTATCTCTATACTCTATAGTCATGATAGTATGACAATATGTTCAATGATTTCCCCTTGGATCTTAAGGGTCCTCTTCTAAAGGGTGGGAGTATTTTGTGTCAGGGTCAACACCATTTCTTTTATCCTTTTCATGGAACTGTATCTCTTTTGCTGTCTAAAAGATGATATGGCAGATCAACCGAGATTTTGACTAGGAGTCCAGGACGCAATAGTTGATATCAGATGCGAGTCCTTGTTTGCTCGCAAAATTGAACAGTAGGATAGGTGTGATGTTTCTAAACACAAGCCATTAACAATCATGCCATGGAAAAAAATTGTGACAGGATTACCAATTTTAGAACATCTTGAGGTCTTAATTGGGGAGTTGAGATACTAATGCTACTGAAGAATTGTGATTTGAATTCCATAAATTAAGAGATTTGGAGAAAAGGGTATTTTGCCATTGGCTTTTACTTAGAAACCCATCTGGTGATTTTCGTAATAGGTTGACAGATGTGATATGATCAAACAAGATCCCTCAATAAATGGCAGATTCACAAAGCTTGTAATAAAGAAGTTAAAACCAGCAGGGAGAGTCATTAGATAAAATTTTTAGAGTGCAAACTGAATAAAAGTGAAGCTTTTCAGAAAAGCTTTTGAACCTTTCTCTACTGTTTAAAGTTAAACAGAATATCTCTCTACTGTATGGATTGATATGGAGGAAATAGATTCTGAAAACTCCTAAAATCTAAAAGCCTTCACTCTTTGGCCTTTGATCAGCAAATGTTGTACCATTTATTTAGTGTCTAAGTATCTCACCTGCTAAAAATCTAAAGAACATGGTAAAAGACTAAAAGAGTTAGTATCAACATTTTCTAACCCATAATTTGAAAACTATGGTAGATGGATACATAGATGCCCTAGAAGGAATCATTTTTAGGCTTCATATATTTTTCCCTTTCAAAGCAGATCACCATGCAGTTGGGACTTGGGAGATACTCAAGAGCCTGAGACTCATGTTTCTCCAAAGAACTCAACTAAATAGCAGTTTCTTTCAGTAAATAACACTAAATACTAAAGCTTTTGGTGTGCAAATGTGCAATCTCACTCACTTGGAAGGCTAGGAACATCCTTTTGCATAGTGGTTATGCCTAATTGGCTTACAAATTATTTATATAGTCAGCACTTAGTTGTTGTTTTGCCTACATGAGTACATATGTAATGAAATTATAGTTTGTCTTTGTCAATCTTCATTTATTTTGTTTTCTGACATTATGTATGAATCAAGCATTTCTAACGAGAATCTTCTAAGATAGGCATCTATTTGACAAACATTACTCAAAGTTTGGAATAAACTCATCTTTGAACAATAGGGGGGATGGCTGCTGAGATTGAGAAAGAACATATCAGCCCCGTTGAGCTTAGTAGTTCTGCTCATCACTCTTCTCTTTTGAGCCTGGCTAGCGCTAGGAAATTGCAACGAAGCACCTCAGCTAAGAGGAACAAGCAAATTAGAAGACCTGCTAGGATGGCTCAGAATGCGTTCATAGCAGTGTGCAACCATGATGAAGACGAGGAACCGTGTGAATTGTCGGATGAATGGAAGCTAAGCTCTACAATGAGAACACCTTATTTTCTATAATGCTATTTTCATTCTCTGTCAAAAATCTAATTGTCTGGGTTTCCATGTTTTGCTGCCGAGGCACAAACAACTCCAGGACAAAAGAATGGAGATGGTTATGTATGTATACGACAGTCTCATGCTCTTGCCACTAAAAGAGCTTAGTTTGTAATAACTCAAATATATTGTATTTGCATCATTGTATTGACTTTTTCATTTATGTTTTCCACCGCTTGATGTGAACAAGAATATCATTGCTCCACAAATAACTTTGACATATATATGGTTATACACCCCTTAACACCTACAACAACATCGCACAAGAATGTGCGTGCCCAACTACTAGTATATAATAAGGATGTTCGGAGTGATTTATAAGTGATTCAAACCCTACTCATATCACATGAGCTCATACAACAAAAATGAGAGGGAGCTAGGTGCCATGGATGGGGTCTTAAGAGCTAGGTGGTATGGGCTTGCGTCTCTTAAAACCCCAGATCTTACATATTAAGAGGGAAATTAAGTTTACCACATCTTTTTGAACCTTAAAAACTCAAATACTCTTTAAGTGACCAATTGAGTTGCACCTAAAATCAACAAATTAAATTCATATTTTTCAAAAATAAAACGAGAAATTAGGTGAAATGGGACATAATTTCATACCTCATAATTAAGCTACTTGACCTAAGCGAGTTGTCTTTTTCTTATGACAAATAATTATGTATTTTTCCTCTTCAATTGGAAGAAGAGCGAAATCATTTTATTCATTCCATTTCTTCAAATTCCATATTAGCACACATGTTCTTGTTTTGAGGGAAAACTTGCCAAGTATGTCATCCATATGTGATGAACTGAAAGGGATATGTTCATCATCTATATCCTTCCTATTAATTTCAGCAACCTCTACTGAATGAGCTTCTGTGTCGATAGTTGTTGCATCTTTTCCTCTTTTTCTCCAATAAGAAATTAAGGGCACCTTCATTCAAGCAAATCACAAGTACAATTTCATGATGCATTATCATAATCGTGATTGTTCATGGGAGCAAGAGCATAGAAGACATGTGAATTTGAACGTGTGACGGAAACCTGGAAAAGTAAATAGGGATCAAAATTTTAGTATCAATTTTAGCAATTAGTTGAACTATTAAACCATGTATTGACAACTTACCCTCCAATTGTGGTTCGCTAATTCATTCTCATTCAAGCTTTGTGAAATTAATCCAATGGATGCAAAGTGTGGTGTTTAACTAACAACCAAAACATCTTTTCCTAGCCTCATTACTCCACTCTAAAGAAAAAATACAGTTATGAAAATGTGTATGTACTTGAGGTAAGAGCACAATGGGATAGTTGTGCTAAAGGGTAATTAATACGGAGTATTGAAATAATTGATCCTTACTCTTTTCCCTTCATTCAAAGACCAATGAACTCCTGCTCTAATGATTACATAAAAAAAAAGACAGGGAGGGGGATAGGGATACACGTAGTTGAAGATTTCCAATTTTTAAAAATTAATCAAATATTTCTTATATACCTTTCTCTCTCACACTTCAAAATAAAGATGTATTACCTTTGTTAGGCATAATTGCATAAACATGCAATTTTAAAGTGTTATTTATATTCAGAAAAAGATGTCATTATAGATATTTTAATGTTTATTTTAGGAAAAATGACTCAAAATAATACCAATTATGAAATATGAACAAAAGATAATACGAACTAAAAAAAGTCTCAAAATAATACAACCTATTCACCTATAAACCAAAAATCATACAAACTTTAAAATCAACCAAAAATAATACAATCAATGAAATTTTGATTTTAAATAATACAAACTTTTGAATTTAAATTATGATAAGATTCAAAATAAATTTTTATTTATCAAAATTATAAAAAATCTATAATTATTCATACCAACTTTGGTATTTTAAATACATCAAACCCACTATTTGGTTGTCCAACTTTGTATAATACAACCCCAATTTTTAGAAATTACCCAAAATTATATGAATTCTAGGATATGATTCTTTTTTTTTTTGAATAATTATGGATAAAGTGGATGTGATTTTATTTAATTTCAAAATAAAAAGTGTTTTTTTTTTGTAAAGTTGAATAAATAAATAGTGGTTTTGGTGTATTTATAAATAAAGGGGATGCATTTGTGTTAAGTGTGACTATATACACATATTTTTGTAATTTTGGTAAATAATTTTTTATTTTGATTCTTCTCCTAGTCCAACTTCAAAAGTTTATATTGTTTTGAGTTAAAAGTTCATAGTTTGTATCATTTTTGGTTTATAGGTGCATAATTTGTATTATTTTGAGACTTTTTTTTAGTTCGTATTATTTTTGGTTCATATGTGATAGTTGGTATTATTTTGAGTCATTTTTCCTTTATTTTATATAAATGTATTTCTAATTATTATTATAATATTAATTATAGTTTTTAGTAAAGTAGAAAAACAGTGTAATAAATAATATTATTTGGTATAATGGGATATTTATTAATTTCCTTATAGATTGTACAATATTCATGATACTTTGCCTAATGGATTAGTCCACTAACGTATGCTATCAAATGCTTGAGAGCGAAACTCTCTTGTATTAGGTCATAAATCTCAATTACCGATAATATGAATAGTTCGAAAAGAATATCCCAAGAAAATCCTACCCCGTTGAAAAAAAGTGGGGAATACGGATATAGGGGAAACATTTTATCCGTAAGGGTTTTACGTCTTTGAACACGCATATAACCTATGATTATGTCTCGACGAAAATCAGCGTCGTCATAGGGATAATCTATCATATCCACTTCTTCTATTTCATCAGGCTTCGTCATAGTTTTGATACTAGGGTCGGCATTCTCTGCTTCCTTCGGACCCCGCGTAAAAAGAACTATATGTTTCGCTTTCCTCGAGCGAATTTGATGATCTACTATCCACTCTTCCCCCTCTTCCGTTGTTGCAGTTGTTCTACCTCACTGAATAATTTGTATGACTATTGGGGGACCTTTTAATTTAATCCAATCGATTTTTTTTAGTTGTTTTTTCCATGGGAGGAATTATGGATGTATCGCATATTGTTTGAATGATGGGATCAATTATGACTCTTTCGATTATAAATTTCAAAACTTTTTATGGATCTTCTGAATCAATTCGTCTTTGTTCCAAAAATAAAGAAATTCTCATAGACATAGACAACTTTGTTCAACTTGTTCACCATCATTGATTAAGGTGCACACATGAGTTTGCTCTTGGATTTTCGATTCTAACCTTGTTGAAAATTTTAGACCATTTTAGATCTGATTGTGCTTCTGAAGGTTTTCTTTGTGGATATAGAGTCGACTTGTTATATGTACGGTCAATTTCACGTGAAATATATGGTGAATTTACCGGCTTTCACTATTGACAAGTATTTTTGCCTAAAAATAGTTTATCAATACTAACTTCCGTGTCGGTAAAATATCTACAGACACAGAAAGCTGGTGTTAACAAGTTGTCTTCATGCAGAAACACTTATCGATAGCGAAAGCTTGTGAATTAGTCATACATTTAATGAAAAATTTATAGTCTTATTTCATCAATTGATTTTAGTTATTTTGAGTTGCCCAATTATGAGCTACTAGAAGTTAAAGAATTTTTAAAATTTGGAAGTTCTTACAATTATCGTCCTCTTTGGTCAATATATTCGTCACTTGTTTAGTTTGTCACTCATCAAAAGTTGGGTTTTTTTCACTCTTTCATTTTGACACGTATCGAGTGAGTTTCTTGCCTTGACATGTAAATGGAATGAATCTCGCTACTAAATACAAGAAGTGGCGGAGAGCAAGCAATGAGCATAGGAGTACTCGATTATTTTTCTTGAGAATCATTTTTTCACGTCTATAAAATAATAATAACAATAATCTCAATTATCCTTCCATAAATAGAGTTTGAAGATTCAAAGTATGTGCATCCTTTTTCTACTTATATCAAGAAGGTGTTTTTGAGATTTAGAGTATTCGTAAACAAGAAGACATAATAAGAATGAAGACCCAACACACGTGACTAGTCCTCGATGCAAATAACACTTCTCCACTATGTATTATCATGTGTCATCTCCTCAGTGAGCCCCAAAACAACGTCCTATCGAAGCACCCCATTCCATTTCTTTCTCGCAATACTCTTCTATGTCGAACACTCTCGATATTCAAGCTGCCACACTTGCATCTGTGTACCGACGCATCGGGTCTCTTCTTTATAGTGACCAAACTATCGAAGTCTAGAGTTTGACATCTTCTCCTTAATACCGATTACCCTTACCTTCTCATAAATAACTTTGTTTCTCAGCGGCCATGACTCTCTACTCATCTGCTTCTTGATCGCTCAACACTCTACCCCATCTAGCAAAGAGGAACTCACTACCATTATGTAAAATTTACCCTTCCTTTAAGGTTTAGAGGAACTTTTTTGTCACAAAAAAAAAAACTCATGATGCAACTCTCCATTTCTACTACCTCACCTAAATCTGACGCTTAATGTTCCTCTCTACATATGACATATCCATCGTTCTACACCACCAACCCTAAATATTTGAAACATTATTTAATACAATATCCTCACCCAACCTCACATCCTTGCCCCCCACCCAAACTAAGCTCCACATACTCTGTCTTTGTCATGCTCAATTTGAAACCCTTCTTTTATAGTCTCTCTCTCTCTCTCTCTCTCTCCCCCAGAATGTCTAACTTGCTATCAACCTCTGCTCTCGTCTCATCCACCAAAACAATATTATCAACAAAAATGATACATCACGAGATCTCACCTTGAATAGGTCCCGAAACCACATCCATCATCTATAAGGAGAAACGAACTCAATGTCGACCCCTAATGCAGACCTACCCGCACCAGGAAGTTCTTAGTATCTCCTCTAAGTGTACAAACACTCGTCAACACGCCTGTATACATATCCTCAATGACCCTAGTGTAAGGTCTCGGTACCCCCTTCACTTCTAAGCATTCCCATATGAAATTCCTCCCCACTCTGTTATAAGCCTTAAATTTATAATTTAAATAATCATTTTTAGTAGGAAAAAATAAAAGGAAATAATTTTTTTTAAGTGGAGATAAATGGGTTTGAAGTGAACCCTGGCTTGAGTTGATGCAATAATAATGGCCTAATTTTTTTTTGAAATGGCCTAATGGGTATGGAAAAAAAAAAACCTCTGAAAAATCCCCAATCGAACGCCATTATTGTCCCTGGCAGTGCTCTCATAGATGAGCCCGGCATACGTATTGGTTGTGGTCTTTATTTGAAATGAGTGTTTTATTAGTGACTTACAAACAATTGTGACAAGCAGATACAATGACCCAAGCCTCACCTAAAGAGGTGAAGTATGACACTAAATTTGTTGGTCAAAACTCAAAACACTCCCTTTCGTGCCCACGATAAATTTTGTTTGTGAAAGAAAATGAGATGAACGTCGAGGAAGTTGTCGAACAAGCACCCCATTCCTAAAGGGGAGCCCAATGCACAAGATGCTGGAACTGCGAGCATTGTTTGCACCCACCATCCGCTCAAGACGAATTGTGCTTGCACGATAATGGCCAACGAGGGTGAGGCTACGTTTCTTGGAAGTCAATAATGGTATCCACGCATGGAAAGCTACTGAGCTAAGTATAGCTCGACGACTTTCTTCCAAGATGAGATTGAAAACTACATTGTAGTTGCAATTCTTCATCAATTGACAATGGTATTGAAAGCCCGTGTCATCAAAGGATGCATTTCTTATCACTGTCCAAGGAGGTTCGTGTCAACATGCCTAACATCATGACAGCATGGGAAGAGGCTTGAATCCTTTAAAACTAGGAATTTCATATCGAAATTCTTAGAAGCAAATGAGGGTACTATGTGATAATTGATACACTCTTCATGCGACATAATACCATACAAGCTAAGAGAGAGTTATAGGATACTCGTTAGTCCATAGAAGGTGACAAGAGACCATATTAATAGTGACAAAAATAAAATTGATATGTAACAGCAGAAACCTTACATTATAAACCATAGCTTGCTCTATAATCCATAAAGGGTGATGAAAGACAACAGCAATTGCAAATGGTTTTTCCTTAGGCTACAACTGCAAAATCGCCGATAGAGGGAATTCTTCCAACACAATTTGAGGATATTCTTCCACAAATTATCTCCAATAAGTAAGCGATTTGAAAAATAAAAGGTGCATGTTTGAATGTGGTCTCTATCTTCACTAGTACAAAACCATATACAAAAGGCGCCGTAAATAAAGGTAGGAAGAACATATCTCAGGCAACAAAATTTCACGCAAACATACATCTGGATGCAGGGAGACCTCAAATGTAACAAAATCCGACACACGCACTCGAGCGTGCTACCTGCCGTCACTTGACGGAGGTGATGCTGAAAATTACCTTTTTGCAGGTGAGATAAGAAGACATATGTTCACGAAGAACTCCTACGCTGGTAGCTGCTGTATTTCTGAGCAACAGCAGAATCAGATAACGCATTCCAGACCTGCCAAACACAAATAAGACCTCAAGTTCACAACAGACTATCTGAAAGTAGAAGTACAGTAGGGCTGAAAGATCAGCAATTGTGTAACTCACTTGTAATTTCCCCTTGGAACCTCCAATTGCAAGCACAAAGGGCATGTCCTCACAGAATGAAACTGAAAAGACGGCTCCCTGGATATATAAGATAAAAAGATCGGTGGTGTTGCATTGGAAACAATATCACAAGGGAAAAGGCCAGACAACAATACACAAAATCTTGCTCATCCAACCATACTATGCCGATAAATTTCCTGATGTTAGAAGCCCACCAAAGCAATGTGGCAAGCACCTCATCTCATAATATTTACAAACCATAATGCCATGTTATTTTTTAATAGAGTAACTTTTGCCGCCTTTCATTCCTCTCATTGACAGCTTCTTTTGCTTTATGTCTTTGAATCTGTTAGTTTATTCGGTGGGGTAGATGGGAATGCAATTTCCATATATAAATGTAGAGGATGAAGATTCTTACAGTTTTAGGATTTCTGGATGAAACACACGAGGGCTGATTGTTTGACAAATCCCATAGCTTCACCATTTTATCCGTGGATCCGGTTGCGAGTAACTGAGAGAAAATATTTGGGCAGAATGTCAGTCAAAATTATATGTCAAGAATTCAAAATGATGCAGGCTGAGAGAAGCAATCACATTCGGTGCAGCAGGATTGTAGGAAACAGTGCAAACAGCTTTGTCATGAGCATGAAGAGTAAAACTTGGCTTTTGCTTCGACTCGGGATCCGAACTGGCAGTTCGAATATCAAACCCTTGAATCATACCGTTCTCAAGACTGACCTACAAAGGTTAATCCATAAATGATTAAAATACAGTATCTATGGAAACCATGATGAGAAACACGAGAAAATAATAACTTAGTTGATTATACTGCCAATTATAGATGCACATCAGAACACTCTTGATTCTGCAAAAGTGTGATGATGGAGGAAACACACATCCACGATAGAAAGTACACAAGAACCACACAAAGTTGGGGAATTGGGCACCAAAGCAAACCAAAAGTCAAACAAATCCACTAAGCCACAAGAGAGGAAACCCCTTTGGCCAAAGGTAAATAACATACAATTTTCTAAGAAATCACAGAATACCTATTGCCCTTTTTTATAGTAATTCTCAAAACTGAGGTCACATAAGGTGACTTTAGTTTAGAATACTTCCTTCACAGAGAACATGGCTATTAACAATTTCTTTTCATTCTAATCACCCCTTTACATTACAATTAGGCTTGAAAGGTACTGGAAGAACCATCAAACCCAAAACAAATGTAAGCTCCTGCCAAGTAGTACTTACAACAAAAGAATGTTCCGTGTGTGGATCCCATTCCAAGCACTCAACGTCAGCATCAACCGCCCATTTATAACCACTGTGTGAAGGTTTTCTTCCATCTTTCTGCAATTATTCAGCATTTTGGTACTTTTAGTCACATGTCACTTTAATAAATACAAAAGGAAATATCCACAAAAACAGAGCACACATGAAAAGCTCGTTTCATTCAAATAAAAATTCCTCAGCCATTCCTAGGCTGCGTTCATGAGATAGGTAGAAGAACAAGAGCCAACCTCAAGCACAACAAGAAACAAAACATATCTTATATATTCCAGTTACAAGTGACCAAGATGACATTAGAAAAGATTATGAACTAAAATATGTCATTCTGAACAATCACAGAAAAAATTTCCTGGACAAAAGTTGGTGTATGGTGATTGGTAAGCTCTAATGGAAATATCAAAATCTATCTGATCCAGCAAGGCTAACTCCTGGAAGGGAAAATCATCAGTAAACAAAAGACAGAATTAAATGGTTCCACAAAAAATGATAATACTATTTTCATCCAAGCTGGCAAAAGCAACTGATACTGGGAGTAGAGATGGCAATTGGGTCACTTGGTTCAGGTTTGGTTCTGATCAATATCAGGTCTGGTCATGTTCGGGAGGATGCATTGATACAAATCCCATCATAATTTTATCAAGTTTTATTTGATGATTAACATCTTCACTTTCCTGCATAATTTAGTTAGGTTATTTAATTTCCCACTCCCACTTCCTAGTTTTTATGCATTATCTCCATTATCTCCATGATCTCTTCCATTACTGCTAATTTCAGCTATTAAGTCATTTTTATCAAGTAGGAGTAGAAATTTGTTTTCCATTATAAAAAGGAGGCAGCTGAAATCTCCTAGTTACTTGAAATTGAATTGAATACAGATCTGAAGATTCATCACGAATTGGCTGATTTGCAAGATGCTTGAATTTCAGATTTCTTATTCCTAGGAGCATGATCCTTATTCTAATGGGTTCTGTCACATCCCATCACAACAACAGAAAGAACAGCATAACAAAGGGAAGAAATATATGCAAGTTGAATTGATTACCAATACTACTGAATGATCAAAAGATCCACTAAGTAGAATTTCAGGTACATGACGATTCCATGCAACTGCTTGCACCTGCAACGAATAATCAGAATGGCCTTCAGAATTTCAGCATAATGGTAAGGGAAATATAGTGACTATACTTTGAAAAAAAATTAGTATCTGCAGATTTTTTCCATGAAAGAATGACAAATCACAAATGTGTCCAAGTTTCTTATAAAATGAATTAAATCCACAGCCAAGTCATAAATCCAATCATAAGCAATTATATTTTTGAAATATAGGACTCCAAAACAATAGCTAGGATGAAAACCAAAAAAGATAAAACAGTTCAGTTATTTCAGTTGTGGTACAAACAAAAAGGTGAGTCTTGCCTTGTCCGTGTGATGATCCATGGTCATACTACATTTCCCTGTAGCAACATCCCACAGCTTGACTGTATTGTCAGCGCTTGCACTTGCAAGAATATTCCTGCATAATTTTTTTTTAAAAATAATTTGATAATATCTGAAATGCATCCAAAAAAGAAGAAAAATAAACAGGGAAGAACAAATGTAGATACCTGAACTCTTTGTTCCAAGCAAGGCCCAGAACTGAATCGGTGTGACTATCTTCCTTGTATTTGATAGATTTCTAATGAAAAGCAGAAGATTATTATGAATTGTAGAGAAGTGGAATAGTGATCAGGAATGAGAAATTTTAATCATAATTATTGCTAAAAGTGCCAGACCTTAATCAAAGTGAGCAGGTTATAAGTTAGGTGATGGAAAAATAGTACAAGGAACCTGGGTGAGTGGGGGCAGGGCATACAGTGAAAAAAAACAGAATGAAACAACAAAAGAGATGGGGTGCCTTGCCTGTTTCATAAGAGACAAGCGCACAGTTCTACAAATGTGTTTTACCCCTAAAACACTTTCACATGTAGTATAATAGACTAGGAATGATTTTCACAATCAAAGTGAATACATATGTATTCAAAGTACATATTGATGAAATAACATAATTATAAACCTGGAAACATAAGCAACACATAAGTATTCACTAGCTCCACTTAGCAAATTTAATCGGACCTGACCCACTTATTAACTAACAAGCTATTCAGCTTTCACATGTAGTATAATAGACTAGGAATGATTTTCACAATCAAAGTGAATACATATGTATTCAAAGTACATATTGATGAAATAACATAATTATAAACCTGGAAACATAAGCAACACATAAGTATTCACTAGCTCCACTTAGCAAATTTAATCGGACCTGACCCACTTATTGACTAACAAGCTATTCAGCTTTTACAGCTAGTGCAGAAAAATTTGTATAGTCAAAGTTTCAAAAACTTGAAAGACAGGGATTTTACTTTTACATTTAGCTTCTATATTTAGGAGTATAAACCACACTGGACTTATAAGGACAGAAACGAGGAAATTTCAGCTCATGAAACAATAATTAATGTTTTATAAGTTAAAAACAGGAAAAAAATATGTATGTGTCTCACCTTCTTTCCCTTTTTCTTCTTCTCAGCTATACCACCTAAAACCAGATATGGTTGAACTTCATCGATCTGACAAATGCAAAAAAAAAAAAAAAAAAAGCATTTTACTTTAACTGGAATGACAGATTGAAACAATGATACACATTTAAACATCAACAGATTAACACGTACAATGTCTAGATCCCATATCTCAATGGAAGGTTCCATTGATCCAACAGCAACAAAGTTCCCTGCCAGATGCAAAGAGAAATATAATAAAACTGTCACCAAAAGGGAAAGGGAATGCGGAAGATCCAAAGGTCCCTCAAGAATTGTTTTGAGAATCAGAAAATGCACAAATATTCAAATTTCATACTATGAGCTTCCCCCAGTCAAGATGGAGACAAGGGCATCTGCATCATTATGTTTTAACTATTAATTTTACTTTATTTTGTTATCATATTATTTCTGTTTTTGAAGTTTTCACCGCTCAATGTATAAAATATTTACCTCCATTAATGTGTTTGGAAAATTTACTTAGTATCACTTGAATTTCAAAAAAGAAAGCAAGAAGTACTAAACTATTTACCAACTGCCACAATTTATAATGATGCTCATAAAATGAATATGTTGGTCCCACTTACTAATATATTAGCATTACTCATCCTATCCCTAATTTTAAAATTATGATTCAAAAAGATACTCGTATAAATGTAAAATAAAAAGTGATTAGTGGAGAAAACAGAAAATGAGGGAAACACAGGAAAACCAAATGCTACTTTAACCAATTTTGATACCAATTTTTGCCAAGAACATGTATCCTTTAAGCAAGATTCACTGGAGAATGGACGTTTAACTTGCTTAAATGGAATTTGTAATGCCAGTATACAGGAAAAGCCAACGAAACAACATCATTTTACCATCCTGTAAAACAACAAGACTGCTAAAAGTTTCTCTTTAAATGCAACTAGAGATAAGAGAATCGTAGTTAATAACATCATGAACACGGGAAGACTCTGATAGATACTATACTACCCACCTTTTTCTCCACCTTTTAGTGGGCAATCAAGCCATGCGGTTGAAAGTGGAAAATCAGAGATAATTATATCATGGTGGACAAACAAGTTTGGACTACCAGCTTCTGCTTCGTCTAGAATATACACCTAGGATCAAGGTTTATATGCTAGTTAGCACATGATTTTCAGGGAGAAACACAAACAGAGCAAGAACATACAAATGAATAGACAAACATCTGCGCTTGTGCACACATGCAGACAATAGAGTCTATCTCCATTCAATTACAAACCTCAAGCTGACTGATATCATCCTCATTACGTGCACAGACAATAACTAAATCATCTGGTTTTATGGTCATATCCTCTTCTTCTTCAGAATCTTCATCCTGCAGAGTGGAAACACAAATGATTTCATAGTATTCGATTCTAAGATGCCTAATCAAGCCACACATATTGCATCACACTTACATCATTATCCTTTAGGTATGGGTCCATTTCACTACTGGGATAGTAAGAGTCACCAAGACCCTTATTAAATAGCTGAATACCTGAGATCAAGTAAAGCAGCCTACCAGAAATGAGGACCATCACACAACATTATAATTCAACAACAATTATTGAAAGCTCAGTTTGGTATAAACAAATTCATCGAGGCAAAGATTTGAAAAAAAAAAAAAAGATCAAGGAATACAAAGCAAGAATAACCAAACTACCATCATCTTCATCATCATAATTTTCCATGTCAAGTTCCTTCAAGGCATCAGCTATATCTGCAGATGCATTGCCGAGCATTTCTGCCACAGCTGATGCATGGGCAACCTCATCAACCTCCTTATCCACTTCCTCTTCCATATCTTCATCCTCCTCCTCCTGGTCAGTGTGCCTGTAAATCACAGTTAGAAGATCAAAAGCACGTATAAGTGGCTAGTTTGACATACCTAAATTGCAGAAGGAAAGTGACAGAAGACAACAAACAACCATGTTAACTAAAAAATTTGCCACACTCAATTGAAATTAAAAGTCAGGCATTCAGGAAAGAGGCACAACACTGTCACACTGTAACTAGCCATAGTAAAGCTAATGTAGGAACTAAATAAGGAGGACACAAAGATTTCTATGAACAGTGGAATTCAACTAAGACAAACAAATTGTGTCGTAATACACTATAATCTATAGTGCGACGACTTGAGGAGAAAAGAAAATCAAGCAAACGAGAATTCAAATATGTCCTTTTGAATACAATAAACTAATAAATGTAAAACTGAATTCACACGAAAGGCAGAAGCAACGTCATTACCACTTGGACAAATTGAAAGAGAAATCGAGAAAAAGAGATGGAGAGAAGAACGTACCGAGCCTCAAGAGCACCGCTTTTGATGATTTCCTCGATTTCTTCCTTAGAAGGAGGCTCAGCAACGGAAGGTATGGACTTAGCGATCCCCTTAGGCACCCAAGAAATAGCTGAGATCATTTTGCTGACCTCGAAACCTTTACTCTCCGGATTAAAGACCGAGATGGATAGGAGAGATGGTGATTTGAGGGATCGCGTCGGCCAGCGGACGGGGCAGAGAAGTCGGCGGGAACTATGGCGGCGGAGGGAAGGTCCTGAACGGAGAGAGGGGAGATGGCGCGTTGGAAACGTTCCCCCTCACGAGCACACAGCAGAGTGTTGTGGCTGGCGGCAGGGTTTTCGCCAAGGCCCAAGGGTATTCTATTTTTAGACGGATTGATGGTTCGTTTAGACCATAGGGCATCGGTCCAAACCGAGCCGGGATGATATTTAAAAAAAGGACCATGATACATTTACACTTAGTGTAAAGATACAAACTTACACTACAAATAAAAATAAGACAAATGTCAATAGATTCCTATCCAATTGAAAAAAATCATACAATAAAAAAAAAAAAAGCAAAATTGGAGATATGTAATCACTAATCTACCTACCCCTATCAACTTTTCCTCCCTAATTTGGGGGAAAGAGGAAGCGTGAAGCCCGTTCAACTTCTTCTTCTCCCTTCACTAGTTGTGGCTCACTGGTTGTGGCCATTGATGGGTACGCACACTTCTCCCTCTACCACACAGATTAGTCTTGTTAAATTTGCAAATAGCCCTATTTGAACTAACCCTAATTCGAACAACCCGGACAACCCAGACAGTGAACAGAGGCATCGGTGGACAGAGGCGGCGGTGGAGGAACAGTGATGAGGGATCCAATCAACTAGAAACCAAGGGTGTAATGGCTGAGCCCCTCCGTGAGGAGATTTGAATGAAATCGAAGGAGATGGGTGTGCGAATAAGGTGAGATTGAAGGGTAGGAGGACGAAATTGGGACCGCGTGTAAATGTGTTCACGCATAAAACGCCGAGCGGACGAGGCCGCCATGGCCGAGGAGGTTTGGAGTGGTTGAGGAGACGGCGGAGGCACCAGAGCAGATGACCCTGTGTAGACCACGAAGATTGAAGAGGCCGAGTGGATCGAACCCAGATGCACATAGCGAGATTCGAGGGGGAAGGCCAAACGAACCAAAAATCCCCAAATCCCAGAAAAAATTGAACAAGGAAGATGGACAAGGTAGAGAAACTCTCCAATTTCTGCAAATCTCACAAGAACAAACGGGGTTGAAAATGGATGAAACCTAGGGTTTACAAGATTGATTTGGGGATTCCATTTAAATTTACTTTTTATTTTTGAGAATTTTTTATTTCAGTGGGAATCTGATAATTTGATTTAGGGATTCCATTTAAATTTACTTTTTATTTTTGAGAATTTTTTATTTTAGTGGGAATCATGTAATTTGATTGGGAGTGTAAAGTATCAAGGTTTACACTAGGTGTAAACCTAGACTTTTCCTTAAAAAAAAAAGGGGAAAAATTCCGTAAAAGTGTAAACCTATCATTGAAAAGTTTAAAAAACTATCGTATGGTCTTTTAACTTTTCAAAGATGGGTTGTTGACTTGTTCCCTTGAAAAACGAAACAAATCTAAGAGACGACGATTAAACGGCAAAACAATGAAGGTCAGTCGAGATACGAGATACATGTTTATTTCTTCTATATATCAACCAATTTGTTGTCAATTTACTCACATTTACCGAGTTGTAATCACTCACTTCATTCTTCCCCACAATTTTCAAAACCTACAAATTCTCAAAATTCAACTATCGTGCTTTGATGGTGATCAGAAATCTCAATTATTCGGTATATTATTTTCTTTTCTTTACCCTCTTATTGTTCAATTTCTTATAACTATCAAATAATGGGAGGTATCAACCACGGGATTTTGATCATTATTTTTTGATTAAAATTTTGTTGCAGGTTACTTGAGATTTTGATTCACCTTCGTCTGGGGATGATGCAACCTTGATTTGATTTCTTGGTCTCCCTGGTGATTATTGCTTCTTACATTGCAGATGTTGCTGTTCCTATTTCACTTTTTCAAGTCTACAATTATTTTATATAAAAGCAATTATCTCGCAGTCAAAAAAGAAAAAGAAAGAAAATTATCTCAGCAGTTTATAGAATCACAAAAAGGAGCTCTTGATAAGTTTGTTTTCAAACATAACCATGAGCAATATTGTTGAAAATTTGGGTATTGAGAATACTGGTGTACCTGATTTGAATCATATTGAAAATACTAGTGACCTTGGTGTTGTGCCTGATTTGAATCATATTGAAAATTAAAAGCAAATGAACAACAAATTACTCCTCATTTGGATATTTTTGACCCTATAGCTTGGGATAATCTTGACAACAATGCTAGAGATATTTTAGTTGAAAAAGGTCCTATACGAGAATTGAATATTGTATTTCCTTTAGATAAATTTTCTAGGCATTTTTCATATGGTTTTTTATTCTAGAAAGTTGAGCAATGAGGAGTTTAGTGATATAAAGTTGTTGATTTACTCTAAGCAAGTTGACTATAGTCTCTTGTTTTTGTTGTAAGTTGTTCAAATCTGATAGCAACAAAACTTCATTGGCAAATGTTGGATTCAAAGATTGGAAACATCTTAGTAAAGACTAACATGAGCTCTTGGAATGAATTGAGATTAAGATTAAATTAAAAAAAAAGGCTATAGTTGATAGAGATTTATAGCAAGAAATTGCTAAGGAAAAAGAGTGTTGGCCGGAGACAAGTTTAAAAACGAATAGTTGTTGTTGTGGTTAAATGTCTAGCTAAGAATAATTTGGCTTTTTGAGGATCAAATGAAAAACTTTATCAAGCAAGTAATGGAAATTTTTTAAGACTGATTGAAATGGTTTCAGAATTTGATGGGATGATGCAAGATCATGTTAGACGCATTCAAATTCGTTAAATTCATCATTATTATTTGGGTCATAAGATTCAAAATGAGTTGATTTTCTCTTTTGGCTTATAGTGTTAAAAATTCTATCATAAGAGCCATCAAAGAAGCGAAATACTTCTCTATACTTCTTGATTGTACCCCAGATTTAAGTCATCAAGAGCAAATGACTTTACTAATACGATATGTGAACATGTCTAATGCTCAAATACAAATTGAAGAGTACTTTCTAGAGTTTTTTTTAGTGTGGAACATGATACATCAGGATTAGGACTCTTTAATGTACTAATTAATGCACTTAATTAAGTATCATGATCTTAATATGATAATGGTTCTAATATGGGGAAACACCAAGGAGTTCAAAAGCGATTACTTGAAATAAATCCTAAAGCATTATATGTGTCATGTGTTTGTCATAGTCTTAATCTTACACTTAGTGATATGGCACATTCTTGTGTGAAGGTTGTTTATTTTTTGGAGTTGTACAGCATATTTACACTTTCTTCTCAAGTTCTCCTAAAAGATGGAAGGTTTTACTTGATAATATTTTGGGCTTAAGCGTGAAATCTTTATGTAATACTTGATGGGAGAGTAGAATAAAAAGTGTTAAAGCTATTAGATTTCAAGCCCCTCAAATATTATTAGCTTTATCAGAATTGTGTGAATCTTGTGATGATGTCAAGGCAAAGAGTGAAGCTGAAAGTTTAATGTGTGCACTTGAAAATTTTGAATTTATACTTGGTATCAGGGGCGGCCCTGGGGTGGGCGCACCTTTCGAGCCGCGGGTACCCTAGGTTTAAAAAACAAAATTTAAGTCAAAACGACGTCGTTTTGACTAGGGTTTTAATTTTCTCAACATAGACGCGCAGGAGAGACTGAGAGAGGAAAGCGACGCTGAGACGCGAACTCAGAAGGGCGAGCGAGCGAAGGGCTGGCTCCTGGCTGCGCTGCCTGACCATCCGCCCCGGCCGCCTGCACCATTTCGACCAGTGACCACCAGTCGTCCACCGGCCCGGCGCGGCCGCCTGCACCGCTGTGAGTCTGTGACTCTCGACTCTCAATCTCGCACTAGTCTTCGACTCAAAATCGGTAATTTTGCTCCTATTTTGTTAATTTTAGTTACTTACCTCTTGAATTGAGTTGGTGAATTTGATTTCATTGCAATTGAAAGGTTTGAAATGTGAATTGATTTGGAGAATTGGAGAATTGAAATTTTGTTAGGTTTTAGGGTTTGAGATTTGAAGTGTGAAAATTGGGGATTTTGATTATTATAAATTGTTTATGTCATTGTTTATGAATGAATTAGGATTAGAGATTTGGAGAATTGAAATTGTTGTTCTTTGTTTAGGGTTTGAGTTTTGTAAGTGATTTGAAGTGTGAAGATTGTGGCTTTTTTTCATTGTTATTGCTTATGAATTTTGAATAGGGATTCCGGTATGGATAGATATTTTGCTCGAATCAATAAAATACCAAGTGTTGGATCATCCGCCCCTCGCAATGTAGTTGCAAATGTTGATGATGCTAATGTGGATAATTCAACTCATAGTCCTTTGATTGATAATGTTGAGGTTGTTGATGGAGATGATGTTGAGTTTGACAATGGAGATGATGTTGTTGATGGTAGTGAGGAGGCTCCAAGCCGACCAAGTGTGAGAGATGATGCCGATAGTCAAATTCAGAAAAAAGCCAGAATTGATAATTTGAATATTCTTAGTGATCCTGCATTGCGGAAGCCTTTAATGGAGTATGAACCTTCAATTAGGGATGTTGTAAGGAGAGAGTATGCGACTAAAGGTCCTTGCCAACCTTTATCGCATAACTTTCCTCGAGATAGGTCAAAAAGAGCTTTTCTGGGGAAGTGGTTCAAGGAATGGATATGGTTAGAGTACAGTGTATCTACTGATGCCGCCTTTTGTTTTTGGTGTTATCTTTTCAAAGGGGCGACCAAAGGTATGAACTTGAATGATGCTTTTGTGAAATCAGGATTTCGTAATTGGAGGCATGGTCCTGAGAGGTTTAGAGATCATGTCGGTGGAGCTGGTGGTGTCCATAACGAAGCTCGAATATTGTACTTTGATTTCATTAATCAGAAACAATGTGTGGCAAGATGGATGTCTGTTGCATCACATTTTGCACAAGTTCATTATCGCACTCGCTTGACTTTCTCTTTGGAGCTTACTAGACAACTCCTTGTACAAGGGCATGCATTTCGTGGGCATGATGAGTCGGAAGACTCACTAAATAGAGGCAATTCTTGCAAAAGAAGGATCAAAATATTCTGGAAGCTGTGAATCTTGTTCGAACTTGTAAAAGACAGATTCAGCAAGTGAGGGACAATGGATGGGATGACTTGGTAACTGATGTCAACAATTTCTGTGAAAGGAATAAGATTGTCATTGTCCCCATGGAGGATGATGTTGTAGGCCAATTCCATTGTAGACGTCCTTCCATTACATACTACCACCACTTCTGTGTCGACATATTCTGTGAGGTAATTTATTATTTCTATGCAATTGTAAACCACTACTACTAATTTTATAGCATTTCTAGCTACTAATTTTATTTCTATGCAACTGTAAATTATAGGTTATTGATAAACTTAGTCAAGAGATGGAGAACCGTTTTAGTGAGACAAACACCGAACTACTTACATGTATAGGGTGTCTTGATCCTAGGAATTCGTTCTCCAATTTGAGTATCTCAAAGGCGCTCCAAGTTGCAAAATTATATCCACGAGACTTCACTGAATTGGAGCTAATTCAGCTTCAAGATCAACTTGATACGTGGATTGTTCACATGAGGGAAGGAAACAACTTTTCGAGGTTAGAAGATATTGGAGATATCACTAAACAGATGGTTAAGGTAGGAATTCATAATGTTTTTCCTTTGGTTTATCGGCTTTTGGAGTTGGTTTTGGTGTTACCGGTTGCGACTGCTTCTGTTGAAAGAGTATTTTCTGCGATGAATATCGTCAAGTCAGATTTGTGTAACAAGATGTCAGATGATCACCTCTTTGACAATCTTGTGTGTTACGTTGAGAAAGATATCTTCACAAGCATCGACAATGAACCTATTTTGGAGCATTATCAAGCCATGAGAACCCGCAGGGTAGATTTACTTCCTTCGTCATGAAATTGAACTTATATTATGTATTGTTAAATCTTCAATATGTATTCACCTTAAATGGTTTTGTTGAACATTTGGATTTATTTGTAGACTTGTAACATTGAATGTTATTTTGTTAACTAATTGATGATGCAACGCTTTAGCTTGGAATTCCGCCCCACCTTTCAGGAAGTTCTGCGACCGCCTGGTTATTTGGTATGACATATTGCTAGTTATTAACATGGTAAGTAAAAAGTTGTAATCTAAGTCTATGTGCATTGATGCTACAGTGAAGCAACTATAAGGCGTGATGTCCTATTTTAGAACATATAGAAACGAAGGGTTTGCATCAAGCATGAACATTGCTAAGAGTCTTTCATCTGATTTGAATTTGGAACCTACTTTCCAAACCAAACGTCGAATCTTTAGGAAAAAGCAATTTGATGGAAGTAATCACGAAGAAGAAATGAAATCACCCGAGGAGTCCTTTAGAACAAACTACTTTCTAGTAATTGTAGACATGACGATCAGTTCATTAGAAACTAGATTTGAGCAAGTGAAGAAGTTTGAAAGTATTTTTGGATTTTCACTTGTTAAAAAACTTGATATCATTGAATTATAATGAACTTAGAGAATGTTGTGTCAAGTTTCATGCTATTTTTTCTCTCATAATGGTGATGGTGGTGTTTGATGTTGATCTAGATGATATTTTTTCAGGATTGAAAGTGTTGCAAACAACTTTACCTGATCAGTCATTGTCAACACTTGAAATTCTTGAGTTTGTCAAAGGTGTAGGTTGTTATCCTAATGTTTCAATTGCTTGTCGTATCTTATTGATTATGCCTATCACTGTAGCTTCATATGAAAGGAGTTTTTCAAAATTGAAGTTATTAAAAACCTATTTGAGATCAACTATGTCACATGAAAGGTTAAATGGTTTAGCCATATTAAGTATTGAGAAGGAAATGTTGGATGATTTAGATGTACGTAGATGCTATTATTGATGACTTTGCATCTAAAAGTGCTAAAAGAAATCAACCTACTTTATGTGTGTGTTTGCTCTTTTACAGTTGATAGGCGGTCATAATTTATGATTTGCCTTGGTGCTTCTTGGAGTTGCTGCAGGTGCTACTATTTACAGTTTTTGCTGGTGTTACTGCTTACTGTTGTTGATGGAGTTGCAGTCTGAAGTTGTTGATGGTGCTATTGGGAATTGTTGTTATTTTTCCATGTTTCAAAGTTGTCTACCTTTATACTATAATATTCTGCTACGTACAATCATTTATGTTTTAGTTGTAAATTGTAATTGTTGTTGTCATATTATATTGGTTTTGTGATACATGAAAACCTTGTTTTGTGTTGAACTAATGTAATTTTTTTTTAATTATTATTATTAAGGAAGTTTTTGATACATTAAGAGCCCTTTATGTCTTTCTCACCTCGGGCATTTAAAATGAAAGGATCGACTCACAAAAGAGGTAATTATCGACAAGTCCTTTCATTGTATATATATATAACTATTCCCAAATTTAGTTTCTCCTCATTCTTTACTTTGGAGAATGTAATGACTTCCTCAAACAATCAATTTAATTTTCTCTAATTCAATAACAGCAAATGAAATGAAAACTATTTGTAGCTCCTCCGGAAGTTAGGGCGTGTTTGGCAACGGGGTGGATTTTAGTGGATGTGGATGGATTTTGGGGATGGAAGGGATGAAGATGGATTTTAGAGATGGACGAGATGGAGATTTTTTGAAAAATTAATCCCTCTTGTGTTTGGTCGTATTTTGATTGTTTGGTGAATGGAGCAACGAAAAAAGTTCGAATTGCCCCCACTAAACCACTTGAATTTACCATAATACCCCTCCAAAATACCCCTCCCAATTTTGATGAAACCCCAACTCATCTTCCACAATTGTCCATGTCTATAGCCCCCTTCGCCCTTAGCTGTTACTTCTCCGCCTTCATGGAAGTCGTCAATACAACCACCGTCGCCGAAAATGCGAATTCTCACAGCCGTAGACGCAGTCCCAGCAGCCTCGGCCCATGAGTTCAGAATCGAAGTTGATTTGCCTTGCTAGTTCGGTGAAAAGGGGAGAAAGAAATTGGAGAAATCAACAGCAATTTGCCTTGCCAATTCGGAGTTTGAAGGCAACAACAATTTCTGCACCAATTGAACCACCGCCGACCAAATTGAACCACAATTTCCTTCATCGTAATCGCCGAGATTGATGGTTTGGAAAGCACAAAAGAGTAATCCTTCTAAACTCCTGCAATTGAACCACCGCTGACCAAATTGAACGCACAAAAGAGGCTCAGAACATCCGCAATCGCCGGTGTCGGAGTTCGCCTTTTATCGGAGCTCGATTGCGGCGGCGCGGGCGACATCGACGATGACGATGAGGAGCCGGTGATGGTGCATAAAGGCCCGCTCCATATATCTTTTCTTGAATCTCTATTCAAGGGGTTTGTATTTACGATGAGGGAGGGCAAATCGGGGTTCTTTACCTCCCCGATCCCCTCAATCCTCCTCATTGGAGGTGGGGAAAAATCCCCCTTGTCCCACCCCGCCCCATCCCCTTTTTGGCACCCCCGCCCACCCGGCGCATCCCGTTGCCAAACATATGGGTGCGGTTCCCACTGTCCACCCCCATCTCTTCCATCCCCCAGACAAACACGCCCTTAATGCTGCAATCATATACTCTCTCTGTCTCGCAATACTTGTTGTTTTAGAGTAGTATAAAAATACTTGTTGTTTTAGTTATAGTTATTATCTTTATAGGTAATGATTGCTCTTTTTATAGGTAATGATTACTGCTTTTAGGTATTTCAACCTATAAAAGTAAAGCAAACATATGTTTTATTAATAAGTGTGCATAAAGCTAAAATAACAAGTTTTGCGAGATGGATGGAGTATATGTGATTGTGGAGGTTGAGATTCAATCTGAATCTTGGTAATCACACACCATGTTTTTGTTAAGGGTGTTAATTGTTACATACACCGTAAATCCTCCTTCTAAAACGCACGTCCATTCCAACGTTCAACCATTTTTAATTAATTAGGCTGTGTTTGGCGGGGTATGTAGGTGGGGGTTTGTGAGGTTTGAGGGGCATTTTAGTGTCCATCCACCCACCACCCGACCCATTGCCATCCCTAAGGAGAGATGAGGGGCATTTTAGTGAGGGCAATTTTGTCATTTTTACCACAAAACACATCTTCTAAATCTTATTAACACCAAACACCATTCAAATTTTTTACAAAAAAAATCACCACCTTCCACATCTTCATAATCTATAAAATAAACTCCACCTCTAAAATAAACGCTTTTTTAATTAATTAGCCCACTGCAATTCTGCACGTCGGAGTGAACGTTATTCTGACGTGCAGATTTGTGGTGTATTTAGTTTCTCCCACAAAACTGGGATCGATCATCATCATATTGCAATCAACCAGATCATGAACTAAAAAAATGTGACCACGTCAGATATATATATAGTATGATCTTTTCGATCAGAAAGAAATTTATAATGGATTTAATTACTTCCACTTAATTTTCTTTGTGCTGGGAATTGAACAGTCTTATGAGTGTCTAACTTTCAATTTTCACGCATTTTCCAACTGATCCAAGCAACAATACATTATAGAGAAAGAGAACAGAGATTTGGGACGACAGGGATGCAATAGGCCCAAATATACTAATACCAACTCAAACAACAATATAAAAAAACATAGTAGCATATATATAATAGGAAAAATCAGTTCGATATATAATAGACATGGATGCAGCTAACGTGATTGCATTTTATGCTTCCCAAAGTCCTGGCAGATTGTTATCATTCTTTGTTGCGGAGAAATGTATCGGTGAGAACAGTCGTAGACTTGATGGACGCCTTCAGTAACGCCAACCCCTACAGCATAAACGTACAGGGTGGATCGTTTATTTTATTTTATAATAAAGAAGTCAATTAATTGAGATTGAAGATGAAGTGTGTCTATGTATATAGACCTGATCGAGATCAAGGGTAACCTCGGTTACTTCAACACAAGCCGTATCCTTGAGATGAAGTTCGGCAAAAAGCGTTATAATTGTTGTGGAAGAGAGGGGCTTCACAACCAAATCATCGGTGATCATGTACGGTATCTGTGCTTTCACATAACCTTCTCCTCGTGCCTTGTCCTCCGGGTGAGCAACGTATGTTAAATTCAAAGGCGTGGTCAGCGAATGATAGCAAAATCGGCATTGGACCCCGCTACTAAAATATAAATTTAGAAAAATAAAATATCGATTATTTTAGAAAATATATTTTGAAATTTTCTAAAATATAATTTTTTAAGATATAAATTTATAAACATATCAATATAAGAGTATATAACCTAAAAATATTTAAATTTTTTTTTTCTATTTAAATTTATACCCAAAATAATTTAATGATGCACCGAGGGGAGCGGAGAAGGTTGTAGGTGATCCGGACTACACATCATGTACCTTGGCCGGGTGTGACACAAAATTATCTAGAGATAGTATGCAGCAATTAATTAATTAATTTTTACTTGTTAATATGCCTTGAATTGGGCTTATTATTTATTTTGGGTTTAGACACATTGTTTGACTAGGGTTTAATGAGACACTATATATACTCATGCAACCTAACAATTTGTAATCAAGTTTCTTGTTTGTCTCCATAATAAAGATCCATATTTCTCTGTCTATAGACGTAGGTAACACACCGTTGCCGAACCACGTTAAATCTTTGTGTCTTTCTTCGTCTGTTATCGTTCTAGTTATAACAAACTGGTATCAGAGCTTTGATACGTTGTTGATTTCGCCGAGAATGATGTCTGGTTCTGTGTTGAAGATCGACAAGTTTACTAGAAGAAATTCTTTCAGTTTGTGGCAGATCAAGATGCGGGCTTTGCTGAATCATCAAGGTTTATGGGCACCGTTAGCCGCCGACAAGAAGGGGTCAGATACAACCACCGATGAGTACGACCTTCTGGAGGAGAAGGCTCATTCGACGATTATGTTGTGTCTCTCAGACGATGTCATAACAGAAGTTCATGATCAGGAAACCGCAAGCAAGTTGTGGCTGAAGTTGGAGAGTTTGTACATGACAAAGTCTCTGACGAACAAGTTGCTTCAGAAACAACGGTTGTTCGGGCTGCGTATGCAGGAAGGTACACAACTCAGAGATCATCTTGATCAACTTAACATGTTATTACTTGAATTGCGCAATATTGATGTTAAGGTGGATCGAGGATGAAGATGTTGCCCTAATTCTGCTGGTATCCCTACCCCCCACATACGAGAACTTCGTTCAGTTGTTCGTCGTTGGGAAGGAAACCATCACGATGGAAGATGTTAGATTGTCGCTTCACAACAGAGAGTTGCGTCTGAAGGCAACCGCGTCGGCTAACAGACAATCAGGCTTCCGGGCTTTTGGCAAACGGAGGCAAATCTGATGGTAGAAAGGGCAATAAGAAAGAGCATCAGCAAGATCACAAATCAGGCTCTAAACCAAACAACGCCTGTAACTAGGCGTGGCCACGAGTCGGACCCGCCGGGTCAAGGGTTACGGTTGGCCGACCCGAACCCTAACCCGTAAATCTCACGGGTTGACGGGTTCGGGTCGACCCGTTGACCCGACGGGTTACATTATTTTTTTAAAAAAATCTTTTTTAAAAAAAATGACTATTAAAATAAATAAATAAATAATATGTAAAGATTTTATCTTCACAACACATTTTATCACTTTGATATGAAGTGTTAAAAATGTAGGAAGATTATATCTCCATATTAATTCTTTCATCCACAATAATTTCATTGTGTGATGTAAGAGAAAAAAATATGAGAATATATTTCTCAAACTTCATTTCCAACTTAATTTCCAATGTAGGAAATGTAGGAAACAAGTGAAGTGGGAGAAATGTGGTAGTGGGATACATATATATAGCCCCATGCCTTCTCATTCTATCTCCATATTTCCGATGTGGGACAAAGCCTTTGTCCCACATTGGAAATGAGGGGAAGGAAGGAAGACTTCCAAGTCTATAAAATGAGAAGGATGGGTTTTATTTGTCTCACATTGCACATTGCATATTAGTTTATATATTATTGTGAGTTATTTTAAGAATAACTTACATAATTTACATAATATTATAAATTTATTTTATTTAAAATAAATTTTCCAAAAAAAAAATATTTTGAAAAAGCGGGTTGGGGTCAACCCGCCGGGACACGGGTCACGGATTCCCCGACCCTAACCCTAACCCGCTACCCGTCCCCACCCGCCAACCTGTCAACCCGGACCCGGCGGGTCAACGACCCGGCGGGTCGTTGATCCGTACAACCCGGCGGGTCACGGGTTGACCCGTAACCCGTGGCCACGCCTACCTGTAACTACTGTAAGAAGAAAGGTCATTGGAAGAATGACTGTCTTAAGAAGAGGCAACAAGAGCAGAAATCTGGATCTGCAGCATTAGTTCATGGTGGAAATACTTCTGAGGAAGATATTGTTCTGCTAGCTGGTAATCGCACAGATCATGATGTGCGGTTTCTTGATTCAGATGCGTCCTGTCACGTATGTCCTGGAAGAGAGTTGTTTACAACATATAGATGTGTAGACAAGGGCAATGTTTCTATGGGAAACGATGTAATCTGCAAGGTTGTTGGGATCGGCTCAGTCAGGCTTCGGACAAACGATGGGAAGTTTCGCACATTGGAGGAAGTCAAACATGTGCCATCTATGACAAAGAATCTGTTATCCCTAACTGTGTTAGACGACAAGGGTTTCAAATACACAGGTTATGGTGGAAAGTTGCGTGTGTTTAAAGGCTCTAATGTGGTTTTGCAAGTAGTCAAGCAGGGAAAAGGAACTTTGTATACCCTACTAGGTTCAGCAGTCACGGGTGCTGCATATGTTGTTTCAGTCAAGGTTAGGGAGACTGTTGCTGAGGAGGTGGAGTTGAACTTCACTCCAGCAGAGACTCCGACACTTGAGTTGGTCACTGAGCAATCATCACAGACAGGTACTACTGAGTCAGATACTGGTGAGACAAAGAATATACCAATAAACACAGGAACATGTGGAGCTGTACATCGGAGTATTGCTCTAGATCGACCAAGAAAGGTTGACATCAGAGGGCGTGCGAGATCCAAGTCTGACGATCTGGTGGGATATGCTTTGCATGTGGACGAGGAGGGGGAGGATGGTGTTGCATCTAACTATAAGGCTGCTGTTTCTGGAGGTGAGTCGGTACACTAGCAAGCTGAGAAGAGAATCATGGTGAAGAAAGTGGGAATAACTGATAATCCCGTTGATATGTTCACTAAGCCAGTTCCAGAGAGCATGTTTCAACACTGTTTGGACTTGCTTAACATTACCAATTGTTGAGTTGACATGCGGGGCAATCTGGGTCCTCTTACGAGGGCAAATCTGAGGCAGAGGAATGTCTGGCACTTGTCCTAGTGCGTCTGTTTCCGAGATGAGATTCTGGTACATTCGGCATTGAAGTGCATCTGTTACATCTGGCATGGCATTGCATTTGGTACATCTGGCACTGCAATGCATTTGGTGCATCTGAGAGGATTCAAGTCAAGGTGGAGATTTGTTAATATGCCTTGAATTGGACTTATTATTTGTTTTGGATTTAGGCCCATTGTCTGACTAGGGTTTCATGAGGCACTATATATACTCATGAAACCTAACAATTTGTAATCAAGTTTCTTGTTTGCCTCCATAATAAAGATCCCTATTTCTCTGCCCGTGGACGTAGGTAACACACCGTTGCCGAACCACGTTAAATCAATGTGTCTTTCTTCGTCTGTTATCGTTCTCGTTATAACATTACTAATTAAATTAATTAATTCATTACTCAAAATATTTATTTGAAATTGCATAGTTGTTACGACCCTTTCGAAATAGAAATTTGTAAAATAAAATATTAAAATATTTTCTTCAAATTTGTAAAATAAGATATTTTAGATTTACTTAAATATTTTACGTGAAGATACGAAAAGATTGTTTTTTTTTATCTTAGTCCAGTTCGATCGACTCAATCGCTCTACATCTGGATCGGGTATTATGTGACCCATTTAAGAAGTTGACCCTCCCACTCACAAGCGACTCCATATTTCCAAGGGGATTAGAACTTCGAACCTCTTGACATATGATGTAGCCCCACAACTACTAAACCAACTTGTGATTGGTTGAAAAGATTGTTTCTAATATCTATTATATCTACTATTAATACAATATTACTAAAGATGAAGCGAAGCTTAGCGCGTGTTTGGGCATAGCTTTAGGAGGAGGTTATGGAGGTTAACAAAAAATTTAAGCTCTTGGCAGACGTATTTGGATGCAACTTTGGGTGAAATTTATGGAGTTGCAGGTGAGGTTTTTTTTCTCTGATTTCCAAAGCTTAGGGGGCGAGCTTATGGAGGTTATTTGTGGGGTTTGGAAAATTGGTTCATTTTTTCCCCTCCCTTTGTCTCTCTCCCTATGTGACTTCTCCCTCTCTCGATCGATTGGTGAATCCAAAAATCATAGTTCAGCTAGCGATCAAGTTAGCAACAAGCGGCAATGGCTAAAGTGAATCTCTCGACGGCGCAAATGTCTATGTTGAAGTTCGACACCGTTAAGGCTTCCGATCGTTTGTTATCGGCGAGGAGCTCCAAGGACCTGCACTTGTTGAACGCCTCCAAGAGCAGAACCAGCAATAGGAGTCGTGCCTTTCCATGGATGCTTCACGGTTTGACGCTCAGAAAGAAAAAAGAGGGCAATGGGTAGGGGAAGAAGAAATAAGTGGGGATATTATAGTCATTTTCCCCATAATTATATCTCTAAGACTTTATACCCACCAAACACCAATTAGGTTTTTTTCGGTTGATAAAATGAATTATATTTGTAATTAACTAAGTCCGTTTTTACCTTCTTGGATATCCTAACCAATATACATGAATAAAAAATATATTAACAAAATCATAAATTTAAACGAAAAAAGTACCATATCTCCAACTATATTCCTATAAATATCAATCTCCAAAACGTAATTGATCTCACCCATCTTCCCAAATAACCAATTAAGCAGTTGATTTTATTTCTACCTCTTCCTACATGATTTTATATATACCTCTTCCTACTTGATTTTTCCAACTTTGTGTTTATTACTAGCTGATTGATTTTCTTGATTGCAGAAATGAAACAAACATGACCGATCATCGATCATTGTTTCAAGCTGGTTGTATTTGGATCATAGATCGTTGGCTTTTACACTCAAGTTAGTCATGGTACATAATGGTGTGAACAATAGTGTAGAATGACAGAATTGATGTAAAGTCCTCATTGAGGGTTTCCATTCATTGATAAACATATATATAGGTTACAAAGATATTGGGCCTTAACGGGCTTTTAGCCCACTATACATGAGGAGACCTATGTAATCTATCAGACCCCCGCAGTCGAAACGGGAAGGGTCCCGACAGTGAGACTGGAACGAAAATCAATGAATAATTGTCTAGGTAAACCCTCGGTGAATATATCAGCGTACTGATAAGAGGACGGAACATGTAGAATGTGGATATGTCCAATGGCAACTTTGTCCCTAACGAAGTGTAGATCAAGCTCAATGTGCTTCGTGCGTTGATGCTGGACTGGGTTGCTAGCCAGATAGACGGCGGAGATGTTGTCAGTGTAGACGAGAGTGGCCCTTTAAAGAGGGCAACAGAGCTCAAGTAGGAGATTGCGGAGCCAAGAGCACTCGGAGACAACGTTGGCAACTCCCCTGTATTCTGCCTCAGCGCTGGATCGAGACACGATTGACTAACGCTTGGCTGACCATGACACAAGGGTGTCGTTGAGGAAGACACAGTAACCAGACGTGGAGCGACGTCTGTCAGGGCAACCACCCCAATCCGCATCAGTGTAAGCAACAAGATCAAGCTTAGAGGAATGAGTGATCGTGGTGCCGAACTCGAGGGTGTCGCTGATGTACCGAATGATCCGCTTCAGAGCCTGAAAGTGAGGTTCCCTGGGTGCATACATGAACAAGCTGACCTGCTGAACGGCGTAACTGATATCATGCCTGGTAAAAGTGAGATACTGAAGAGCACCAGTGAGGCTCCTGTAAAGTGTCGGATCATCAACCAAAGGACCAAAATGAGCATTGAGCTTGTTAGATGTATCGACAGGGGTGGCGGCTGGATTACAGTTGACCATCTTAGCCCGAGCAACAATCTCAGCAGCATACTTACTTTGCGAGAGAAACAGACCAGACGCATGGCGCTGAACAGCAACTCCCAAGAAGTAGGACAACTGACCCAGATCAGACATGGCGAATTCCGCACTCAATTGTGAAATAATGGACGTCCAAAGAGCATCTGAAGAGGCGGTGAGAATGATGTCGTCGACATATAGGAGCAGGAATGCCAAGTCTGAGCCTCTGCGATAGATAAACAGAGACGTATCCGAACGGCTGCCAATGAAACCCAAACGAAGCAGATGAGAGGCAAAACGCTGGAACCAAGCCCGCAGAGCCTGTTTCAGACCATACAAAGAGCGCTTGAGGAGACAGACATGCTTTAGACGATCGGCATCAGCAAACCCAGTTGTGCGACAGAGCTAGACTCGGGTACTCTCGAATAGTGGCAGGCTTGACCACATGGCTGAACGTCTCATCACAATCAATACCTACCTGCTGAGATCGACCGTTGACCACAAGAAGGGCTTTGTAGCGCTCCAGCGACCCATCAGAGCGGAACTTGTGACGGAAGAGCCACATACAGCGAATGACGTTCGCCTCAAGAGGGCGAGGAACAAGAACCCAAGTACCATTCTTCATAAGGGCCCTGTATTCGTCGAGCATAGCCGCTTGCCAATTCGGGTCGAGGAGGGCTGTTTTGTGGGAAGTGGGAATGGGGGAAAGGGAGGTCGAGGTGGAGGAAGAGGGTGATTGGGAGTCGAGAAGGACGGGGGCAAGGGGGCGGAGCTAGGGGGAGAGGTCGCGGGCGCAGCAACGCTGCGGGCGTTGCTCGTTGATTGGCCGCAGTCGCAGCATGATGTTGCGGCCGCCGCCAGTGTGTGGGGGTGGGATTTTGATGGGGCATCAGTTCTTGGTGATGGGAAGGCGGCGCGGATGTATGGTTTTGGTTGGCGGGGCGATGGGTGGTGGTCATAGAGATGATATGTCAGGGTCGGAAGACACCGGAGGCGCTGCGTTTGTGTGGTCTGGTGGTAGGGGGTGGTGGTGGTGGTGGAGAGGGAGAGGTAGAAGCACGAGGAGAGCTCTGGGGAAGAAAAAAATGAGAGAATGATGACTCTTACTCTGACTGAGACATAGAAGGTGTGGAAGAGGGAAGAGGAAGAGGAGAAAAGGGACAGCGAGACTCATCAAACGTGACATGACGGGACACAATAAGCTTATGGGTCTTGATATCGAGGCAAAGGTAACCGCGATGATCAAACGGATAGCCTAGGAAGAGACATGGAGTGGAGCGCGGGTGAAGCTTGTGTGGGGTGGTGGAGGACTGGTTTGGGAAACACAATCACCCGAAGGTGCGAAGGTGATCATACCTAGGCATGGTGTAATAAAGGGTCTGAGCTGGCGAGCGATAGTGTAGGGTAGTGGATGGGAGAATGTTTAGGAGATAACATGTGGTGGATAAGGCGTGAGGCTAATAGGGAAGGGGAATATATGCGTGGAAGAGGAGAGAGCGCATCATGTTGATAATGGTTATGATGATTCGTTCAGCCTTGCCATTCTGCTAAGAAGTATAGGGGCAAGACAAGCGATATGAGATCCCATTTGTGGCAAAGAAAGAGTGAAAGTCTTTGTTGTCAAATTCACGACCATTGTCACATTGGAAACATTTGATGGACGTGTGAAACTGTGTTTTAATGTAGGCATGGAATCTGGCAAAGACAGGAAACACTTGGGACTTGAAATGCAACGGGAAGACCCATAAGAAATGTGTGTAATCATCAAGAAACAAGAGGTAGTACTTATGACCATCCTTGCTGGGCACAGGAGAGGTCCAAATGTCACTATATGAATGATATCAAAGGGAGCAAGGGTAGAGGTCAAAGACCGTTGGAACGGCAGTCTGACATGTTTGCCTAGTTGGCAGGAAGAGCATAAACCAGAGCGTGGGTCTTTAGTACAGGTGACAAGACTTTGGGAACGTAGGGCATCTAGAACGGCAGCACTGGGATGGCCCAGGCGTACATGCCACAGGCTGGACGACGATGCCGGGAGGGCGACCGGGCAGGACTGACTGGACGCAGGAGGTGGTGTGACAGGGTAGAGCTCCCCGGTGTTGTTACATCTCATGCGAGTAACCCCCGTAGTAAGATCATTCACAGAGAAACCATAGGGATCAAACGCAAGGGAAACGTTGTTGTCAGTAGTGAACCGACGGATAGAGATAAGGTTTTTGACAATCTTTGGGGCAATGAGGATATTGTTGAGGTGTAGTGGGTGGGTTGGGGTCTGTAATTTGGCGTGGCCAATCCCCGAAGTAGCAAGACGACCACCATTTCCGCCGATAATAGAGTGTGCAGGGCCCTTAAAGGAAATAGAAGAGAGGTTACCTGATGAGTTCGTCATATGGGAGGTGGCACCAGTGTCCATGTACCAAGAAGAGTCTGGAGATGTCGGTTGCATAGAGGAGAAGGCGTGATGTTGGTGATCGTAGAAGGCCATGGTAAGAATTTTTTTTTTCCACCTAACTTAATAAATAATTAAGTCAGGGCCAGAAACGAAAATAGACAAAACACAAGGGATGTTTCGGTAATATCTTCAAAAGAGATTAAAAATCTATGCCTTCTTCTTGTTGGAAGCGCTTTCAGAGAGACGAGGAGCCCGATCGGCTATGCAGGGCGCGGTTCTCCTATGCTTCGGTGACTAGCGACTCGGGCGCCGGGTTGGCGGCGACGGGAAGCGGCAACCGGAGACGGCTCGAGAGAGAGAGAGTGGGGGTGTCGGATCAAGACGCTTGATTCCCCGGACGAGATCGATGATTCGGGTGCAGCCGATGCTTGACATGCCGATGACGATTGAAGAAATTGCGGGCGTTGAAATTAAGAGAGCTAGGGTTTCAGTATATGTATATAGGATGAATGGATGATCGATCGATCTGAACTTGTTGGGACGTGGATCAATGGATCGATCTGAGTAGGGGTATTTTGATGATAGGGAGAGAGGGAGAAGGTCGGAGGAAGACCAGTGACACGGGAGGATCAATTTAGGGTTCCGTTAGGAAGAAAAAAATTGTGATACCATGTAGAATGACAGAATTGATGTAAAGTCATCCTTGAGGGTTTCCATTCATTGATAAACATATATATATATATATATATATATATGTTACAAAGGTATTGGGCCTTAACGGGCTTTTAGCCCACTATATATGAGGAGACCTATGTAATCTATCAAATAGATCGTTGGTTTCTACACTCAAGTTAGTCCTGGTACATAATGGTGTGAACAATTTTATTTGGAATTTTGGATCATATAGTATGATTATTAATTTTAAGGTATGTTAAAGTATATGGTTTATAAGGATTAATTTTAATTCATTATATTATTTCAACCTCATTTATAATATGTGTGTATTAAATCAAATATTAATTTTCTGAAATTGAAGTTCACGCATCTACAATGTTTAAGATATTATATTTGCAAAGTTGAATTTCATAAATCTCCAAATTTGAGGAGGAAATTTATGTCTTTCACCTTCTTCCTCACCTTCATGTCATTCGAGTTAATTTTGATAATTTTTACAAGTTAAGATTTGATATATTTGAAACTGGTGTTTAATTAGCATTAAAAATCAAATCCTTTATTTATGTGTTGTCTCCTCCACATTCTGAAGTCCTATTAAATTATCGGACTAATAATAACTCATTCTACGTACATAGTTATTCATTGTTTAATAAAATTTGAAATTTTGATGCCTATCCATATCTTTTCTATAAATCAATTAATCTATCTATTATCTGTTGCCACATGAATAATATTTAAGTAGTTGTTTTTGTTGCTACATGGCGACTCATGTTTCAAGTGGCATGTGTCTATCAAATACTTATGTCACATCCCTATATATTTAATTATTCAATATATTAGTTCATAATTTAGACTATACCATCTTTAATTTCATTATACCAAAAAAATCAAATATAAGGCTCTTCATCCTCTTCATTTCGTCTCTTTACTATGATCGAGGTTTGTACATTCACCTATATAACATAATTCACCATATATGAACCCATCACTCAATTCGATCTTAAACTTATGATTCGGTATACATGCTTTCTTCGAAAGATTACATTGTTACCACATAAAATGTCTAACAAGTAATGAGTTGCAGGCTATCAAAGAGAATCAAGAATGATGCTTCTGGGTATCTAGAGACCGTCACCTTTTTCCCAATATCGCCAACTGTCAAATGCTCTTCTTTTTTCTTCTCTGTAATTTTTCTGATCGAAATTGATGAGGATAGGCTTTTTCAAACGGAAATTGACAAGAGTTAAATACAAAAATGATTTGTTAAAATAGAATGCTTATCTATTTACACTGTTGCAATCTCGAATACAATGATTTGATAAAACTATATATTTGGTGAGATTTTTTTTATCTGTAAAAGTAAAACTTTGATGGGATTTTATTTTTGCACGTAACAACTTACATCCCATTTTTTGCTTCTTCTCAACAAACTTAGATGTAATTATTCAATATTTTTAACAATAAAACTCGATATTTATAACAATATAATAATGGTATAATATACGTACCAGCAAAAATGAATATTTGGTGGGATTTGTTTTACCAGTAACAACGTACACCCCATCAGAAGTGTAAGCTTAATGCTTATCTATTTACTTTTCAAAAAAAAGGCAAAGATAAATTAAGTATTTGTTTTTCCTACTTAATTATTTATCAAATATTTATCTATTCACTTTAACTAGGTGACGTGGGACCCATACCAAATCAACACCCACGTTATAACAAGCGCGTGTGTTTGCACCTCTCCTTCATCCTTCTCTTCTTACAACTGCAATTTCACTAATCTGTGTCTCTGTTTATGTTGTTGTACCCCTCGATCGTCGATGGCTCCTTTTGGAGTGGATAAGGGGAAGAAACCTATGATGGCAGAAGATCCTGCCACGAAAAAGTCTAACACCAGAAAGGGGAAGCCGGAGGACAAAAAACTCATGGGCGATGCTCAGGTATCTTTGGAGGCCTAGGAGGCAAGCCGGAAGGCAAAGGCTGAGAAGAAATTTAAGAGGAAGACTATCAACCGTGAGAAGTTGATTGCACTCCAAGGGAGAGTCCAGGAGAACATCTCCGTCCTCAATCAATCATCATTGTTTGCCACCATCATCGGAGACCCTATGGAGGCAAAAGAAGTAAGAAAGAAAATCAGGTACGTGTGGAAGTTCTTGAAGGGTGGTTTTCAGCTGATTCCTATTGCCAACAACTAGTTCGAACTGAGGTTCGACATGGCCACTGACCGTGCCTTGGTTTGGGACAATCGCCCCTACCACGTGTCCGGTCAATTGATTCTCCTCCGTTCATGGAGGCTAGAGTTTGATCCTTGGGCCGAGCCAGTTACTATCCTTGATTTGTGAATCCGTTTCCCGAGCCTCCCACCAAAGTATGTTCATGATTTTCGACGTTAATGAATAGCGTCGACGATATACCGTCGAAATTTAGCTGCTTTTCTAGTAGTGACCAGTTTCAAATATATCAAATCTTAACTTGTAAAAATTATCAAAATTAACTCGAATGACATGAAGTGAGGAAGAAGGTGAAAGACATAAATTTCCTCCTCAAAATTGGAGATTTATGAAATTCAACTTTGCAAATATAATATGTTAAACATTGTAGATGCGTGAACTTCAATTTCAGAAAATTAATATTTGATTTAATACACACATATTATAAATGAGGTTGAAATAATATAATGAATTAAAATTAATCCTTATAAACCATATACTTCAACATACCTTAAAATTAATAATCATACTATATGATCCAATGTTCCAAATAAAATTGTTCACACCATTCCCCAGTCGCTAGTCACCGAAGCATAGGAGAACCGCGCCCGTGCATAGCCGATCGGGCTCCTCGTCTCTCTGAAAGCGCTTCCAACAAGAAGAAGGCAGAGATTTTCAATCTCTTTTGAAGATATTACCGAAACATCCCTTGTGTTTTGTCTATTTTCGTTTCTGGCCCTACTTAATTATTTATTAAGTTAGGTGGCAAAAAAAAAATCTTACCATGGCCTTCTACGATCACCAACATCACGCCTTCTCCTCTATGCAACTGACATCTCCAGACTCTTCTTGGTACATGGACACTGGTGCCACCTCCCATATGACGAACTCCTCAGGTAACCTCTCTTCTATTTCATTTAAGGGCCCTGCACACTCTATTATCGGCGGAAATGGTGGTCGTCTTGCTACTTCGGGGATTGGCCACGCCAAATTACAGACCCAAACTCACCCACTACACCTCAACAATATCCTCATTGTCCCAAAGATTGTCAAAAACCTTATCTCTATCCGTCGGTTCACTACTGACAACAACGTTTCCCTTGCGTTTGATCCCTATGGTTTCTCTGTGAATGATCTTACTACGGGGGTTACTTGCATGAGATGTAACAGCACCGGGGAGCTCTACCCTGTCACACCACCTCCTGTGTCCAGTCAGTCCTGCTCGGTCGCCCTCTCGGCATCGTCGTCCAGCCTGTGGCATGCACACCTGGGCCATCCCAGTGCTGCCGTTCTAGATGTCCTACGTTCCCAAAGTCTTGTCACCTGTACTAAAGACCCACGCTCTGGTTTATGCTCTTCCTGCCAACTAGGCAAACATGCCAGACTGCCGTTCCAACGGTCTTTGACCTCTACCCTTTAAGGGCCCTGCACACTCTATTATCGGCGGAAATGGTGGTCGTCTTGCTACTTCGGGGATTGGCCACGCCAAATTACAGACCCCAACCCACCCACTACACCTCAACAATATATCCTCATTGCCCCAAAGATTGTCAAAAACCTTATCTCTATCCGTCGGTTCACTACTGACAACAACGTTTCCCTTGCGTTTGATCCCTATGGTTTCTTTGTGAATGATCTTACTACGGGGGTTACTCGCATGAGATGTAACAGCACCGGGGAGCTCTACCCTGTCACACCACCTCCTGCGTCCAGTCAGTCCTGCCCGGTCGCCCTCTCGGCATCGTCGTCCAGCCTGTGGCATGCACGACTGGGCCATCCCAGTGCTGCCGTTCTAGATGTCCTACGTTCCCAAAGTCTTGTCACCTATACTAAAGACCCACGCTCTGGTTTATGCTCTTCCTGCCAACTAGGCAAACATGCCAGACTGCCGTTCCAACGGTCTTTGACCTCTACCCTTTAAGGGTCCTACACACTCTATTATCGGCGGAAATGGTGGTCGTCTTGCTACTTCGGGGATTGGCCACGCCAAATTACAGACCCCAACCCACCCACTACACCTTAACAATGTAACACCCCCTTCTGTAAACGAAGGAATGTTCCAGCGCCAATGATTACTCAAACTTTAATGTCTTCGTAACCACCTTAGGCTTATAGGGACATGCTATCATGCTCCCATAAACAAGATGATAACAAAATAAAATGCAAATAGCGGAAGACTTGAAGTATAATAAATCTATTTTTATATATAAACCCAAGATTCAAATTACAATATCTGATACATCAAAACGTTACAGCGGAAGACTTTGTAAAAATAAAGACATAAACGTTTATACAATATTTTCTAACAACTTTAAATAATTAAATCTTGAAAATAAAATGTCTTCTTACTCTTCTTAAACTTCTCTTCGGAGACTCGACCTTAACCTGCGAACTGGAGACTGGGGTATTGTATGAAGACAATGAACCCCCAGCCGTCCAAATTAACAAAGGACGGTTAGTTCGCGAGAACTAGCAAGGGACGACTCGAAAACTGAGACTTCTTTAGATTTATACTCATTGACCTTTAATGGTATGAATTTAAACCCGAATGCGATTATTAATTAGAATATTTTAGAGGGGCTTAAAAATTTGACAACACAATTATTATGACACGGATAATCCAGAAGGATTGAATATCATAAGAAGTGGACGACAAGCACCCTTAGGAACCATATCCTGAGTACAGATGGGATATGATATAGCTTGAATTAATTGTGATCACTATGAAACCAAATATCTATCACACACTTCACTCACTTTTCTCAGGTTGAATAGCTTGAACACAACTTCACTTTTCTCACGTTGAATAGCTTGAACGTACACAACTTCACTTTCCTCACGTTGAATAGCTTGAACACAACTTTATATAACGTTACACATTTTAGCACTTTGATAGGTTACCGTGTTACACATTTCATTCAACCCGCAACTCTTAATTAATTAACAATGATAGGATACCGGTCCCGCTCTCAATAGCGGATAACGACCTACAACCTTTTTATTTGGTAGTGTAACATTCCGATAGATAATATATGCGCGTTCGGAATGTGTTAGTTTCATGAAACTTTAAGACCGGAGAATAACGGCTCCGACTTGACTCTACCACATCACTTTTACTTTGCTTCACACATTACTTTCACTTTGCATTGCGTTGATTGATACATTTTATTTGCACTGATCTTTGATTCAATTGAGTTTCGATCGTAACACACAATCCTCACATTTTCACTATTGATTGATGACATATCTTAAGTGATCACACAGTACAAAAGTAATCCATATTATTTAAAGGTAACATGGATGCCAAATAGAATAAAATAAAATAATGGATGGAAACATCAATGAAATAACATGTTCCATACCTAACCATGTTAGCATGAAAGAACAATAATAAATCATGCTTTAAAGAAACGGTTGGTAAACTATGTTATTATTTCATATTAAGGTCTAATAATAACTTTACCCAATTATACTTGCCAAATCCAAATTGACTGTTAAATAAATTACACAAAACAGGTGAATTGTAATTTATTTTATTTAACTTGGCAAGCAATCAAATGAAGGAAAACAACTAGACACGAAAGCACCAAAGTGAGCAGAAAGGCTCGAAAAGTCACTTGCCTTAACACCGTGTTGGATTTCGGTACCAACTATAGAATTTAAGGAAGTCGATGAGAGTTATCATGGAGTACTCAACCTATAAAAGAATTCACAACAATTCCATATACGTTGGTAAATATAATTTCGACAATCTAATTCGTTAAAGAATTAAATTAAGCATATGCTCAATTTTACCAACATTGGGAAATGCCGTGAGAGTGTGAGACCAGCTTGAATCGGACGTGATTGGATCGGAGGACAAACTGCGAGATTTCGTAGAATTAGGGAGTTAATTTGTAGTTTAGTAAAAGTATGGAAATATGGGAGTTAAACTAGAAATTTATCAAAGGTAAGGAAAGAGTGGAATTATTTCCACGCCTAACTCCTCTCGACAGTGCTACCATACCACGGCAGGCGCGCAACCTCGACTGGAGGCGGTGGACTCGTCGACGGCGTTGCAGGAGACGTCATCGGGCAGCTGAGGTGGCAGCGGCGGCTTCATCAGGCTCTAGCGGTGACGTAGGCGGTGGCGCGATTGCCGGAAGCTGACCGGTGGTGGTTGGTGGCGCGGTAGAGAGATCTCAAATTTGGGGTTCTTTTATTCGTGATGAATTTGTAAGAAATTTTTGAAGGGGAAGGTTCCTGGGAGGATTTAGAACCCAATGGGACACATCTCAAGCTCTAATTTCTTCTCTAATGGCGGTTTTAGTCCGAAAATGTCCGAAACCCCCTTTTTAGGATCGGAATGATTCAAGGCTGAATCATCAAATTGAATGTGTTTTTATCTTCTAATTTATTGTGTTAATCAGTTACATCATTTAATTTGGTCAAAACATGACGTGTTATTGACGAATTTGAGTGTGAACGAATTGATGAGAGAGGATATTCTTCAGGATCGATTTGAATGTGATTCTTACAATTACTGCATCCAATAGGTTTAGAATCCCGTCTAGATTCATTTAGGATTGAGTTGTGAGGTGAAACGACGCAACAATGAAAATCGCCATTAACAGAAGCTTGACTGGAACGCACAGACGAGGAGGAAGAAAGAGGAGCGGTTCACCTGAACCGGTTCTCCATTTTATTTTACTTTTCTTGGTTAAGTCCGGTTCAACCGGTTTAACAAAACCAAATGCTTGATTACTTATATATCTATTTAGTTAATTTGATTTTAATTATAATTATTTGTTATTTTAAATACTAGATGTGTGACATAACATAAATATAACATAATTATTTACCAGAATCAAATTTCAAAATTTATAATACATATCATTAGAATTATAAATTCATTCTAACCATTTAATTATAAGATATGTGAAATCTAATACGTCGGGTCACAAATCACATTTATTTGCGTAAAATGATATCATCTTTGGGTATTGAAACACTTCAAGTAAGACACTTAAACACCCCTAAAAAAGTAATGAATTCACATTAACCTCTATATTTATCAAACTATAAATACCCATAACAATACTAACAATAATAATGTTCTAATTTACTAAAATAATAATAAAGCTTTATTTTAGTTACAACCAATTTCACTATTAAAATAATAATGTCAAACCGAATTCTATTTTCTAAATCATAAGGACCGCAGACTAAGATATAAGAATTTATACAAATTCCTTTATTATAAAATTTTAACTTTATTTTTATTTACATAAATTAGAATAGAAATACCCAAAAATACTTGGGGTATTTCAATCAATATCCTCATTGTCCCAAAGATTGTCAAAAACCTTATCTCTATCCGTCGGTTCACTACTGACAACAACGTTTCCCTTGCGTTTGATCCATATGGTTTCTCTGTGAATGATCTTACTACGGGGGTTACTCGCATGAGATGTAACAGCACCGGGGAGCTCTACCCTGTCACACCACCTCCTGCGTCCAGTCAGTCCTGCCCGGTCGCCCTCTCGGCATCGTCGTCCAGCCTGTGGCATGCACACCTGGGCCATCCCAGTGCTGTCGTTCTAGATGTCCTACGTTCCCAAAGTCTTTTAACCTGTACTAAAGACCCACGCTCTGGTTTATGCTCTTCCTGCCAACTAGGCAAACATGCCAGACTGCCGTTCCAACGGTCTTTGACCTCTACCCTTGCTCCCTTTGATATCATTCATATAGTGACATTTGGACCTCTCCTGTGCCAGCAAGGAGGGTCATAAGTACTACCTCTTGTTTCTTGATGATTACACACATTTCTTATGGGCCTTCCCGTTGCATTTCAAGTCCCAAGTGTTTCCTGTCTTTGTCAGATTCCATGCCTACATTAAAACACAGTTTCACACGTCCATCAAATGTTTCCAATGTGACAATGGTCGTGAATTTGACAACAAAGACTTTCACTATTTCTTTGCCACAAATGGGATCTCATATCGCTTGTCTTGCCCCTATACTTCTTAGCAGAATGGCAAGGCTGAACGAATCATCAGAACCATTACCAACATGATGCGCTCTCTCCTCTTCAATGCATCTATTCCCCTTCCCTATTGGCCTCACGCCTTATCCACCACATGTTATCTCCTAAATATTCTCCCATCCACTACCCTACACTATCGCTCGCGAGCTCAGACCCTTTATTACACCATGCCTAGGTATGATCACCTTCTCACCTTCGGGTGCTTGTGTTTCCCAAACCAGTCCTCCACCGCCCCACACAAGCTTCACCCGCGCTCCACTCCATGTGTCTTCATAGGCTATCCGTTTGATCATCGCGGTTACCTTTGCCTCGATATCAAGACCCATAAGCTTATTGTGTCCCGTCATGTCACGTTTGATGAGTCTCACTTTCCCTTTTCTCCTCCTCATCTTCCCTCTTCCACACCTCCTATGTCTCAGTCAGAGTAAGAGTCATCATTATCTCATTTTTTTCTTCCCCAGAGCTCTCCTGGTGCTTCTACCTCTCCCTCTCCACCACCACCACCACCCCCTACCACCAGGCCATACAACCGCAGCGCCTCCGGTGTCTTCCGACCCCGACAGATCGTCTCTATGACATCCACCCATCGCCCCGCCAACCAAAACCATACATCCGCGCCGCCTTCCCATCACCAAGAACTGATGCCCCATCAAAATCCCACCCCCACACACTGGCGGCGGCCGCAACATCATGTTGCGGCCGCAGCCAATCAACGAGCAGCGCCCGCGACCTCTCCCCCAGCTCCGCCCCCTTGCCCCCATCCTTCCCGACTCCCAATCACCCTCTTCCTCCACCTCGACCTCCCTTTCCCCCATTCCCACTTCCCACAAAACAGCCCTCCTCGACCCGAATTGGCAGACGGCTATGCTCGACGAATACAGGGCCCTTACGAAGAATGGTACTTGGGTTCTTGTTCCTCGCCCTCCTGAGGCGAACATCATTCGCTGTATGTGGCTCTTCCGTCACAAGTTCCGCTCTGATGGGTCGTTGGAGCGCTACAAAGCCCGCCTTGTGGTCAACGGTCGATCTCAGCAGGTAGGTATTGATTGTGATGAGACGTTCAGCCATGTGGTCAAGCCTGCCACTATTCGAGAGTACCTGAGTCTAGCTCTGTCGCGCACCTGGGCCATCCATCAATTAGATGTCAAGAACGCTTTTCTGCATGACCATATGAATGAGACAGTCTACATGTTTCAGCCGCCTGGGTTTGTTGATGCCGATCGTCTAAAGCATGTCTGTCTCCTCAAGCGCTCTCTGTAGGGTCTGAAACAGGCTCCGCGGGCTTAGTTCCAGCGCTTTGCCTCTCATCTGCTTCATTTGGGTTTCATTGGCAGCCGTTCGGATACATCTCTGTTTATCTATCGCAGAGGCTCAGACTTGGCATTCCTGCTCCTATATGTCGACGACATCATTCTCACCACCTCTTCAGATGCTCTTTGGACGTCCATTATTTCGCAGTTGAGTGCGGAATTCGCCATGTCTGGTCTGGGTTAGTTGTCCTACTTCTTGGGAGTTGCTGTTCAGCGCCATGCATCTGGTCTGTTTCTCTCGCAAAGTAAGTATGCTGCTGAGATTGTTGCTCGGGCTAAGATGGTCAACTGTAATCCAGCCGCCACCCCTGTCGATACATCCAACAAGCTCAGTGCTCATTTTGGTCCTTTGGTTGATGATCCGACACTTTACAGGAGCCTCGCTGGTGCTCTTCAGTATCTCACTTTCACCAGGCATGATATCAGTTACGTCGTTCAGCAGGTCTGCTTGTTCATGTATGCACCCAGGGAACCTCACTTTCAGGCTCTGAAGCGGATCATTCGGTACATCAGCAACACCCTCGAGCTCGGCACCACGATCACTCATTCCTCTAAGCTTGATCTTGTTGCTTACACTGATGCGGATTGGGGTGGTTGCCCTGACAGACGTCGCTCCACGTCTGGTTACTGTGTCTTCCTCAATGACACCCTTGTGTCATGGTCAGCCAAGCGTCAGTCAATCGTGTCTCGATCCAGCGCTGAGGCAGAATACAGGGGCGTTGCCAACGTTGTCTCCAAGTGCTCTTGGCTCCGCAATCTCCTACTTGAGCTCTGTTGCCCTCTTCAGAGGTCCACTCTCGTCTACACTGGCAGCGTCTCTGCCGTCTATCTGGCTAGCAACCCAGTCCAGCATCAATGCACGAAGCACATTGAGCTTGATCTACACTTCGTTAGGGACAAAGTTGCCATTGGACATATCCATATTCTACATGTCCCGTCCTCTTATCAGTATGCTGATATATTCACCAAGGGTTTACCTAGACAATTATTCATTGATTTTCGTTCCAGTCTCACTGTCTGGACCCTTCCCGTTTCGACTGCGGGGGTCTGATAGATTACACAGGTCTCCTCATGTATAGTGGGCTAAAAGGCCGTTAAGGCCCAATACCTTTGTAACCTATATATATATATATATATCAATGAATGGAAACCCTCAATGAGGACTTTACATCAATTCTGTCATTCTACACTATTGTTCACACCATTATTTACCATGACTAACTTGAGTGTAAAAGCCAATGATCTATGATCCAAATACAACCAGCTTAAAACAATGATTGATGATCGGTCATGTTTGTTTCATTTCTGCAACCAAGAAAATCAATCAGCTAGTAATAAACACAAAGTTGGAAAAATCAAGTAGGAAGAGGTATATATAAAATCATCTAGGAAGAGGTAGAAATAAAATCAAATGCTTAATTGGTTATTTGGGAAGATGGGTGAGATCAATTACGTTTTGGAGATTGATATTTATAGGAATATAGTTCGAGATATGGTACTTTTTTAGTTTAAATTTATGATTTTGTTAATATATTTTTTATTCATGTATATTGGTTAGGATATACAAGAAGGTAAAAGCGGACTTAGTTAATTACAAATATAATTCATTTTATCAACCGAAAAAAACCTAATTGGTGTTTGGTGGGTATAAGGTCTTAGAGATATAATTATGGGGAAAATGACTATAATATCCCCACTTATTTCTTCTTCCCCTACCCATTGCCCTCTTTTTTCTTTCTGAGTGTCAAACCGTGAAGCGTCCATGGAAATGCACGACTCCTATTGCTGGTTCTGCTCGTGGCGGCGTTCAACAAGTGCAGGTCGTTGGAGCTCCTCGCCGATAACAAACGATCGGAAGCCTTAACGGTGTCGAACTTCAACATAGACATTTGCGCCATCGAGAGATTCACTTTAGCCATTGCCGCTTGTTGCTAACTTGATCGCTAGCTGAACTATGATTTTTGGATTCACCAAACGATCGAGAGAGGAAGAAGTCACATAGGGAGAGACAGAGGGAGGGGAAAAAATGAACCAATTTTCCAAACCCCACAAATAACCTCCATAAGCTCGCCCCCAAGCTTTGGAAATCAGAGAAAAAAAACCTCACATGCAACTCCATAAATTTCACCCAAAGTTGCATCCAAACACGTCTGCCAAGAGCTTAAATTTTTTGTTAACCTCCATAACCTCCTCCTAAAGCTATGCCCAAACACGCGCTAAGCTTCGCTTCATCTTTAGTAATATTGTATTAATAGTAGATTTAATAGATATTAGAAATAATCTTTTCGACCAATCATAATGTCGTACAATTATCGATGACTCCTGGTGACATTGAGGACAACATGAAGGTTCCATTCGATGGTCCTGTCACTCGTGCAAGGGCCAAGAAGATTCAAAATGCAACTAAAGCCTTTCTTGTCCGTCACCGTGGAACTTTAGAGCAAGGGTTCAGGCCACCCTGGATCACTTGGCTCAAGGTTACACCGCTAGCACAAGAAGTGAGTCTGCGTCCACACACGGAGCTCATGAAGACTCGTCTGCACCCACCATGAGCCAACCATACTCGACATGTCCTAGGCCACTCGACATGACAATGGGCCGAGTTGTCTAGTGCATGGGCCGAGCTTGTCTTGTGCATGGGCCGAAATATTATTAGTTAATTATGTTATTATTTTATGCATATTAGATTAATAAGGTGGAATTAATTATATCTCTTCTAGATATAATCCTTGGCCACCAAATTATTAAATATCTATCTTATTAGGATTTATTTATCTTAGATTTATTTCATTTATCTTTAGATAGAATAAATCTATCCAAACCCCTTTCCTTTGCAAGGAAGGATTGGTTAGATCTCTCATAAGTTTTCTATATATTCATGTTATGCAACTTTGAATTAAGGGGATTGAAATAGAATTGAGAACCCCTTTATGGATTAAAGGGTTCTTGGTTATCAATCCAAACAACTATCAAAGCTCTTGTGTCTTGAGAATTTTCGGCCTTCACAAACACCAAACCCTCACCTTGGTTCATCGAGATCGAGTGAACTCCAGCGCACAGCCCTAGTCGACACACCGTGCAACCGAGGACCCTAGCGCTTGGTGACACCCGCTGCCAGCGTCGCTCCTAGCGAGCGCGGACACATGCTCCTGCGCTCCCGCTCTCGCTCGCCAGCGTCTCGCTTCCAGCGAGCGCTCTCGTCTTCGCTCCCGCGCACACCACTCGTCAGCCTTCTCGCTCCCAGCGAGAGAAGTCCCGCGCGCCTGCACTCGCACACCCTGAGGACGTCGTCCTGTGTGCCCGGAGTCCTCGCGCATCCCTGCTCGCTTCTCTCTCACTTCCCTTGATTACTTTCTGTCGCTATTTCTCAAGTTCTTTAATTGCTGAAATTGGCTAAGTCTAAATCTGTCGCTACTACAGAACTTTAATTACTTGTTTTAATTGTTCCAATCAGGAGATATCAAAGAGCATTGCAAGATCTAAGCAAATATACGGCGTGGTTCTTGATCTTGAGCCCACAGGCGAAGGATCGGGTATCCCAAACGTATTAAGTGGTATCGGATTTCAGGTTAATGCAAGTTCTTTACTCTCTTGATTTCTTTTTGAGTGATTTATTTTTCGTGCCTATTTTTCACCATAGCCGCTGCATAAAAGTTGAATCTTTATTATTCACCCATCAAAATTGGCACTTTATTTTTGTTATTCTTTGTTTGGATCTTTAATTTCGAAGATATTGAGTTCTTGACTGCAAGTTGTGATCTTTTATTCCTAGTTCCTACATATCATGTCTATGACTGTGATTCTTGGATTAAAAGCATTATATGAACTTGCACCACTAAAGAACCCAAATTTCTCCAGTTTCTAGCCTATTTTCCTACTTTTCTTTATTTTTGCTTACTTTTAGATCATCGTAGCTTGTTAATTTTTATTTTTTTCTTGTTCTTAATTTTTCGGTTGCTGCCTTCCTATTACAGCAGCTAGTAACTCTTCCTTGTTGAGTTAGTAACTCTTCCTTGTTAGTTCTTTGATTGCTACATGTTAGATGATCTAATCGGTTTTAAGCATTACGAAAGAACCCTACTTGTGTGATTTTGTGCTATGCCGACACTGGAGCCTTGGTCACACCCCTCTTTCTCTGAACCATGTTGCAACCATCAGATAATAGTTGACGGAGTGTGTGCACTTGATTGCCCTTGTGATTGCTATTGTCGATTATTACACTTTCTTATTATTCAAGCATCACATTGTAGATCTTATTCTTCTACAATAAGCCGCTTGTTTATACTTGCTATCCTTGATATCCGACTTGTGGTTGATTTAAATTGCAATTTTGATTATTACTTGCTGTCTTCAATATTGCAAAATTCTGTGTCCAGGGGAATTTCTTGAATATAGTGCCTTGTTTTCTCGCTCCTTGATTTCTAAAAACGTGAATCACTCTTAGGAATCACTAGAGCTTGCATTACATGGTTTCTGGTCTTTGCTTCATTTACTTGTTGCTCTTTTGATATTGTAGGAACATGTCGAACGATAGCGACCCCAACCCTTCCCCTACCCCACCTGCTGGCATTTCTGCTTCTGATATGCATTTCCTTATTAACTCTGCTATCCAAGAATCTACTCTGGTTGTGCGTAAGGAACTGGCAGAGGCTGAAAATCGTCGAGCTATCGAACGTAAAGAGGACCGCGTATTCTTCTCTAACCTCATCAAACAGGCAGTCACGCGGCAGTTGGAGGAGGCAAAACAGGCGGAGGCTTCTGGATCTACACCTCCCTCTGGAGGTAGGCCGCCTCCACCACCCCCAGATACTACACCTCCTTCAGGTAATGTCCCACCTACAGGTAACCCCTCTTATTTGGCTAGACCTCCCCCTTCTGGTCAATTACATTTTCAAATTAAGTCTGCTACTCCTAACCCTTTCAATGGAGAGAATGACAACGATCATCTAGCGGGCTTCAATGGACACCAGGATCGCCGTGAGCACACCCCACCACGGCATCAGCAAGGGAGGCCCATTCAGCGTCAGCAACAGTCGTTTCATACTCGTGCTAACTGGGATGACAGCCGCAGCAATAATGATCTGAATGAGACGCCACATTTGGAGGATGCTTACCATGAGGTAAATCCTAACTTTGATGATTTACCCCCTCCTAATTTTGGTCATCCTAGATTTGATAATGCTCAAGCTATACAGAGACGAGATGTTAAGCTTAAATTAGAAACCTTTGATGGTAATACCGATCCTGAATCTTATCTTGTTTAGGAAAATCATACTGACTATATGCTTGAACATTTACGCTATGAGGAAACGGAGAAGTTGGAAGTTGTTATATTTCATTTAGTAGGTAAAGCTCGCACCTGGTGGTTCCGCACTCGTGAGATGCGCCGTCGTCAGGACAAGCAACCTATTGAAACTTGGCCACAACTTCGCTATCTCCTGAAAAAGAGACATGTGCCTGAGGAATACACGGAGTCTATGAGGATGCAGCTCGCGTCCTGCCGCCAGGGAACTCGCTCTCCTAATGACTATAGGGATGAGCTTGAACGACTCTCCCATCAGGCTAATGTTTATCTTACTAAACGTGCTTTGTGTACTTAATTTCTTGCTGGTCTTAATATTTCTATTAAAAATCCTTTAGCTATCCATTCCATTAGAGATATTAACACTTTGACCCATAAAGCACATCTTTTGTATGAACAACAACAACAGCAGCATCTTCGGTAACAGAGGACTAGATTTGACCAGACCTCTCAAGGTCGCAGGTTTGTACCCTTTAACCCTTCTAGTCAATCTAAGCCTTCTACTTCTAACCCTTCTATGCAGCAAAAGGGAGTTTCCAACTCACCTGAACAGGGTTATCAGGTTGAAACTAGAAGAGTTGTTGCACCTTCTACAGATCGCAACAAAGATATCCGCTGTTTCACTTGTGGTGGTTCTGGGCATGTCTCTCGCAATTGCCCTCAAAAAAGGAAGGTTCTTCTCAATGATTAGGGAGACCATTACTATGAGGAGGAGACTATTGAGGATCATGTAATTTCAAGTGAAGTGGAGGAGGACCAGCCGTCTGAGCCTATTGAGGAGATCGATAGTTCAGAGTATGACAACTTGCTTTGCATTATCAACCGGCGGGTCCTACACATTCAGGAATCTCCCATGGCTGATCAAAGGGAGAACATATTCCACGCTAGGTGTCTAGTTCGCGAAGCTACCTTAAGCCTTATCATCGACGGTGGGAGTTGCTGCAATCTCATCAGTGAAAAGGTAGTGGATTTCCTCCATTTAACTACTACTCCTAGAGCTACTCACTATGGATTAAATGGCATTACTGATGATGGTTCTGATATAATGGTCACCAAACAATGTTTAGTTTCCCTTTCTATTGGAACATATCGTGATCAAATATTATGTGATGTTGCTCGAATGGATTGTAGTCATATATTATTAGGACGTCCTTGGTTATATGATCGTTCTGTTCTTCATGATGGTCGTGCAAATACATATGCTTTCACCTATGACGGGAGGAGAGTTACTCTCCTACCCCTTTCGCCACAAACTATTCTGAATGACCATGTTCGCAAGAAGCAACAACAGGACGCCCAGAGAGAAGCTGAAAGGATGGAGAAGCTCAAAGGGAGCTCGGCACAACAGGCCGCCCCCGTGGCCCAGCCTGCCGCGCCCGCGGCCCCACCAGCATCGCCCGCGGCCCCTCCAGTCGCACCTGCAGCCCCCTCGGCACCTCCTCCTCCCCACTCGACGTCGACTCAGCCCTCTTCTGCATCACTGAAGGGCTCTGTAGAACGTCGATCATTGGTCTCTCAACCTCAGAAAGGGACCATCATCTAGAATGCTCATCGCCCTCATATTCTTCTGGTAATGAAACAGGTATTACTTAATGTTGAATTGAGTCATATTCCTGCACCTATTGCTGCACTTCTACAGGATTATCTAGATGTGCTTCCAGCTGAACTACCCCAAGGCTTGCCTCCTATTAGAGGTTTTGAGCACCAGATTGACTTTGTGCCTGGGGCAGCCTTGCCTAATCGCGCCGCTTATAGAGCTAGTCCTGAGGAAACAAAGGAGCTGCAACGCCAAGTCACATAATTGATGGATAAAGGCTTTGTTCGAGAGAGCCTGTCTCCCTATGCCGTGCCTGTCATTTTGGTTCCAAAGAAGGATGGCTCCTGGCGCATGTGTGTTGATTGACGTGCAATAAACCAAATAATGGTTAAGTATCGCCACCCTATTCCTCGTTTAGATGATATGCTTGATGAACTTCATGGTGCTTCTATTTTTTCTAAAATTGACCTTAGAAGTGGATATCATCAAATTAGGATGAAACAGGGTGATGAATGGAAAACGGCTTTTAAAACTAAGTATGACTTATATGAATGGTTAGTAATTCCTTTTGGTTTAACAAATGCACCTTCTACTTTTATGAGGCTTATGAACCATGTGCTTAGAAGACACTTAGGAAAATTTGTCGTTGTCTATTTTGACGATATCTGAATCTATAGTAAGAATATGCATGATCACTTAAGTCACTTAAAATTGGTCTTTGATTGTCTTAGGAAAGAGAAATTATATGCCAATTTAAAGAAGTGTTCTTTTGCATCCGAGTCTACCATTTTTCTTGGTTTTGTAGTGACTGCATCTGGATTGAAGGTGGATGAGGAGAATATTCGTGCTATTCAGGAGTGGGCCAGGCCGAATACACCCACTCATGTCCGCTCATTCTTGGGCCTTGCTGGTTTCTATCGACGCTTTGTCAAAGACTTCAACCTGATTTCCGCCCCCTACATGAGCTGGCAAAGAAAGATGTGACATTTGGCTAGACTGACTCACATCAAAAGGCTTTCGACGCCCTCAAGGATCGCCTGACACACGCACCAGTGTTGCAGTTACCTGACTTTGCTCAACCTTTTGAGCTCGAGTGTGACGCTTCTGGCACTGGCATTGGAGGGGTCCTGCTGCAGAACAAGCGTCCCGTCGCCTACTTCAGCGAAAAGTTGGGCTCCGTTGAGCTCAATTATTCTACCTACGACACGGAGCTATTTGCACTGGTTCGCTGCTTACAGACTTGGCAACATTATCTCTGGCCTAAGGAGTTTGTGATTCATTCGGATCATGAAGCTCTAAAGTACCTCAAAGGACAAGCAGTGCTCAGCAGGCGACTTGCTCGATGGGTGGAGTTTATAGAGACCTTTTCCTATGTGGTACACCACAAGAAGGGAAAGGATAATGTGGTAGCTGACGCGCTATCACGCAAGTATGTCCTCTTAAACCATATGGATGCACATGTTTTGGGTTTTGCTTTGATAAAGGAACTGTATGCTTCTGATAGTTTCTTTAAAACTGTATATGCTCAATGTGTGTCCAAAGGTGAAGTTGATTCATTTTTTCTTGATAATGGTTATTTGTTTAAGATGGGCAAGCTTTGTATCCCATCTTCTTCTATTCGTCGATTGTTAACTCAAGAAATTCATGAATCTAGAGGGCATGGTGGTTTCGAAAAAACCTTAGCTGGACTTAAAGAACATTACTTTTAGCCTAAAATGTCTAATTATGTGTTGAGATTTGTCAAAAGTTGTGTTACATGTGCTAAAGCCAAATCGAAATCTAATGTTAATGGTCTATACCAACCTTTGCCTATTGCTAATGCACCCTGGGAAGATGTTTCTATGGATTTTATTGTAGGATTGCCTAGAACGTCTAAGGGTCATGATTCCATATTTGTTGTTGTAGACAGATTTTCCAAAATGGCTCATTTTATTCCATGTCATAAAACTGATGATGCTATTCATGTTGCTCATTTATTCTTCAAAGATGTTGTTCGCTTACATGGATTGCCATTATCTATAGTTTCTGACCGTGATCCTAAATTCTTAAGCTCTTTTTGGAAAACTCTATGGTCTAAATTGGGTACAATATTGCTATTTTCTACTTTTTGTCACCCACAAACTGATGGCCAAACTAAGGTCACAAATAGAACTCTTGGGGCTCTCCTTAGAGTCATGCTGCGAACTAACCTCCGGAGGTGGGAAGACTGCCTACCATTTGTAGAATTTGCATATAACAGGTCTAGGCACTCTGCAACAAAGCTTACCCCCTTCGAAGTGGTATATGGCCGAAATCCACTCACCCCAGTGGACATGCTGCCTCGGCCATACAAGGACAAGGAGAGCGTGGATGCAGCTAAGCAAGTGGACTTCATCAAAAGCTTGCATGAGCGTACCAAGGCGCAACTGGAGAGGAAGACTGCGCAATACAAGGCCGCGAAGGACAAGCATCGCAAGGATGTGCAATTCAACGTTGGTGATCTGGTCTGGCTGCATCTCAGGAAGGAAAGGTTTCCGCAACAACGGAAATCTAAGCTGGACCCCAGGGGAGATGGACCATTCAGAGTGGTTCAGAAGATGGGTCCTAATGCTTACAAGTTGGATCTCCCTGCCGATAAGTACAACGTCCATTCTACATTCAACGTCGCCGATCTATCCTTGTTCGTGCCTGACGATGACTCTGACGACGATTTGAGGACAAATCGAAGTCAAGTGGAGGAGAATGATGTCGTACAATTATCGATGACTCCTGGTGACATTGAGGACAACATGAAGGTTCCATTCGATGGTCCTGTCACTCGTGCAAGGGCCAAGAAGATTCAAAATGCAACTAAAGCCTTTCTTGTCCGTCGCCATGGAACTTTAGAGCAATGGTTCAGGCCACCCTGGATCACTTGGCTCAAGGTTACACCGCCAGCACAAGAAGTGAGCCTGCGTCCACACACGGAGCTCATGAAGACTCGTCTGCACCCACCATGAGCCAACCATACTCGACATGTCCTTGGCCACTCGACATGACCATGGGCCGAGTTGTCTAGTGCATGGGCCGAGCTTGTCTTGTGCATGGGCCGAAATATTATTAGTTAATTATGTTATTATTTTATGCATATTAGATTAATAAGGTGGAATTAATTATATCACTTCTAGATATAATCCTTGGCCACCAAGTTATTAAATATCTATCTTATTAGGATTTATTTATCTTAGATTTATTTCATTTATCTTTAGATAGAATAAATCTATCCAAACCCTTTCCTTTGCAAGGAAGGATTGGTTAGATCTCTCATAAGTTTTCTATATATTCATGTTATGCAACTTTGAATTAAGGAGATTGAAATAGAATTGAGAACCCCTTTATGGATTAAAGGGTTCTTGGTTATCAATCCAAACAACTATCAAAGCTCTTGTGTCTTGAGAATTTTCGGCCTTCACAAACACCAAACCCTCACCTTGGTTCATTGAGATCGAGTGAACCCCAGCGCACAGCCCTAGTCGACACACCGTGCAACCGAGGACCCTAGCGCTTGTCGACACCCGCTGCCAGCGTCGCTCCTAGCGAGCGCGGACACCTGCTCCTGCGCTCCCGCTCTCGCTCTCCAGCGTCTCGCTTCCAGCGAGCGCTCTCGTCTTCGCTCCCGCGCACACCACTCGCCAGCCTTCTCGCTCCCAGCGAGAGAAGTCCCGTGCGCCTGCACTCGCACACCCTGAGGACGTCGTCCTGTGTGCCCGGAGTCCTCGCGCATCCCTGCTCGCTTCTCTCTCACTTCCCTTGATTACTTTCTGTCGCTATTTCTCAAGTTCTTTAATTGCTGAAATTGGCTAAGTCTAAATCTGTCGCTACTACAGAACTTTAATTACTTGTTTTAATTGTTCCAATCAGGAGATATCAAAGAGCATTGCAAGATCTAAGCAAATATACGGTGTGGTTCTTGATCTTGAGCCCACAGGCGAAGGATCGGGTATCCCAAACGTATCAAATCACAAGTTGGTTTAGTAGTTGTGGGGCTACATCACATGCCAAGAGGTTCAAAGTTCGAATCCCCTTGGAAATATGGAGTCGCTTGTGAGTGGGAGGGTCAACTTCTTAAATGGGTCTCACAATACCCGATCCAGATGTAGAGCGATTGAGTCGATCGAACTGGACTAAGATAAAAAAAAAACAATCTTTTCGTATCTTCACGTAAAAGATTTAAGTAAATCTAAAATATCTTATTTTACAAATTTGAAGAAAATATTTTAATATTTTATTTTAGAAATTTCTATTTCGAAAGGGTCGTAACAACCATGCAATTTCAAATAAATATTTTGAGTAATGAATTAATTAATTTAATTAGTAATGTTATAACGAGAACGATAACAGACGAAGAAAGACACAGAGATTTAACTTGGTTCGGCAACGGTGTGTTACCTACGTCCACGGGCAGAGAAATAGGGATCTTTATTATGGAGGCAAACAAGAAACTTGATTACAAATTGTTAGGTTTCATGAGTATATATAGTGCCTCATGAAACCCTAGTCGGACAATGGGCCTAAACCCAAAACAAATAAAAAGCCCAATTCAAGGCATATTAACAAATCTCCACCTTGAATTGAATCCTCTCAGATGTACCAACCGCATTGCAGCGCCAGACGTACCAAATGCAATGCCATGCTAGATGTACCAGATGCGCTTCAATGCCGAATGTACCAGAATCTCCTCTCAGAAACAGACGCACTAGGACAAGTGCCAGACATTCCTCTGCCTCATATTTGCCCTCGTAAGAGGACCCAGATTGCCCCGCATGTCAACTCAACAATTGGTAATGTTAAGCAAGTCCAAACAGTGTTGAAACATGCTCTCCGAAACTGGCTTAGTGAACATATCAATGGGATTATCAGTTATTCCCACTTTCTTCACCCTGATTCTCTTCTCAGCTTGCTAGTGTACCTACTCATCTCTAGAAACAGCAGCCTTATAGTTAGATGCAACATCATCCTCCCCCTCCTCGTCCACATGCAAAGCATATCCCACCAGATCGTCAGACTTGGATCTCGCACGCCCTCTGATGTCAACCTTTCTTGGTCGATCTAGAGCAATACTCCGATGTACAACTCCACATGTTCCTGTGTTTATTGGTATATTCTTTGTCTCACCAGTATCTGACTCAGTAGTACCTGTCTGTGATGATTGGTCAGTCACCAACTTAGGTGCCGAAGTCTCTACTGGAGTGAAGTTCAACTCCACCTCCTTAGCAACAGTCTCCCTAACCTTGACTGAAACAACATATGCAGCACCCGTGACTGCTGAACCTAGCAGGGTATACAAAGTTCCTTTTCCCTGCTTGACTACTTGCAAAACCCCATTAGAGCCCTTAAACACACGCAACTTTCCACCATAACCTGTGTATTTGAAACCCTTGTCGTCTAACACAGTTAGGGATACCAGATTCTTTGTCATAGATGGCACATGTTTGACTTCCTCCAATGTGCAAAACTTCCCATCGTTTGTCCGAAGCCTGACTGAGCCGATCCCAACAACCTTGCAAATTACATCGTTTCCCATAGAAACATTGCCCTTGTCTACACATCTATATGTTGTAAACAACTCTCTTCCAGGACATACGTGATAGGACGCATCCGAATCAAGAAACCACACATCATGATCTGTGCGATTACCAGCTAGCAGAACAATATCTTCCTCAGAAGTATTTCCACCATGAACTAATGATGTAGATCCAGATTTCTGCTCTTGTTGCCTCTTCTTAAGACAGTGATTCTTCCAATGACCTTTCTTCTTACAGTAGTTACAGGCGTTGTTTGGTTTAGGGCCTGATTTGCGATCTTGCTGATGCTCTTTCTTATTGCCCTTTCTACCATCAGATTTGCCTCCGTTTGCCAAAAGCCCGGAAGCCTGATTGTCTGTTAGCCGACGCGGTTGCCTTCAGACGCAACTCTCTGCTGTGAAGCGACGATCTAACATCTTCCATCGTGATGGTTTCCTTCCCAACGACGAACAACTGAACGAAGTTCTCGTATGTGGGGGTAGGGATACCAGCAGAATTAGGGCAACATCTTCATCCTCGATCCACCTTAACATCAATATTGCGCAATTCAAGTAATAACATGTTAAGTTGATCAAGATGATCTCTGAGTTGTGTACCTTCCTGCATACGCAGCCTGAACAACCGTTGTTTCTGAAGAAACTTGTTCGTCAGAGACTTTGTCATGTACAAACTCTCCAACTTCAGCCACAACTTGCTTGCGGTTTCCTGATCAGCAACTTCTGTTATGACATCGTCTGCGAGACACAACATAATCGTCGAATGAGCCTTCTCCTCCAGAAGTTCGTACTCAGCGGTGGTTGTATCTGACTCATTCTTGTCGGCGGTTAACGGTGCCCATAAACCTTGATGATTCAGCAAAGGCCGCATCTTGATCTGCCACAAAATGAAAGAATTTCTTCTAGTAAACTTGTCGATCTTCAACACAGAACCAGACATCATTCTCGGCGGAATCAACAACGTACCAAAGCTCTGATACCAGTTTGTTATAACTAGAACGATAACAGATGAAGAAAGACACAAAGATTTAACGTGGTTCGGCAACAGTGTATTACCTACGTCTATGAACAGAGAAATATGGATCTTTATTATGGAGGCAAACAAGAAACTTGATTACAAATTGTTAGGTTGCATGAGTATATATAGTGTCTCATTAAACCCTACACTAGTACAAATATAGGGGGTGGAGCACGGTAAGTTGGGTACGGTTTTTGACAAGCGTGCTTATTTTTTTATATTAAGCACGGTTTTATATTAAAAGTGTCTTCCCAACCCCAAATTCAACTAAAAGCAACACGCTTTTCCATAAAACCGTTCTCGTTTATTTCTCAGAAAATATTTAGACCGGTTTTCGTGTAAAGCGTGCTTAAAAAACTTAAAACGAACACGGTTTAATTTTCAAAGCGTGTTCCCAAAACCAGATTTGACTAAAACAAACACGTTTTGCTATAAAACCGTTCTCGTTTGTTTGTAAGAAAATATTTAACTCGATTTTCGTGTAAAGCGTGCTTAAAAAAATTACAACGAACACGGTTTAATTCTCAAAGTGTGTTCCCAAAATCAAATTTAACTAAAAAGAACACGCTTTTCTATAAAACCGTTCTCATTTATTTTTGAAAACTAGTAAGCTCGGTTTTCAAGTGAAGCGTGCTTAAAAATAAATTAAAACGAACACGGTTTCATTTTACAAGTGTGTTCCAAAAACCAACTTTAATTAAAATCAATACGCTTTTCTATAGAACCGTTCTCGTTTGTTTCTAAAGGAATAATTAGCTCGGTTTTCATGTAAAGCGTGCTTAAAAAAATTAAAACGAACACAGTTTTATAAGAAAAGTGTCTTCCCAAAACCAAATTTAACTAGTGGGAACACATTTTTCTTTAGTAATTAGATTAAGTAAATGCACAAAGTTACAAAAAAATTCCGTAGCTCGGGTGGCAGGAGTGTAAAGTGGACGAATTCAGTTTGAGGGTGCAAGAGGTCTTGGGTTCGACTCTTGGTTCGAGGGTGCAAGAGGTCTTGAGAGAAATATGAACGAGCACACTTTTTATTTAAAGCGTGCTTACAGAAATATGAAAGAGTACACTTTTCATTTAAAGCGTGCTTACAGAAATATGAAAGAGTACACTTTTCATTTAAAGCGTTCTTATTATTAAGCACGGTTTGAAAAAAAGTGTGCTATAACTTTTTTTTAGCACACTTCAATTGAAGTGTTCTTATAATTGGTCATATGACAATTTTAAGAACGCTTCAACACAAAACCGTGCTTAAAATATGGGATCACGGTTAAATAGCAAGTGTGCTTGTTTGGGAACGCACTCACTATAAGCACAGTACGAGAAGTGTGCTCCCATGCATAAAAAAAGCGTGCTCTGGTCCCCCCTTTTGTACTAGTGCTAGTCAAACAATGTGCCTAAACCCAAAATAAATAATAAGCCCAATTCAAGGAATATTAACAAGTAAAAATTAATTAATTAATCGCTGCATACTATCTCCAGATAAATTTGTGTCACACCCGGCCAAGGTACATGATGTACAGTCCGGATCACCTACAACCTTCTCCGCTCCCCTCGGTGCATCATTAAATTATTTTGGGTATAAATTTAAATAGAAAAAAAAATTAAAATATTTTTAGGTTATATACTCTTATATTGATATGTTTATAAATTTATATCTTAAAAAATTATATTTTAGAAAATTTCAAAATATATTTTCTAAAATAATCGATATATTATTTTTCTAAATTTATAAAATGTGATTTTTAAAGATATAAATATATCAATATATCAATATAAGAGTATAGAACCTAAAAAAAAAATATAAATTTCTTTTAATGTAAATTTATACTCGAAATAATTAAGTGATGCATCGAGTGGAGCGGGGAAGGTAGGGGTGTGCATATCCGGGTACCCGACACGAACCGGATAATTGTGTCGGGTACCCGAAACCGATAGGCCCAAAATGGTCGAATCGTATCTGAACCATCTTAACCCGGATACCCGACACGGTTAAGGTATTCGGTTCCGTGTCGGATATCGGGTTAACACGACACGAACCGTGAAAAAAAAAACAATTTGCTGTCAAGAAAGCGAGAAATTCTGGAAATAAATCGGCGAAGAGTCCAGATCCATTGTTGAATTGAGTAACCATACCGAGAGGCTATAATAACAATAACCCAAAACGAGAAGGGAGGAGGAGGAGAAAGCAAAAAGGGGAAAGAAATAAAGTGAACTAGTACGATTCCCGCGCGCACCATGGCGCGATTTTTTTATAAATAATATTTAGATATAGATAAATCATAGACATTAGGTTTAATTCAATATTTTTAATTAAACTCATTGATTAGTAAATGTGTTAAAAATAATAGAAAAAAATACACTTGGGTTAAAGAGATAAAGAGAAAAATAAATAATAAATAGTGAAAGATAAAAGTTTTGAATTAATCTCATTGATTAAAAAATGTAACATCAAATAATATTGGGTAATTAATATTAGAATATTTTTCAAAAAAATAATATTAGAAAATATAGTTACCATAATAAAATGATATTATGTAAATAATATTTTCAGAAATAACATTGAACATAGAGAGGACATGTGACATAAATTAATATAGTATATAGATATCGATATATTATATTGAATTCAATGTTTTGAATTAAGCTCAATAGTTAGTAGGATTAAAGAAAAAAAAATTAAAAGAAAAAGAAGAAAAAGAAGAATTAAAAAAAAAAGATGATTAAAAAGAAAAAAGAAATTATAATTGGTCAAAACCTCTAAAATCTCTCTAATGTTGACACCTCAGCATAAACTCTTCTAAATTAAGAGTTTATATTAAAGAAAAAAAAATGAAAGAAAAAGAAGAATTAAAAAAAAGATGATTAAAGAGAAAAAAAAAATTATAATTGGTCAAAACCCCTAAAATCTTTCTAATGTTGACACCTCAGCATAAACTCTTCTAAATTAAGAGTTTATATAGATTCGAATTAAATTGAAATCAAGCGAAATCTGAGGATGGAGTAAGGACCTAGTTGAGGGGAGGAGGAGAAATCGGAGCAGTAGAAGGAGGGGCGGAGAAAGTGAAGCCGCTGAGGCGTTGAGATCCGGCGAAGGGGGAGCGCGCGCGAGGAGAGAGAAAGAGAGGGGAAGCGGGAGGAGGGGCGGAGACGAGGTCGGTGTAAAGTACCTCCATTGTCACCCGGAGAGTTGAGGTCTGAATTTTCAGGGTGAGGTAAGGTTGATGGGAAGAGAATAAGAGATTGAAGAGACGAGAGTACTATTGGAGTAACCGGACTACTGGCGGCTGGGAATGTGGGAAGAGAGAGTTTATCAGTTTAGGGGTTTTAGGGTTTTAATGTTTGGTCTTTAAAATAAAAAAGGGGGCGAGATTATGGGGGAAAAAAATCCAGAAGTAGGAATCAAACTTGGGTACTTGTTTTTGGAGACACGGGGAAGCATGGAGTTTTACCAACTGAGCTAGCGGAACTTTGTGTTCTTTAGTAATTAATTTTATACTAGTAATGTATTAGCATAGCTATAAATTTAAAAAAAAAAAAAAAAAAAACGGTTCGTGTCGGATATCCGACAAGGCGATTTGCCCGATCCGAACACGAACCCCAAACCGTGTTTTCCCGGTTCGTGTCATTATCGTGTCGTGTTTTTTCGATTTCGGGTTTTTTCGTGTCGTGTTTTCGGTTTCGGGTTTTTCTGAACACCCCTAGGGGAAGGTTGTAGGTGATCCGGACTACATGATGTGTCGTAGGAGATTCATATATACTCGCTTCATCCATACATGAACCGGCGTAACTGAAAAATTGAAATTAAAGCTGGATTAACTGCTTCATAATCACATGGCACGACGTACGGCCTGGATGCTGATTAACCCCTCTTAATCTAAATGGGGGCTGCTGGAGCATATAAATACAGAGGTAGATCGTTAGTAGAATCTACACACTGCAATACAATGTCGTCCAATGATGATAAGAAGGCAGTGAGCATGAAGCTAACGATCGACAAGAAGGCCAACAGAGTTTTATATGCTGAAGCAGGTAAAGACTGCGTCGACTTCCTCTTTCACCTGTTTGTGTTGCCCGTCGGCGCAGCGATGACGCATCTGCTCAAGGACGACGACGGTGCAGTTGTCGGCAGCCTCCGAAACCTCTACAAGAGCGTCGAGGGCTTCCCCGCCGACTTGCTGCAGGATGCAGATACCACCAGAGACACCCTCCTGACCCCGAGAGCGGCTGCTCCTGCCGCTGCCAATGTCCCGCTCTGGATGGCCGGTGATCTCGGTACTCCCCCTATTTGGCCTAATCCCCGTACCTTCTTTATGTGCTCAGGCGAGATAAAATCCAATGCTCATCTCGGTACAAATGGCGGCAGAAATTGTGATGTTTCTGATTGTAACAACTTGGGAGGAGAAAAATGAAGCTTTTGATTTTACTGTTTGATTTATTATTTTGGTTTACAAAGCAGCTGCTATTTATACATCTTGGAAAGCAAGATTCTTAACTAACACACCCTTACAATGCTAACCACAACATGATTCATCTAATACTTGACCTATGGTCAATACGCCCCCTCAAGATGGAGGGTGGTACAACCCCAGCTTGGAGAGAATGAAATTCTGTTGATGGGAAGGCAAAACTTTGGTGAGAACATCCGCTAACTGGTCCGAGGAAGTGACAAAGGAGAGCTGTAGGAGACCATCAAGGACCTTGTCACGAGTGAAGTGGCAGTCCACCTCTATGTGTTTGGTGCGCTCGTGGAAGACAGGGTTGGATGCAATCTGGATTGCTGATCGGTTATCACAAAACAATTGGTCTGGCTTGATCGGATTAATCGAGAAATCTTGAAGCAAACGCACCAGCCAAGTGATTTCAGTAGCAGCATTGGCCATGGCCCTGTACTCTGATTCGGAAGAGCTGCGGGATACCACCGATTGCTTCTTGGATTTCCAACTGATTGGAGAAGATCCAAGGAAGACTATATATCCAGTGACAGAGCGACGAGTCATAGGACAAGAAGCCCAGTCAGAATCGGAGAATGCCTTAAGAACTGGAGATGCGCAACCGTTGAGTAAAATTCCTTGACCTGCAGTGCCCTTGACATAACGAAGGGTGTGCATCAAAGCATCAAAGTGAAGGGAATGAGGACTTTGCATAAACTGGCTCAAAGTCTGTACTGAATAGCTCAGATCAGGTCGAGTGTTTGTTAAGAAATTAAGTTTCCCAACCAAGGCTCGATAAACAGAAGGATCTGAAAGAGGCACTCCATCAGTAGCAGTAAGCTTTAGATGAAGAGGTAAAGGGGTGACGGCTGGTTTGCTGGAATCCAAGATACCAGCATCTAGAAGAAGTTCTTTTGTAAACTTTGATTGGGTAACAGCAAAACCAGTAGGAAGAGATGTGATCTCCATTCCTAAGAAGTAATGAAGGTCCCCAAGGTCTTTAATACTGAAGGCAGAATGAAGGAAGGACTTGAGAGCCCGAATTGCATCCAAATCATTACCAGTGATAAGGACGTCATCAACATACACAGCTAGAATGGTGATGTGGTGAGACTGGTGTTTGATGAAGACAGAATAGTCATTTTTCGATTGAACAAAGTTCAATCCCTGCAGAGTAGTTGTAAGCTTGTGAAACCATTGTCTAGAAGCTTGTTTGAAACCATACAAGCTCTTCCTTAGGCGACAAACATGATGGGGAGGATTGGGAACTCCCTCAGGCATCACCATGAACACTTCTTCATGTAAATCGCCATGTAGGAAGGCATTATTGACGTCTAACTGATGAATCGGCCACTGTTTGGAGGCAGCAACAGCAATCAAAGTGCGGATGGTAGTCATCTTAACCACTGGAGAAAAGGTCTCATGGAAGTCAATTCCTTCCTTTTGGGTGAATCCCTTAGCCACCAGTCGGGCTTTATACCTTTCAAGAGAACCATCCGACTTAAGCTTCACCTTGAAGACCCACCTGCAACCTATAGGAGACTTACCTGGAGGTAAGGGAACTACATCCCAAGTCTCATTAGCAGTTAGAGCATCAATTTCTTTATTCATAGCACAAACCCAATTTGGATCACAAGAAGCAAGTTTGTAAGAAGAAGGTTCTGTATATGAGGATATATGTGTGAGAAATGCAAAATGAGAAGCTGGAAGACAAGAAGAATCAACCACATTAATCAAGGCAGTAGAGGAAGGTCCAAAGTTGCACACAAAATCCTTCAAATAGGCAGGTGGATGTCGAGGTCTAGTAGATTGTCTGAGTGGGGGTGGTGGTGGTGAAGGTGTAGGGGTAACAGAAGATGATGTACTGTCAGGAATGGGACTGGCAATCAAAGGAGGTGGTGATGGTGGTGGGGTTTGGGATTCATCAAACAAAGAAGAGGTGTGGGAAATATTGGGAGTGGTTGCAATTGGTGTAAAAATAAAATCAAAATCATGATCAGAAGACATTGGAGCAGGTAGAGGAGCATCAGTTTGAAGAGGTTTAAGATGAAGAGGGAAATGTGACTCATGGAAGATGATATTTCTAGTGACGTGAATGTGTTTAGTGGCAAGATCAAGGGCCTTGTAACCTTTCTTGCCAAAACAGTATCCAAGAAACACACAGGGAGTGGCTCGAGGATGAAATTTGCCAGCAGTATGGGGATAATTTGACACAAAACAAAGACAACCAAAGGCTTTTATGAGGCTGTAGTCTGGCTGTTTATTGAATAGCAGAAAGTATGGGGAAACATTCTTGAGAGAGGGAAGAGGTGTGCGGTTGATGAGATATGTGGCTGTCAAGACACACTCTCCCCAATATATGAGAGGCACATTGGATTGAAAAAGGAGAGCACGGGCAACCTCAAGCAGGTGCTTGTGTTTCCTTTCAACAATTCCGTTTTGTTGTGGTGTATAGGGACAACTTGTTTGATGCAGAATGCCTTTGGTTGTGAAAAGGTGGGAGGCTTGATGGCCACAAAACTCTGCTGCATTGTCAGACCTGATGATTTTAATTTTTGAGCTAAATTGTGTAGCAACCATTTCAATGAATGAAGAGAGAAGAGGAAGAGCACTGCTCTTAGTAGGCATGAGAAAGGTCCAGGTAGCCTTTGTGTGGTCATCCACAATGGTCAAAAAATACTTATGACCATTGTGAGTAGGGGTATGGAAGGGACCCCAAGTGTCTATATGTAGAAGATCAAAGGGGGCCTGAGCTCTAGACATAGAGTCAGGGAAAGAGTTTCTTTGCTGTTTAGCCTTAGGACAAATTTTGCACAAGTAAGATGGTTTGACAGCATCACCAACAACATGAATATGCTTTAATTGAGAAAAAGGAACATGTCCCATGCGACAATGCCACAATTCAAGTAAATGAGATGAAAGTGTAACAGAACAAGCAAAAGGTTTATGCAAGACAGTATAGGACACATCTTCTGAGGGGCTAACACCTTGCTTACAAGAAGGATTCATGTGAACAACATATAGACCTTTAACCTCACTGCCAATCAAAAGGGATGTCTTCGTCAAAGGGGCCTGAAGGAAACAAAACTTCTCAGTAAAGAGGATATGAGAATTAGAATCAGAAATAAGCTTGTTAACAGACAAAAGATTGAAACAGAAATCGGGAACATGAAGAACATTAGTAAGTGTAAGGGAGGGAGAAAGGATAACAGTGCCAAAGTGAGTGGCAGAAGTAGATCTGCCATTCGGCATGGTGATCAGAATAGGTTTAGAAAGGGGAAGTAATGATTGAAACAAAGAACGATTGGGAGTAAGATGATCAGTGGCACCGCTATCAATGATCCATGCCGGATTTGTGCTAGAACTTAGAAAACTGAAATTCGTACCTGCTAGGAAAGCTGCAGTCTCAGATTGAGGAACATTAGGCTTGCTAAGGAGGGCGAGAAGCTGGCTATACTGTTCCGAGGTCAGGGAATTGAGTGAAGTATCAACAGCGGTAGCGGCAGTGTGTTGTGACGGGCCCTTACCAGGAGGATAACCATGCTTCTTCCAACATTTCTCCACCAAATGACCACCAAGCTTGCAGAAGTCACAAAATAACGTATGGTCGTGCAGTTTCCAGCAAGTATCCATCACATGACCACCAATTTTGCAATGATCACAGTATAAGGTACCACGTCCTCCTGTGGAGGATCCTCGTCCACCAGTAGGAGCTCCACGCCCCCTAGGAGCTGGAGATTGACCACGACCTGCACCTTTGCCTGGATCTGAGGGAGGAGAAAACCTTTGGGACGCAAGAGCAGTACTAGCATCAGTGGTTGAAGAAGACGATTTAGCGCCAATTTCTCGCTGCTCCTCATCCTGAACAACCAGTTGATAAACCTCAGCCAACGGAGGAGGAGGCTGAATCATGAGAATCTGAGCCCTGGCAGCAGCGTATGACTCATTGAGGCCGACGAGGAACTGGATGATTTGCTGATCTTCAAGGAGCTTCTGCAACAAGCTCGCAGATCCACATTCGCAAGCGCGATCTTCAAGAGTAAGAGCATATTCATCCCAAAGCTTCTTTAATTTGGTGAAATAAGCTGAAACAGAAAGAGATCCTTGAGAGATCGAATTGAGATCGCGATGGATCTGGAAAACACGAGTTCGATTTGTTCGATTGAAGCGAGTAGCCAAATTTTGCCAGATCGCAGCTGCAGAACGAAAATAGATGACAGATTCGGCAATATCTTTCTCCAGGGAGTGCAATAGCCAAGCAATAACCATGTTATTACATCGATCCCATTGAGTAGCTAGAGTCGACGAAGGACGCTTACAGGAACCAGTAACAAAACCAAACTTGTTCTTAGCGTAGAGAGAAACCTCTGCAGATCTACGCCAAGGGCCATAGTTGCGGTCATTGAGGAGGCAAGTAGAGAGCATGAATTTTGGATGATCCGAATGATGGAGGAAGAGCTCGTCATTTGGATCTAGAGAAGCAAAAGGATTGGTGATTTCCGGATTCTCCATGGAACCAAGCCTGATACCATGTAACAACTTGGGAGGAGAAAAATGAAGCTTTTGATTTTACTGTTTGATTTATTATTTTGGTTTACAAAGCAGCTGCTATTTATACATCTTGCAAAGCAAGATTCTTAACTAACACACCCTTACAATGCTAACCACAACATGATTCATCTAATACTTGACCTATGGTCAATACTGATAGTAGCGGGGTCCAATGCCGATTTTGCTATCATTCGCTGACCACGCCTTTGAATTTAACATACGTTGCTCACCCGGAGGACAAGGCACGAGGAGAAGGTTATGTGAAAGCACAGATACCGTACATGATCACCGATGATTTGGTTGTGAAGCCCCTCTCTTCCACAACAATTATAACGCTTTTTGCCGAACTTCATCTCAAGGATACGGCTTGTGTTGAAGTAACCGAGGTTACCCTTGATCTCGATCAGGTCTATATACATAGACACACTTCATCTTCAATCTCAATTAATTGACTTCTTTATTATAAAATAAAATAAACGATCCACCCTGTACGTTTATGCTGTAGGGGTTGGCGTTACTGAAGGCGTCCATCAAGTCTACGACTGTTCTCACCGATACATTTCTCCGCAACAAAGAATGATAACAATCTGCCAGGACTTTGGGAAGCATAAAATGCAATCACGTTAGCTGCATCCATATCTATTATATATCGCACTGATTTTTCCTATTATATATATGCTACTATGTTTTTTTATATTGTTGTTTGAGTTGGTATTACACTACGTCCTGGTGCAACTCAGGCAACGGACATAAAGTCGTCGCCTGAAGGCCTCTCACGTCACCTGAGGATTCAGGCAACGGACATGTTGTCGCCTGAGACCCCGTAGCTTCAAGCCCGTGCCTCTGATCTCTAAGCGACGAACAACCGTTTGTTCGTTGCCTGAGTTATCTCAGGCAACGAATACACTGTCCGTTGCTTGAATATGGTCAACGGGTTTGCAACCGGTTGTAGCCATTCAAGTGACGAGATAAGTTCGTCGCCTAAGTCTAGATAAGTTCGTTGCCTGAGTCATCTAGCAACGGATATGATGTCGTGGCTTGAGTCTTGAAGGAGGTGTTTTTTCATTTTGTACCAACCACAAGGGTTTCTTTGTTCGTTGCCTGAGTGATCATTGTTCGTTGCCCGAGTGACATATTGATCATTTTTTAAATGTTCTTACAACGGGTTTACCCTATGTTCGTTGCTAGAATGGAGTTCCCAATAAACAAAATCCTATTTGGAAGCTCCATTTTCTCCCTGCGGACACGCACCAAATCGCATCCAAATCATCTGTTTCTCATAACACATTCACAAGCTTGTGGACATCTCGCACATACATTTCACATTCATAATTGACATCCATATACATCCACATTTGTCTAAAAGTGCATACATTTCAAATTCATACGAATGTCACATTCAAGTTAGTTTTTCGTTCCAACAAAATATTCCCAAATCGACATTCAACTTTGTCTAGCAAAAACCCACAAAACCCAGCCCTTCTTTTCTACCAACACTACACATTCATAGGTTAATCAAACTAGTTCAATACTAGAGTTAAATAGTCAAAGGATGAGGAAGAGAATCACATTCAAACCTTAAGCTTCATTTGCACGGGTGCCAACCGAAGCTTGTTTGTCTGCGACTAACCCCCGCACGACATCCCGCAACTCAGCAAGGCCCGATATGGCCAACCTTGCCTCCTCCTGAGCCTTGGCAGCATCCCCCTGAGCCTTTGCAGCATCCCCCCGAGCCTTTGCAGCATCCTCCCGAGCCTTTGCAGCATCCTCCTGAGCCTTTACAGCCTCCTCCCGAGCCTTTACAGCAGCCTCCTCAGCCTTCGAAGCCCTCTCCTCCAGCTCCCTCCTCTCTTCCCTCCTCTCTTCAGCTGCAGCAGCAGCCCATGGGCCTCCCCTCTTCTTTGGGGGTCGCTGATGAGCCCCTCCCAAACCTACATAAACACCATTAAAATGTAACGGCATGTATTTGAATAAGGAATTGACATCAATATTGATCAGATCTATACATATAGATTATAGTAAATTTTCTTTTGTCAAAGTTCTTCAAAATCTGAATGTCATTTTCAATAAAAGAGTATACATTATTAAAGTATTTTCTTCAAAATCGATCAGATTAAAGTCAATTTTTGTGAATAATGTAATCTGATAAAAGAGTATACATTATTAAAGTATTAAAGTATTTTCTTCAAAATCGATCAGATTAAAGTCAATATTGATCAGAACTTGGAATGAAACGCAATCTTCTCTTCCTGGACTACTCCTGAGCAATCAGAGATATAAGGGATTTAATTAAATTGCGTTGGGATGAGCCGAGGTTGAGCTACCACAATCTACTCCAGCTCCAAGATCTCAACAGATCCAGGCTCTATTGATTGGACAAGACTTTATCCAATTTATTTAGTTATGTTACCCTTAATTTCTTATAATTACTCTAAATGAAGAACAACATCAATAATCAAAGATTCAATCCATTGTTGTAACTAACTTATCTGGTTCATCCCATTCTCTTGAATCTGCATATGTTACATGAATGCTTTCATCTTCCTTTATTAATCTGAAGTTTTTAGAGAAGCTGTAAGTCCCAACCCAAGTGTGATTCTTTGATCTCATTAATCATACATGCATTCAAAGCCAATAAGCTCACTTAATTCCTTTTGTAGGGAGTTTCGGGATGATATCTCAATGGTCCACTAACTAATTACCTTAGCAGCATGGAGAACTTTAAAACTTCAGAGGTTGCATGAAACACTTTCACTGGTTCTATACTGAACACATGGGTAGCCATCTAAATATGATGTAAGCCCCTCTCTCATTCTTCCATCACTTCCATCTCTATGACCTTTTTCCTGTCCAGTACTCACTTTCCCTTATAGAGTTCTAAATTGAATTCTTTATTCCCATCAGAATTTTAGCATTTCATTTCTTGTCGTAGTTTCATGTATGCACATTACTTGTTTGTTTATATAGCAAAGATTTCATTTATAATGGGAGAAACGATATTATTAGGTAGTTTGGTTTTATTTCCCATCAAAGTTATAATTGGCTTTACTCTACTTATTGGTTTGTTGATACAAATTTAGTCACTTGACAATCTCTTTATCATTCTTTTCATTTTACCCTGCTTTATATACTCCCTTTTCTATTCTCTAACAACTAGAGAACCTATTGATGGATGCACATGGAATCCATAAAGTTACAGATTTTTGATTGAGTGCACCATCTCAACAAGTTTGGGTTATTTTATTAAGCTCCTTGGCAAATTTAAAGTTTCCAGTCTATATTTTCTTTAGCTATCATCTTATTGAATCTGGTAAAGCTTTGCTACTTCAGTTCATGTTTTTTAATTGATGTGCCCATTAATTACCATCTAACATGATTTATCAATATTCTTCTTCGGGAAAATGGGTTACTAAAAACAGTTGGAACTCTAAATTATGTTGCTCAATATATTTGCATTTCTCTATCAAGTGATCTGTTTTTGTTTTGCTTCTCTTAACTTGTTCCTTTCATCTTTAGGTTATCAAAAACAAAAGGTATGATGGAGCTCAAGCTGATTTGTGGTCCCGTGTTAGAATTTATTTTTCCTAATTTGAAGACACAAACCTCAGTGTTAGAAAAAGGTGATCATATACGTGAGTCGCAAACTTTAAGATTTAAGATTATTTAGGAAACTACAAACAACCAAACTAAATATCTCTCCTAATGTTTGCTACTTTTATTTATAACTCCATTATTGTTGGCTACTTTTATTTACGTATTGTACATGCCCATCACTTAATGTTTGCCTATTTGATTTCAGTGTTTTTAAGTGTATTTGTGGCTTTAATTACAATATGAAACACAATGCCGTGCGTAGCACGGTTCACAGACTAGTCTGATAAAAGAGTGTATATATATAGATAAAGAGCAATGTAATTTGATAAAGAGTAAAATGAAATAAGGAGATCAAACAATCTGATAGAGTATATATATAGACAATTTCTGTTAAAAATTGTCATAAAAAGGGGACAACTAAAATGAAGTGCAGTTTATATTTTAAATAAAGTGTATGTGTTGGTGGCATACCTCTAACTTCTGTTCCTCGACGCTCTCCCAAGCAAGATATTATGATATCGCGTTGTGCTTCTATGGGCAAGGGGGTTGGTGCCACTTCCGAGTCTGGTGGATTGGATTGTTTTATCTCATCAAATGTTTGCTGAAGTTTTGCCTATCATAAGAGAGAGAGCCTATAAATAACAACCTAAATCAGTTTACAAATTAGTTATACAATATTACATTGAAAATAAAACTTACAAGTTGTTCTCCAGCATTTGGGGAAGACTTGTACATGTTCAGCACGACTTCAACAAACGGCGCCTGACTGCCTCCTTTAGCCAGCTCAATTGCCCTGTGGGTGAATGGCTTTGGGCCAGAACGATGGTTGATAGGGTTTGGGTTTTTGGTGCGGTTCTCCTTGTTCCGTGCACACAATGCCTCAAAAAAACACAATTTGGCAAATTAGAGAACGCTTAACAACTATAAATGCACACACACAAATATATATATACAAAAAAAAATGTCCAGCAGTAGATGTTTACCTTCTTTGCCTCATTTTCGAACTCATTCTCTATCAACCATTTCCACTCAGATCGACGGTGCTTGAACTCATCCGGCATCCGGCTTCTCCCGTACTCAGTATAGATCTTCCGGCACCGACATTTCCAAGATCTATAGATACTGTTGGCACGTCCATTGATGAATGTTCGGATAAGTGGATCTAGATTCTCCATATCGTACATGTTCTGGATGACATAAGAAATCAGAAAGTAGTAAGTTTATTTGTAATTTCTAAATTCTAAAGTGATGATCTTTAAAATTTCAAGTTTAAACTATATAAGAGTATCCCCAAAATCTGATGCAAAATTTGTATAAAAATTTCATGATAATATATATATAAAAGGACCCAAAACAAGAAACCATAATAAAAATAAATATAAAGAGAAATTAGAATAGCTATAGTTATATTAGGAACAACAATATAGAAAAAGAGTATCGATACTAACCAAGATAACTTAGGTGACAACACAATAGATAAAGAGTATCTACCCAAGACATTAAAATCTAATAAAGCAAGCTAACTCAGCAGAGAATTGTTTGCAAGATATCTCCATACAAAACATTAATCTAATGTATGACAGAGAATTGTTTGCAAGATATCGTACATGTTCTGGATGAAAACATGTACAAGAATAAAAGAATAAGTACCCCGAGGTATGCAAAGAGGACGTCCCTATGCTCCTGGTCAAGCGCTGACCAGGACGCCGCTCGCATTGGGACATGTCCCCTCACCGCAGCTCCTATGTCCCTCACCAGGGCAGTGAACGTCTTAGTCGAGTCTGGGCCACAAAGGAAATTGGACCAGACCAAGGGTAGTGGCCTTCCTAATGCCGTCTTCAATGCTCTTGGTCATTTGGGTACAACCGCTTATACTCGGCTTCATGCACATTCATGTAGGTTGTCACTTCATCATAGTCAATCAGAACTTGCCAGTGAGCCTCTGCAATCTCATCGCGACTCAACCTCCGTCGATAGTCCTCGTTTTGAGGTCGCACGAGGTCGGATACAACGGAAAGAGCATGGTGGGTTGCATCATGAGTGGCATCAGCTTCCTCGTCATCATCATCATCGACCCCTATGTACAATCTGCAGTAAGTAATGGCCTCTTCTGTAAGGTATTTCTCCGTGATGCTTCCCTCTGGGAAGCGTTTATTGAATACCTTTTGCTTGTAACTACCCAATTGTCTGCAGAACATCAGAAGGAAATAGGATCAACATTATGTCTTGCTAAAGTAATAACTTGGGACATAATCATAATGTAGGCGACCTTATACCTTTCTATTGGGTACATCCAAGTATAGTGCACAGGACCGGTTTGCAGCACTTGACGTGGTAGATGCACCATGAGGTGAACCATGATCGTGCAAAAGTGTGGAGGATAAATCATCTCCAGGTGACATAAAATCTGGACGATCTCTTCTTCCATCGCCTGAACATCTTCTCTCCGCAGCTCTCGAGCGCATAATTTCTGAAACCATCTGGACAGTGCAACCAGAGGCTTCACGACGGTCGATGGCAAGTATGCACGAATGAAAATGGGGAGAAGTCGTTGGAACATCACATGACAATCATGTGTTTTCAATCCTTGAAACTTCTTCTCATACAAGTTAACTTTGTTCTTCAGACACCCAGCATAACCGTCCGGGTACTTCACATCACTGAACCACTCGAACACGTCGAGAAGATCTTTCGACTTCACCAAGAACGGTGCATGCGAAAGCCGTCCTCTACGCCTCTCTGTCTGCTCTCTCCTCACCCCTCTCTGTTGTAAGGCATCCCTCGCCTTTGGGCCATCTTTCGACTTTCCGGCAATGCTAAGTGTGGTCCCAATGATGTTATCGAAGACATTCTTCTCAATATGCATAACGTCAAATGTATACCTGACCACACTATGCTCCCAGTAAGGCAATCTCCAAAACTGGCACTTATTAGTCCAACAACTCCGGTTTCTTGCATTATACGGTACCTTGAACTTATCGTGCAAGCTGAGGACGGGGAACATACTCCTGCAAATATATACAGAAAATGGATTAGGCATATGTCTTCGAATCTAATATGGAATGAAATTGAAGGTGTGATTCATACCGGTCGATTCTATCACGAACTTCCTCTCCGGAAAAATTGGGAGGTCTCTGTCTGTACTCGGACTTGCCGTTGAATGCTTGACGTGCGGCCCTCCAATGGTGGTTCGGTGCAAGCCATCTACGATGACCGTCGTACACCATTCGTCCTTGTTCGTGCGTTGCAGCAGTTTCATCCAAACAAACAGGGCATGCTTTATAACCCTTTGTAGCTGCACCAGCCAACAAGCCCAGCCCTGGAAAGTCGCTAATGGTCCACATCACAGCTGCCTTCATCATGAAAGTGGACCCTGAATATCGATCAACAGTACAGACTCCAGTGGCCCACAACTGTAGGAGCTCATCAATCAACGGCTCTAGGAACACACTCAGACACTTTCTTGGGGACTTTGGCCCTGGAATCAACAATGCCAGCATATTGAATTCCTTCTTCATGCACATCGAGGGAGGCAAATTGTATGGCATCACAATGACAGGCCATGTGCTATGGTTCAATCCCAACGTAGAAAAAGGGTTGAACCCGTCAGTTGCTAGCCCAAGCCGCACGTTCCTTACGTCATCCGAAAAATGTGGATACATCCTATCAAATTCCTTCCACGCCTCCCCATCTGCTGGATGCTTTAACCACTCATCTGAAGTGACCCTTTCACCATGCCAATGCATGGCTTTTGCAATATTAGGCTCCATGTACAACCTCTTCAATCTAGGAGTCAATGGGAAATAACGAAGTGTCTTTCTGGCAATCCTTCTTCCTCTCCTATCCGGGCATGGCTTCCATCTCGAGGTCTCACATATGGGACAAACATCGTAATTCTCATACTCCTTATAAAAAAGCACGCAATTGTACTCACAAGCATGGATTTTCTTATAGCCAAGCCCGAGATTCATACAAATTTCCTTCATCGATTTCCCACTTACAGGGTACTTGTGTTCACGGGGGAGGAGCAAACGGTTAATGTGTCTGCACATGTCATGGATGCCGATATCTGTCCACCGATTCTTCATCTTCACTTTCATTGCATCTAAAACAGCACCTAGAACAGTGATATTGGCGCCATGGTACAACGGAGTCCGAGCTTCAACTAAAAGCATCTCATACTTCCTATAATCATCATCAGTGACATCCTCGAAGGTAGGCATTCCATCATCAACGGTAGGGTTATCCCCTACACATGCATTGTATCCAGCATGATACGGAAATGCATCATGCAACATGTCCATCACAGGACCCTCGTTAGAAGTGGAAGCCCCTCGATCCAATATCTGCATTCTGAGCTGGTCTGTTCTTCGATCGACCGGTTGCTCCCCATGTTTGTCCCATACCGTGTAGCTAGCCAACATACCTCTTTCGCTCAAGTGCTTAAACATCTGCGGAACCGTAACCCCACGAGAGTTGCGACAATGACCACATGGACAATGAACATGTGACATCCCATTTGCTTTGTTATAGGCCCAAGCACAAAACAAAAAGATCCCCTCACTGTATTTTGGATGACCACGAGGAAGTAACATCCAACTCTTATCCGGAACCTCCATCTTCCTGTTTTATATAACAATCATCTTCACAGTCATATTCAGAATCTCCAACAAAATCACATCATCAATTATAAATTCCAATGTCAATTCCAATCTCCATTCCAATCTCAACCAAATTTCTGTTCCAATCACAACCTAATTACAATCATAATCTCAATTACATTTAAAATGTCAATCTCAACCTAATCACAATCACAATCATCATTTCAATCTCATTTGAAATCTCAATCAACAAAAAAAAAACATATGATAACTTAAAAATAAACAATCTCAACGACAATCTCATTCAAAATCTCTCAACAAAAAATTACAATAAATAAACATCTCAATCACAATCTCAACACAATCACATTCTCAATCATAATTTCTCTAAACCATATGACAACTTTAAAAAATCCAAAACATCAAAATCTCAATCACAATCTCCATTTCAATCTCATTTGAAATCTCAATTAATCAAACAAAAAACATTTCCATCACAGTTTCATTGAAAATATTCATTAAAATCTCTATTCCAATCTCAACCTAATTTATAAAACAAAATAAATAAATAAATAAACAATCTCAATGACAATCTCATTCAAAATTTCACAACACAAAATTACAATAAATAAACATTTGAATCATAATCTCAACCAAAATCACTATTTCAATCTCAATCTAGTTTATATAATAAAATACAAAACACAATCTCAACCCAATCCCATTCTCAATCATATATTCCAAAACAAACAAATAACCTAATATACGAAAAATCTCCAAAAAATACAATAAATATAACATTTTCACTTAATTACATAGATTAATAAACGAAAACTCCCCAAAAATTATAATAAATTAAATATATATATATTTACAAACCTCAACTTGACTTCCTTGGAGAACAAAATGGAGGGGTGAGGATGGAGATGGAGAAGTCGAAAATGTTGTGAAAACTATCACTTTTCGTGTACAAGTATCCAATAGTTAATGTGGTTGTTCAAAATTTTCACTCAGGCAACGAACATTGGAATATATCCGTTGCCTCAACCAGTAACATTAAATGTGGTAGGTAGGGTCCCTTTATTCAGGCAACGGACATAGTATCATTTTGTCGCCTGAATGAAACCCACTTTTTGGTCAACCTTTGTCATCTATTCAGGTGACCATTTCCACATTGTCCGTCGCCTGAGTACATTCATGCAACGAATATTGCTACTATGTTCGTCACTTGAGTACTATGTATTTTTGGTCATATTTTGTCATATGCTAAGGTGACCACATGCAACAATGTTCGTTGCCTGAGTGGATTCAGGCGACGAACATTGTTCTATGTTGGTCACCTCAATCCAATCCAATATAGGGGTTGCCTTGGGGTTGTATGGGGCAACGAATCCGACTTTTTCCGTCGCCTGAAGCGGATTCTAGCAACGAACCTGCATATGTTCGTCGCCTGACATGCACCATGGCGTAGTGTTAGTATATTTGGGCCTATTGCATCCCTGTCGTCCCAAATCTCTGTTGTCTTTCTCTATAATGTATTGTTGCTTGGATCAGTTGGAAAATGCGTGAAAATTGAAAGTTAGACACTCATAAGACTGTTTCAATTCCCAGCACAAAGAAAATTAAGTGGAAGTAATTAAATCCATTTTAAATTTCTTTCTGATCGAAAAGATCATACTATATATCTAACGTGGTCACATTTTTTTAGTTCATGATCTGGTTGCTTGCAATAGGATGATGATCGATCCCAGTTTTGTGGGAGAAACTAAATACACCACAAATCTACACGTCGGAATAACGTCCATTCTGACGTGCAGGTTTGCAGTGGGCTAATTAATTAAAAAAGCGTTTATTTTAGAGGTGGAGTTTATTTTATAGATTATGAAGATGAAGATGTGGAAGGTGGTGATTTTTTTTTGTAAAAAATTTCATTGGTGTTTGGTGTTTATAAGATTTAGAAGATGTGTTTTGTGGTAAAAATGACAAAATTGCCCTCACTAAAATGCCCCTCATCTCTCCTTAGGGATGACAATGGGTCGGGTGATGGGTGGATGGACCCCCATTTCACTAAAATGCCCCTCAAACCTCACAAACCCCCACCTACATACCCCGCCAAACACAGCCTAATTAATTAAAAATGGCTGCACGTTGGAATGGACGTGCGTTTTAAAAGGAGGATTTGCGGTGTATGTAACAATTAACACCCTTAACAAAAACATGGTGTGTGATTACCAAGATTCAGATTGAATCTCAACCTCCACAATCACATATACTCCATCCATCTCGCAAAACTTGTTATTTTAGCTTTATGCACACTTATTAATAAAACATATGTTTGCTTTACTTTTATAGGTTGAAATACCTAAAAGCAGTAATCATTACCTATAAAAAGAGCAATCATTACCTATAAAGATAATAACTATAACTAAAACAACAAGTATTTTTATACTACTCTAAAACAACAAGTATTGCGAGACAGAGAGAGTATATGATTGCAGCATTAAGGGCGTGTTTGTCTGGGGGATGGAAGAGATGGGGGTGGACATTGGGAACCGCACCCGTATGTTTGGCAACGGGATGCGCCGGGGGGGCGGGGGTGCCAAAAAGGGGATGGGGCGGGGTGGGACAAGGGGGATTTTTCCCCACCTCCAATGAGGAGGATTGAGGGGATCGGGGAGGTAAAGAACCCCGATTTGCCCTCCCTCATCGTAAATACAAACCCCTTGAATAGAGATTCAAGAAAAGATATATGGAGCGGGCCTTTATGCACCATCACCGGCTCCTCATCGTCATCGTCGATGTCGCCCGCGCCGCCGCAATCGAGCTCCGATAAAAGGCCAACTCCGACACCGGCGATTGCGGATGTTTTGAGCCTCTTTTGTGCGTTCAATTTGGTCAGCGGTGGTTCAATTGCAGGAGTTTAGAAGGATTACTCTTTTGTGCTTTCCAAACCATCAATCTCGGCGATTACGATGAAGGAAATTGTGGTTCAATTTGGTCGGCGGTGGTTCAATTTGTGCAGAAATTGTTGTTGCCTTCAAACTCCGAACTGGCAAGGCAAATTACTGTTGATTTCTCCAATTTCTTTCTCCCCTTTTCACCGAACTAGCAAGGCAAATCGACTTCGATTCCGAACTCATGGGCCGAGGCTGCTGGGACTGCGTCTACGGCTGTGAGAATTCGCATTTTCGGCGATGGTGGTTGTATTGACGACTTCCATGAAGGCGGAGAAGTAACAGCTAAGGGCGAAGGGGGCTATAGACATGGACAATTGTGGAAGATGAGTTGGGGTTTCATCAAAATTGGGAGGGGTATTTTGGAGGGGTATTATGGTAAATTCAAGTGGTTTAGTGGGGGCAATTCGAACTTTTTTCGTTGCTCCATTGACCAAACAATCAAAATACGACCAAACACAAGCGGGATTAATTTTTCAAAAAATCTCCATCTCGTCCATCTCTAAAATCCATCTTCATCCCTTCCATCCCCAAAATCCATCCACATCCACTAAAATCCACCCCGTTGCCAAACACGCCCTAACTCCCGGAGGAGCTACAAATAGTTTTCATTTCATTTGCTGTTATTGAATTAGAGAAAATGAAATTGATTGTTTGAGGAAGTCATTACATTCTCCAAAGTAAAGAATGAGGAGAAACTAAATTTGGGAATAGTTATATATATATACAATGAAAGGACTTGTCGATAATTACCTCTTTTGTGAGTCGATCCTTTCATTTTAAATGCCCGAGGCGAGAAAGACATAAAGGGCTCTTAATGTATCGAAAACTTCCTTAATAATAATAATTAAAAAAAATTACATTAGTTCAACACAAAACAAGGTTTTCATGTATCACAAAACCAATATAATATGGCAGCAACAATTACAATTTACAACTAAAACATAAATGATTGTACGTAGCAGAATATTATAGCATAAAGGTAGACAACATTGAAACATGGAAAAATAACAACAATTCACAATAGCACCATCAACAACTTCAGACTGCAGCTCCATCAACAACAGTAAGCAGTAACACCAGCAAAAACTGTAAATAGTAGCACCTGCAGCAACTCCAAGAAGCACCAAGGCAAATCATAAATTATGACCGCCTATCAACTGTAAAAGAGCAAACACACACATAAAGTAGGTTGATTTCTTTTAGCACTTTTAGATGCAAAGCCATCAATAATAGCATCTACGTACATCAAAATCATCCAACATTTCCTTCTCAATACTTAATATGGCTAAACCATTTAACCTTTCATGTGACATAGTTGATCTCAAATAGGTTTTTAATAACTTCAATTTTGAAAAACTCCTTTCAGATGAAGCTACAGTGATAGGCATAATCAATAAGATAAGACAAGCAATTGAAACATTAGGATAACAACCTACACCTTTGACAAACTCAAGAATTTCAAGTGTTGACAATGACTGATCAGGTAAAGTTGTCTGCAACACTTTCAATCCTGAAAAAATATCATCTAGATCAACATCAAACACCACCATCACCATTATGAGAGAAAAAATAGCATGAAACTTGACACAACATTCTCTAAGTTCATTATAATTCAATGATATCAAGTTTTTGAACAAGTGAAAATCCAAAAATACTTTCCAACTTCTTCACTTGCTCAAATCTAGTTTCTAATGAACTGATCGTCATGTCTACAATTACTAGAAAGTAGTTTGTTCTAAAGGACTCCTCGGGTGATTTCATTTCTTCTTCGTGATTACTTCCATCAAATTGCTTTTTCCTATAGATTCGACGTTTGGTTTGGAAAGTAGGTTCCAAATTCAAATCAGATGAAAGACTCTTAGCAATGTTCATGCTTGATGCAAACCCTTCGTTTCTATATGATCTAAAATAGGACATCACACCTTATAGTTGCTTCACTGTAGCATCAATGCACATAGACTTAGATTACAACTTTTTACTTACCATGTTAATAACTAGCAATATGTCATACCAAATAACCAGGCGACCGCAGAACTTCCTGAAAGGTGGGGCGGAATTCCAAGCTAAAGTGTTACATCATCAATTAGTTAACAAAATAACATTCAATGTTACAAGTCTACAAATAAATCCAAATGTTCAACAAAACCATTTAAGGTGAATACATATTGAAGATTTAACAATACATAATATAAGTTCAATTTCATGACGAAGGAAGTAAATCTACCCTGCGGGTTCTCATGGCTTGATAATGCTCCAAAATAGGTTCATTGTCGATGCTTTTGAAGATATCTTTCTCAACGTAACACACAAGATTGTCAGAGAGGTGATCATCTGACATCTTGTTACGCAAATCTGACTGACGATATTCATCGCAGAAAATACTCTTTCAACAGAAGCAGTCGCAACCGGTAACACCAAAACCAACTCCAAAAGCCGATAAACCAAAGGAAAAACACTATGAATTCCTACCTTAACCATCTGTTTAGTGATATCTCCAATATCTTCTAACCTTGAAAAGTTGTTTCCTTCCCTCATGTGAACAATCCACGTATCAAGTTGATCTTGAAGCTGAATTAGCTCCAATTCAGTGAAGTCTCGTGGATATAATTTTGCAACTTGGAGCGCCTTTGAGATACTCAAATTGGAGAACGAATTCCTAGGATCAAGACACCCTATACATGTAAGTAGTTCGGTGTTTGTCTCACTGAAACGGTTCTCCATCTCTTGACTAAGTTTATCAATAACCTACAATTTACAGTTGCATAGAAATAAAATTAGTAGCTAGAAATGCTATAAAATTAGTAGTAGTGGTTTACAATTGCATAGAAATAATAAATTACCTCACATAATATGTCGACACGGAAGTGGTGGTAGTATGTAATGGGAGGATGTCTACAATGGAATTGGCCTACAACATCATCCTCCATGGTGACAATGACAATCTTATTCCTTTCACAGAAATTGTTGACATCAGTTACCAAGTCATCCCATCCATTGTCCCTCACTTGCTGAATCTGTCTTTTACAAGTTCGAACAAGATTCACAGCTTCCAGAATATTCTGATCCTTCTTTTGCAAGAATTGCCTCTATTTAGTGAGTCTTCAGACTCATCATGCCTTCTCTTCTTACAACTGCAATTTCACTAATCTGTGTCTCTGTTTATGTTGTTGTACCCCTCGATCGTCGATGGCTCCTTTTGGAGTGGATAAGGGGAAGAAACCTATGATGGCAGAAGATCCTACCACGAAAAAGTCTAACACCCGAAAGGGGAAGCCGGAGGGCAAAAAACTCATGGGCGATGCTCAGGTCTCTTTGGAGGCCCAGGAGGCAAGCCAGAAGGCAAAGGCTGAGAAGAAATTTAAGAGGAAGACTATCAACCGTGAGAAGTTGATTGCACTCCAAGGGAGAGTCCAGGAGAACATCTCCGTCCTCAATCAATCATCATTGTTTGCCACCATCATCGGAGACCCTATGGAGGCAAAAGAAGTAAGAAAGAAAATCAGGTACGTGTGGAAGTTCTTGAAGGGTGGTTTTCAGTTGATTCCTATTGCCAACAACTGGTTCGAACTGAGGTTCGACATGGCCACCTCTCCTTCATCCTTCTCTTCTTACAACTGTAATTTCACTAATCTGTGTCTCTGTTTATGTTGTTGTACCCCTCGATCGTCGATGGCTCCTTTTGGAGTGGATAAGGGGAAGAAACCTATGATGGGAGAAGATCCTGCCACGAAAAAGTTTAACACCCGAAAGGGGAAGCCGGAGTGCAAAAAACTCATGGGCGATGCTCAGGCCTCTTTGGAGGCCCAGGAGGCAAGCCGGAAGGCAAAGGCTGAGAAGAAATTTAAGAGGAAGACTATCAACCTTGAGAAGTTGATTGCACTCCAAGGGAGAGTCCAGGAGAACATCTCCGTCCTCAATCAATCATCATTGTTTGCCACCATCATCGGAGACCCTATGGAGGCAAAAGAAGTAAGAAAGAAAATCAGGTACGTGTGGAAGTTCTTGAAGGGTGGTTTTCAGCTGATTCCTATTGCCAACAACTGGTTCGAACTGAGGTTCGACATGGCCACTGATCGTGCCTTGGTTTTGGACAATCGCCCCTACCACGTGTCCGGTCAATTGATTCTCCTCCGTTCATGGAGGCTAGAGTTTGATCCTTGGGCCGAGCCAGTTACTATCCTTGATTTGTGGATCCGTTTCCCGGGCCTCCCACCAAAGTATGTTCATGATGATATTATTAGAGATAATGTTGAAGAAAATGATCTTGGTCAGGTTATTAGAATTTCTGCTTTCAATGCTAAGGGAGCCAGATTCCGATACCCTTGGGTCTGTGTTTCTATTGACATCACCCGTGTCTCGGGGAGGAGTATCTTTGTTGTCAATGAGTTGGTAAAGGTGGAATCTTATCCAATCTGGTTTGAGGATTTCCCAACCGGTTGTGGTAGCTGTGGTTGTGGAGCATTGGACCACTTGTTTGATGAGTGCCCTCGTCGGAACCTCTGCAATGCCTCCTGTCCTAACACTGGTGTGCAGCCTGATGCTACTGAGGAGCAGGCTACTGAGGTGGCAGATGATGATGCTGCAGGAAATGAGTGGGTTAAGGTAGTGGGAAGGAAGTCCATGATCCCTCCTCCTACTTTTGGCCACTCTAAACTCGACCTGTTGCAGAGTTTTGGTAAGAATGTCTCTCTTTCTACTGAGTCCTCTTCTTCCAAATCTTTTGAGAAGAGTGCAGATATCTCTATCAATGTTGTTGATGATCCTGTGATTGTGGAGGATGGAGCTCCTTTGGCTGAGTTGGTGTTGGATGCCCCTATGCCCCTTACTGCTGTGCTGGATGAGATGTTTCCCCTGCCTGCTGCTTTACCCCCAGATGATGAGAATATCTTTGTGAAAAAGGAATTGCAACCCGATCTTGAGTTTTGGGCTGCAAACGATGATGAGATCTTGGAAATAGATGAAGATGAGTTCCTTGATGAAATTCTTGCTGAGGAGGGTCTTGCTGATCCAGGCTTCACACAAGCCGACTATGAGGCTATGCTTATTGATGTTCCACCTTCGGTGGAATTTATTCTTTCTGATCTGAGTCGGCCTGAGGTTCTGGCAGCTTCAGTTCAAGAGCAGTTTGTCACCCCTGCTGCTTCTCCTGCAGTGGCAACGAACTCTAAGCAATTGGAAACTAGTGCAGCATCCAAGTCTGAGTCTAGAAAGCGCAAAATCAAGATCGATCGAGGAAGGCGATTCCACTTGCTCCACATTAACTCTGATGGGTGGGAGCAGCAAGAAGGGGAAGCATGTGTAGTATCTCCAAGGATGAAAGGCTGGAGGAGTTCTTTGATGGTTTGGAGCTGTTCTTTGCCTGGAAAACATCAAAATCATCTTCTGAAAAGTGTATGCTAGTGTCAAATGTTTTTTGTGTGTTAAAATTTAGTATGTTTCTCTTCCTCCAATTGGTCTGTATTGTTTTGGAGGATCAGTTTCACTATATGCGGCTATGGCTTTTAGTGGTGGTAGACCACCTTGACTGGTTGATCAAGAAGGTTACTTTTGTTTATATTTTTAACTTAACCCCTTCTTTGATCTGGATTGTTAATCCAAGGGATTGTACTGGTACTAGGGATGGATGGACTAATGTAATGATTTATAATTATGTAATGCAGTGTTTGGATGTTAAAATTTCTTTGTTAATCCTCTCAAGGGAAATGCCTTCCTATAATCCAAGTGTTACAACATGTGAAGGATGTCTAGCTAACAATCACATGACAAGATTTAGAAATAATTCAGGAAGTATCTCCCCTCATGCCTCAGAATCTAAACGTGAATGGCAAAGTTTAGCAGAACAGGTTATTCGAATCTACCATTGCACAGCACACCACCAGCTGTTCTATATAGTAAAGATAACATCATCAATCAACAAAGATTGGAGCAAAAATAAGGTTGATAGCAAACTAAGGATTAAAATGATTATCAATTACGATGTAAGCAAGATTGTCACAGTAATTCTTGAGAGGGACCTTTGGCTCAATCACCACTGTAAGATGGCCATGGGTGATAGGCGTACTGGCAAAGGATTTAAAATCCAATGGTGCTTTACCAACCAGATGGTAATTCAACATCTATCTAGAATGAAATTCAAAAGCGAGGTAGGAATTTCAAGTAAAATTAGTCTAGTGAAATCTCTCGTTAAGAAACAACGACCGCTGTCAGGTTTAGAATACCCCGGAATCCTGACAGCCTTTAAAAGGTTATTATGAAGATCTGCTTTTAGAACATTAGGGGACTAGGGAGACCCAATTTATGGACATATCTCAAAGCTTTACGAATAAACGAGCATATCTCACTATTGGCCATAGCGGAAATTAGAACTGACAAAATTCCAGAGGATAAGGTCTGGCAAACAAGTGGATTTAATAAATCAATATGGTCTATTGGTAATGGCAGATCAGGTGGTATTGGTCTACTTTGGAATGAAAATTACTTACTTAACGAATCAATTGAGGTGGAAATAATAATGCCAAGAGTTATTAAAGTTAAATATTCATGTACAAATAAAAACTTCACAGGAGTCATTTTTTTCGTTTACGCTCCACCCCATACGGTGGATAAAGAAGCTTTCTGGAATAGTCTTACATCTATCATAGGTGCGGAGCACCTCCCATGTTTGGTAATAGGGGATTTGAATGGAATTTGCTCTAGTGATGAAAAGGAGGGTGGAGCAACAACTAGTTATAACAGATTCTCGAGACTAACCCAGTTTAAGAATCTATGTTCACTCTCGGAAATCCCGTACTCGGGTAATAAATTTACTTGGAGAAAAAAGATGGAAGGGGAAGATAACATTCATGAAAAACTTGACCGAGTCCTCGTTCAACACCAGTTTCTTGAAAAATTCCATGATCTCTTAACAGTAAATGGCGCATTTTCATCCTCCGATCATTGCTCAATTAGTTTAAAACTAAACACGGATGATATGTCCAGACCACCTCCTTTCAAATTTGAAAATATATGGCTTCAAAGAAAAGATTTTCGGAACATTGTTAAACAAGTCTGGCGAAATGAGCATGAGGGATCAGCCATGTTTAGGCTAGTATGTAAAACTAAAAGCTTGAAAGAAAAAGCTAAAGAGTTGAACAAAATCACATTTGGTAACATCTTTAGGCAAGTAAAGGAAGTGGAGAGTGAACTTATTAAGATGGAAAGTATAAGCACCTTTAGGAATATAGCGAAGGAAAGGCAACTAATATCTAAAAAAGAGAAACTATTCCAATTCCAAAAAGAATACCGGTGCCAAAGAGCGAAATCTAAACATATCAAGTTAGCTGATTCCAATACAGCCTATTTTCACCGAGTAGCATCTGGCAGAAGAAATAGGAAAATTATAAGAAACATCTCTTCCGACTCAGGAACCCTTATATGTGGAGAACAAAACATTCGCTCGGAGATAAGAAACGACTTCGTCAAAAGATTCTCGAAAGAACCAATCAATACAAATCTTTTAAATAGCTACCTTGAGCTTATCTCTCCATCCATTTCTGAGGGTGAGAATAGGTTCTTGTGCAACCAACCATCTAATGGAGAAATAAAGGAAGCAGTCTGGTCTCTAGGAGTCAATAAATCCCCTGGCCCAGATGGGATGACGGCTGAATTCTATAAAACTTACTGGGATATCATTGGGGGCGACGTTATTAAAGCCACTAAATCTTTCTTTCACACGGGGAAATTACTCCGGCAAGTAAACCACACTTTCATTACATTACTCCCTAAATGTGATAACCCAGTGAAAACTAAGGACTACAGACCTATTAGCCTATGCTCGACGGTGTATAAGATAATATCAAAAATCCTAACGGAACGCCTTAAAAAGGTCATAGGAAAACAGATACATCCGTTTCAAGGGGCGTTTGTCTCTGATAGAGCTATTCAAGATAATATCTTAATAGCCCATGAGATTTTTTATTCTTTCAAAACCCGCAAGGGATCGGAGGGATGGCTAGCTATTAAATTAGACATGGAAAAAGCATATGACAGAGTTGACTGGCACTTCACAGAATCGGTAATGACGAAGTTTGGATTTGGTAACAAATTTATCAACTTAGTCATGGAATGCATAACCACGGTATCTTTCTCTGTACGTGTTAATCAATAATGGACCAACAGAATTGTTCAGACCAACAAGGGGCATCAGACAAGGAGACCCTCTTTCTCCATTTTTGTTTATCCTTGGAGCGGAAGTGTTGGCCCAAAAGCTATGTTGGGAAGCCAATCTGGATCAGTCTGGCATTGGATTCCGGTTCGGCCATTCCGGTCCTAAGATCCCCTTTCTAGCCTTCGCTGATGACATTATTATCTTCTCCAAAGGAAACTTAACAACATGTGGCAAGGTAAAAGCTATTGTTGATGAGTATTGCCAAATTTCAGGACAGAAGGTCAACTATCATAAATCGGCTTTCCAAACGTCTCCTGGCATTCCAGATTCTAGGATTCCTGTTCTGGAAGGTTGCCTAAACATCTCTAGACAAATTAAACTGGATAAATATTTAGGGTGTCCCTGTGTGAATGGTAGAGTAAATAAAACTACATTCGAGGAAATCATTGGAAAAACGACAAATCAGCTGACAAAGTGGAAGGCTGATGCTCTATCTCAACAGGGTAGGTCTGTCCTAATCAATTAAAATCTGGCATCCAAAGCCCTATACACAATGCAAAGCTTTATGCTCCCAGTCTCAATACACTCTAACTTAGACAAGATAAACAGAACTTTCTTCTGGAACAACGACCTTCAATATAAACCCTTAATAAGCTGGGATAAAGTTTGTTGAGCAAAGTCTAAAGGTGGAATGGGACTTAGAAAGTCCAGAGACATGAATGAAGCACTTCAAATGAAGCTTCTATGGAAAATTATTGCAGAGCCCGATAATTGTTGGGTTAAAATTATTAAATATAAGTACCTAAAGACAACAAATTTACTTGATTTTGAGAAAAAAGGAAGCGCCTCTTGGCAATGGACTCAACTAAGAAAACTAATTAAACCATTTAAGAATGGCTTAGCCTGGGCAGTAGAAGATGGTAAAACAATAAAGTTCTGGAAAGACAATTGGGGCACAGTTAAAAACATACAACACCAGTGTACAATACCAGGAGAAAACAATGATGATGAAACGGTTGATAATTATATCATTAATGGAGAATGGAGTTTGGACAAACTTAAACTAGTCCTTCCAGCTGATACGGCTAAACAAATAGTTGATATACCATTACCAAGAAGTAACATACGAGATAGAATATTAGAATGTATTGGTGGCCGGATAAGAATGGATGGTTCACAACTTCAAGTGCATATAAATTCAACTCCAAACATTTGAATCAAAAGGATGATGAGAATGCTTGGATTTGGAAAATCAATACCCCCCCTAAGATTAAAAACTTCCTCTGGAAAGTCTGACATGACGGACTACCAACGGCGGCTCGCTTGTCAAAGAGAGGTGTAGAGGTCCCTCCCTACTGTGCAATCTGCAATCACCATGATGAGGACGCAACTCATTTATTTCCCGAGTGTAAATACTCTTTATTCTTCTCAAGCCTCCCGACCAATGTTAAAAATACTGCCAAGGAATGTATTAGGAAATCTAGGAAAATTGGGCCAGCGTTAGCATCCATCGCAGGACAACTAACTTCACAAGAAAAACAGACTATGGCTTTCCACTGGTGGACTATCTGGTTGATCCGTAATCACTGGATTTTCCAACAACAGAAGCTGCCTAGTATAGATGGATTCTTAAGAAAGGTTGAAGCAGGTAGAAATGCATGGAGCAAAGCGAAAAAATATTGTAGTGAGAACGATAGAAAACACAACAACCACATAACATCACAAAACGAAACTATAAGACATAGAAAGACTGACAAATGGAAGAAACCGTCTAGCGGAAAAATGAAATTGAATTTCGATGGGTCCGCCCCTTTGCATCGACAAAGTTCAATAGGATACTCCCTCTGTTTGAAAATATTTGTCGTTTGTCTTGTAGTGCACGCTTTTTAAGGAGATAAAAATTATATAAAATATATTTTTTTAATATAATTTCATACATATAAGTAGTAAGTATAAGATTATGAAAAAAAAATTAGTTAAAAAAATTATATTTTATAGAGTTTTTAGCTCCTTAAAAAACGTGTCGAAAAGTCAAACGACAAATATTTTCAAACGGAGGGAGTATATAATAAGAAATGACAAAGGCCTACCAGAGGCAATGGGTTGCTGTCTAATTGGGAGCCAAACACCGCTGGTGGCCGAGGCTCTGGCTCTTAGAGCAGGAATACTAAAATCAATAGAACTACACATTAACAAAATTATTATTGAGGGGGACTCCCTCATTATCATTAATCATCTCAAAAACAATGTCAAATGTCCATGGGAAATTGATCTAATAATGTCTGACATAAGATCACTTCTTACAGGGTTTAACGAAGTCTCGTTCTCGCAGATAAGGTTGCACACCTTGCTCATGTTACCGCCAACCCTTCCCAATATACTGATCCAGGTCTTTGCTGACCTCATCCGCAAGGATGCTATCGGATAGAGATGCCTCGCATCCGAATTATTACCCAATAAAAAAAAAAGCGCGTGTGTTTTGAAAAAAAACCCTAACCCATCTCTCATCCATATTCTTCCCATAAATCTCCAACCCAATCCACTCCGATCTCAATTAGATTGGATTTGAGGTAGCCGATGGCTAGCATCGTCGTAGCCGGAGCCCTAGGTGACGCCATTCGCCGAGCAATCGCACATCTCCGGGAGGAAGAAGAGATCGAGAGAAACCGCCGCCGAGGAACAATTGCACATCGTCGGAAACCGCCGCTGCTGCAATCATCATCCTCGAAAACCGCCGCTGCTATAACCATCTCCCTCTTCTCTCCCACGCCAGGATCTGGTGCGATGAGGGTTTCGACAACGAGCGGCGACTATGGAGATGGCGAAGCAGCGATGGCGATGGCGAAGAGGCGGCATCGATTTGAAGGAGGACGATGGTGGAGCTAGTTTGGCGATGACGGCGTCGGCGATTTGGTTAATTAGATGCATGCCTTCGATTTTACAGAGTATTCGTTAGTAAGCCTATTTACGGTGATGACCTTCGGTGGTGACGATGACTCATGTTGGCGATGATGACCTTTGAATTTAAGTAAGCCTTTGATTTTAATCTGTATGCATAGTGACTCACATTGTTAATGAAAGATATAACGGGAACATGTTTAGTGTTGGTTTTACATATAAAGATCATCTAGAAGAGCTTTTTTTTTAACAATCAGTTTCCAAGTGCATTTTCTTTATAAATGGCTATATGCTATTTATCATGCAGAATATTAGAGTTAATTCTACCTGTTCATCTCCTCTATCAGAATATATCAAGTGGAACGTTTCATTGTTGAAGTTATTGAGCTTATTGCTTTCGTGTTGGATGAAAATTTGGCAAATCAAACAGATGCATCTTATTTATGGATTTTCAATTTTGGGATTTTTTGTTGCAGTCAGTTCCTCCTCAGCAACTTAACTTAGAGACACTTTTAGCTCTAAAACATCTTTGTAATGTTGGTGCCAACAATGGTATGTTATATTTGCCCTTCTTGTTTGGCATGTCTCATATATGTTTTAGATCCATATCTCTTTCCTTGTGTCTATTAAATGCTTTCTTTTACGCTTTCTCATATGGTATGTATCTGTCCCCCCTCCCCCCTCAGAATTGTTAGAGTTCCTTGTTAAAGAAGTTGTCTCGTTTATTTTTTTTTATCCTCTTATGTGGGTACATACTAGTTTCAAGATTCAGCGTGAATTATACATGTTTTTGAGCCAACAGTTTGATAATGATCCGAGGCTTCTCAGTTTGTGCTGACTTCCACGCATTACTGATCTGATATGCCAATATGACTGGGACAATGCAAAATGTCGTTCATTTACGGGAGGAAAGCGCACCCTACCTTCTGTGCCTGAAATCATTGTTGGAGAGAGACCTAGCAGAGAAGAGATAAAAAAGATCCGTCTTCTTATGTTAAGCCTTGGGGAAATGAGCATCCAGTTTGTTTAATGTGGCTCTTTTCTGATTTTTTATTTACTTATTTTTGCGTCTAATTCAAATATCTGATTTTCAGGCAAAACATTTCTTCAACAGATGTAAAAGCTCTTGTTGCCTTCTTCGAGACAAGCCAGGATATGTCATGCATTGAGGACGTTATATGAGCCATTTCACTGAAATCGTTGCTTGCATCCTTTGTACAACATGTCAACTCAATAGGTGGTTGCCAAGTTTTTATTAATCTTCTTCAAAGGTAATGTTTCAAAGAGAAAGGTTTTGTGTCAATGGATTCTACAATCCGTCTTCAATATTTTGTCATCTTATTGTAGGGAATATGAGCCGACCATATTACTTAGCCTGTAGTTCCTTGGAAGGGTCTTGATTGTTCTACCCTCTTAAAAGAAAGGGCTCAAGTTTTTTAGCCTTGCTATTGGAAGATCTAAATATATCTCAGAAAGTACACGAAGAACTAGTTTCAGGATACAACAACTACTTTTTGCTTCTATTTCTAATAGATTATTCAGATTTCCAGTGACAGAGGATCTTTGTGCAGCATTATATGATGCTCTTCTTCGTGGTGCTAGTTCTAAGTAGGTCAAGTTTTTGGGTGGTATTCTTATTTCAGTATCTGTACCACTATTTATTATTATTATTATTGGCTTACTTCTCTATGCTACCCTTACTTCTCTATGCTACCTCCTTCTAGTTCATTGGCATTAGGGTGCACTTGCAAAAGAGACCAAGAAACTGTTAAGAAGAGAAACCTCTCTATTTGTTCCGATTCAATCAAACATTCAAACTGAATAAAGATGTGATTTATTGCCTATTAGCTCAAAATGGTAGAGCAATGTGCCACGCACAAAGATGCGGATTCAAATCCCGCATAGGCTATCTATGTTTATCGCCTACAAGTACTATGTTTCTCTTCATGAATAAGAGTATAAGGTGCAAAAATAAAATTGTAGTGTGCAAATATAAGAACATAAAGTGCAAAAAAAATATTGTAATATGCACATTTAGAATACAAGTGTGCTAAAGTAAGATACAATTGTGCAGATTTAAACTACAATTGTGCAAAAGTAAGATACAATTGTGCAGATTTAGAATACAATTGGGCACATTTAGAATACAAGTGTGTAAAAGTAAGATACAAGTGTGCACATTTAGAATAATAGTGTGCAAAAGTAAGATACATTTAGAATAATATGAATATTCAGATGTGCGTGAATAGAGTGCAGATGTACAATCTGACCCTAGTGAAGTAGCAACTCAAGCAGATGATGTGCTAATGAATGTTTGTGCTTGGTCGAGAGATGCTGGTGATGTTGCATCACAAGGAGATGAAGCGACCCCATGAAGTTGATCCTTTTTTTTTTGCTTTAGTAGTTTTGCTGTTAATGGACTTTATAATCCGAAAGAATTTCTTTCTATCAAAGCATTTATGTCTGCTAGTACAAACTGATACCAAGCATTTCTGTCAAAGCTGAGGATTAATCAAGCAAGCTACCCTCACAAGTTGTAGTCAATCCAAAGAAGAATGTCTTACACAAATATAATAAAATCCGGTCTGATTCAATATAATAAAATCCGGTCTAATCAGTAATGATCCCGGTTCAAAAAAGGCATATTTTTATTGATACCGAATCAATAATGATAACGTCTTACACAAATTAAACAAACTAGCTCGGAGCCCTTCATGACAAATGAAAGGTTCTTTTTTTTTTTTTATCTAGACGTTCTGCTCCACCCTTTCAACAGATATAGGAAGTTTCAATGCACACTCATCTCATAGGTTGTTAACTATGATAGGGGTCTCATGTTCTAGATGAAGAAGAAAACCATAAGCCTTAGGAGCATGAACATAAGACGGTGAAGGTTGGAACTTAAACCGTTGCAAGATCATGGACAACACGATCTTTGCTTCTGTCATGGCAAAGTTTGAACCGATGCAGATCCGAGGACCCCAACTAAACCCAAAGAATGAAACGCCCCCTTTGGATGCACTTGAGATTCCTTGGGAAAATCTCTCAGGGTTGAATTCTTTCGCGTCATCACCCCAAATTTCGCAGTCGTGATGGATGTAGATGAGTGGCATGCTGATGAGTACTCCTTTAGGCAGTGTTAGGCTTCCCAACCTTGTGTTGTGTTTGCCAACTGTTCTATTGAGTTCGTGCAATGGCGGGTATAATCTTAGCACCTCATGAAGTATCATGTTAACCTACATCATGTACATTGATCAACAAAGGAATGAGATTTCATGCAAAACACAAGTTTTGGATAATTCTTGTCCATGATGCCGAGAGATGTGAAAAGACCAAAAATTAAAGAGTCTCATCATATCAAAAGTTTGAACTAAATAAGTCTCAAATATACCAATGAACTACTACTCATATTGCCAATTGATTTTAGAATGGAACCTTACTTGACTTATTTGTAACCTACTAGATAGCACACAAATGCTCATGCACATGACTCCCAATCACGAGTCCAAATGGATCGGACTTTAGTATCGTATTAGAGTGTTAAAGTCAAATGATCCAACTCTCGATCATGGAATCTTTAAAAAGAGAACGATTGAACATCACTCGACTTATGTGCTAGGTTACTAGAACACAAGACCCCGATCGATCATGTGTGTGTGTGTGTGTGTGTGAGAGAGAGAGAGAGAGAGAGAGATTGTAAATTGTGGTTACCCAAGAACATTGTGTGTGTGCGTGTGCGTGTGCGTGTGCGTGTGCGTGTGTGTGTGTAAATTGTGGTTACCCAAGAACATTGTGTGTGTGTAATTGTAAATTGTGGTTACCCAAGAACATGAACATGATGATATGATACTTACTACTTTTAGATGATTCAAACCCTTGAAATCAGGCCGGTTGCTACCGAATACTTGGAAGACCTCATCTCGAGCTTTAGCTTGCCAGTCTTGGTGATTAGCAAGCAATATCATGGTCCATGTCAAGAGTTTTGAGGTGGTCTCCTGGCCAGCAAGATAGAACACCTTACATTCGTCAATAAGCTCTTCGTCTGTGATCCTGATCGTCTTCTTCTTATTATTGTTGCTAAGATGATCTTCTTCGGAATTTGAATTGATGAGAAGACCCAACAAGTCATCACTGGGATTCTTTTCTTTCTGCCTCTTTTGGATGATGCCCCTTAAGAGGGTTCGGATCTCTATCTCGATGGCATTCAACCTTTTGTTATCCTTCGTTGGAAGATACCTGCACCATTTACCATTCAGCTACCATCAATTAATAATCTCATATCTTTTAACCGACTCATTTAATTTCACGAATTCAAATCCATTTAAATTAACGGAAAATATATAAAATTGAATCAAATGATATCAAACCTGCGTCCTGGAAAATACACCGATTGTAAGATGTTGGCGATGACATGAATCTGGTCACAGATGAGTTGGTACAACCGCCCGCCTTCTTCATAAGAGCTCCCAAATGCAGCCCTTGAAATTGAATTTGCCGATAAACTTATAAAATCGGCTTTCACATTGATCTCGTTTTCGTTGTTTGATACCTTCTTTTCCCACATACTCAGCGTTTCATCGCAACTAGTATAAAATGCCGGCACCATCAACTGCACATACGTTCAATGTTAATTAATTCACAAAAGCAGTATGCTATTTTTATCGAGGGATTAAAAGCTACGGAGCTAATTAAGCCACACAAATAAAAACTTTTTTCCTTTAATTTAGTAGGAAAAAAAAGACTCCTTTAATTTAGTAGGGAAAAAGCACTTTTTTTCTAGAGGTTCAATATGTACTTCACGATGCCAAAAAGACACTCTAGCCGACAGACTTATTCCGTCGCCTTAAGAACAATATGGTTGCTTGAACACTCGAGCGACATAAGGTAATTGTCGCTTGAAGTCTCATCGCCTCAAGTCGCTTGAAGTGTTGATGCGACGACTTTGAAAACATCCGTTACTTAAAGACAATTCAAGCGACGACAACATATTCAAACCTATACTTGTTTAAGCAACAAAGTTATATATTGAAGCGGACCAATCATCATGTCACCTCAAGTGGGCAAACTTTCTTATTTTTATTAATTTAGCCATATTTTTTATAATATTTTGATTTTATTATTTATAATTAAAAGCTACATATATACTCCACTGGAAAGGGTGTTCGTCTCCTAAATAATAATTAAAATTAATATTAATATATATATATCGATTCAAGGGATGGACATAGGTATGTTCGTCTCCTAAATTTAATTCAAGCTAGAAATGTCCAGTTTGTCTCCTAAATTTAATTCAAGAAATGTCCAGTTTGTCTCTTGAATTTAATTTAAGAGACGGACAAGGTTATGTTCATCCCCTGAATTTAATTCAAGCGACGGACATAGTTATGTTCGTCTCCCGAATCAAAATCAAGTGCCGACTTCTAGCCACTAGCTTAAACTTTGTGTTAATTTGGTAAACTCGATCTTGTAACCATAATAATAATAATAATAATAATAATAATAATAATAATAATAATAATAATAATAATAATAAAATCGATATAACTCGATATGTTTTTGCCTCCAATAACGGCCTGTCACATATTTAAGACATCGTTGGCAATTAATTATATATATTGCATGCAAACTTGTAAGCTCACTATGAAATAATCACCTGTTTGTGAAAACATCAAAACCAAATCCATTTTTTAATTTTGATGGAGTCGTCATTTAAATGGAAATGTGTCCTTTCTCCGATCTAAAATGTTTGATGTTTTGGACTCGAACTCAAAAACTAAGAAACATTTCATTTACATTGAAATACCCTCTAAAATAATTTTCTCTCTGCAATCACATTTATTATGCACAAATTTAATTTATTAATATAAAAACAAAGAATACAATTTAGGTTGAAAAAAATTTAATAAAGTGTAATTATTACTTTTAAAATATAAAGTATTATTATTTAAAAAACTTCATCTAAAACATCGAATATTTTAGATCCAAGGGTGGAAGTATATACATATAAAATTCAGTACACTCAAGTTTGTATGCAACATATATAATTAAACGTGGACGATGCCAAACAAATTTAATAAAATAATTGATATAATATATATATCTGTCTTAAAATAACTTTTGTTTTACTTTTAATGCGTTTTTTAAGGATGATAAAAATATATAAAATATTAATTATTTTAAAAGAAATTCACACTCAACACGTACAATTATCTATGAAATGATAGGAAAAATCAATATTTTATAGAGTTTTTATTGCTAAAATTAATACATGTATAAAAGTTGACAAGAATAAATAAATAAATAAATAAAAGAAGGGAGAGATGCATGACCACGACAAGTGCGGTGCGGGCAACAGTATGCAGATAAGTGCGGTGCGGACGTGCGGTGCGGTGCGGGCAACAGTATTCTTATATTATCATTCAAATATCATTGTTTTTTAAGAAAATAATAAATTGGGGCAAATCAATATCAATATTCTAATTAAATTTAATCGTACTGATCCAAAATAAGACGGGGATCCAAAATTAATTAAATTAATGGGATACCTTCAATTTGTCGATATGAAAAGCAGGGTTGAGTAGCTTCTTATGCTGAACCCACTTCTGACCTTCATAGCTAGGCAATCCTCTCGCCAGCACCCTTTCCAGCGGATTCGAATTTGGCTTCAGAAACTCATTGTACCTCACCAGAATCTCCTTCACCAGCTCCACCTCCGCCACCTGCACCACCGGCTGCGGTCCCTCCCACGTCACGCTTAGTTTTCCGTAGTTGGTGATGCTACGGAGGAGGAAGGGGCGGACGCGACAGAAGTAGTCGTGGGAGAGATCGGTCATGGGCTTAGCACTGGCTTCAGCTTCCATCCTCTTTGAGTCTTTCAAGTCGCCGTGGAAAAGGCGGTAGGGATGGACAGCGAGGCCTTGCTGCCTAAGCTGCCTCTCCAGCCTCTTCGGACGGAACCAAACCCATTCCGCCACGCTCCATGATGCCCATGTTACCGCCACCGTTGCTATGCCTATCAGGAGTGTCACCACGCTCATTGAACTGCTTGCAGTCGCTACTGTTGGAATCTCCATCTTTAATTTAAGAGTCTATAGATAGGAGGAAAAGTGATGAAAGATAAATCTTCGAGAGACCTCTATATATATAAATTGAGGTGTTTACAGTACCGGTCTAAATTGCATAATTATTCGTTTCACCTCGTGCAAGGTAATTATTTACATGAGTTATATATGAATAATTATATTATTTTGAATTTTTTTTCGAAATAGCCAAATTTTGAAAAAAAATTAGGGAACTAGCCAAGTTCCGAAATTTATTAGAAAATTAGCCAAAACAGGGCAAAGTCGATGTTTCAAACAGCGACTTTGCCTAAAGATTTAAAAAAATAATATATTCTACTTTTTTTTATTATTTTTTCGATTTAATACTACTGGAAACTTAAAAAAAAAAGTATTAGAGGGAGTCGCTGTTTGCTCCCTTTTTTTTTTATTTTAACGTGAAATCACTGCTCTGCAACCTAGGCCATGGCAACAAATTGATCGGCTCCTGGCATCGTTGAAGCTACCTCCCGGCTGGCATCGTTGAAGTCCAGTCCCGACAAATTAATCGCCTTCTCCGTCCGAGGCAAATTGGGCGGCTCCTCGACAAATTGATCGGAGGCGAATTGGTCGGCTCCTCGTCAAATTGATCGCAGCCGGTGATGGGACGGCCGACCTTTGTGGTCAGGCGAGTTGGGGTGGATAGCTCGCTGGGGAGGGTGGTGGTGGTGGTGGAGGCGGGAGAGGCGGCGAGGGTGCTGAATTTGTGGTCAGGGAAGGCGGCGAGGCTGCTGGATTTGTGGTCAGGGAAGGCGGCGAGGGTGCTAGGTTTTGGGGCGGGAGGAGCGGTGGTGGAGGCGGAAGTGGAGGCGGAAGTGGTGGCGGAGGAAGGAGCCTGTAGCCTCAAAGCCACCGGCAACCCTAAATTTGCGGCGGTGGTCGAGGCAAATTGAACGAAGGAGTCTGGAGCCTGTAATTTTGCGGCGAAGACGGTAATTGAAAGAAGATGAGGCTACAAGCCACCGGCAACCCTAATTTAAAAAAAAAATCAAAATTGGGAGAGTCGCTGTTTCTCCCCTATAATTTTTTTTTATATATATTTTAACCTTTTAAAAGATGAAAAACCATTTAAAAAAAATAAAAATGGGTAAGTCGCTGTTACAAACCGCGACTTACCTATTTTATTATTATTTTTAAAATCTTTAAGCAACCCTATTTTGGCTAATTCCCTAATCTATATATAACTTTAAATCAGAAGAGTTTGCTGAGGTGGCGATTAATCCTTGAATTTCGGTACTTTGGCCAATCACGTTTTATTACTCCTTTCAATTTTTTTTCCCTTCTAATTTTCATATTCCCAGAATCAAAGAAGCGGGCTAGGTTTCCCAGCTATCACCGCCTCCAAACCTCTCCCGTTTCGGTTTCATCTTCACAACGCTTCTTCCCCTTCCTTGGCCTGGAATTCTACGCCATCAAAGTGAGGTTCTGCCTTTCTTCCACAAAACATACTCAATTCGTCGAGGATCTCTTAAATTCAAACTCTCACCGTCCGGTTTCGTTGTCAAACTCTCACCGCCAACCGATGGCTGATTCAGTTCCAGCAAAATGACGCCGCTTGGGAGGTCGCCACCTCCATTCTCACCTCCGACCAGTTCTGCCTCCACTCATTGAATTCTTCGCTGCTCATATTCTCAATTGCAAGGTCCGTTCTCTGTCTGCTTTTGTGTCTTCTTCCCTTTCAATCATGCCGTCATGAATGGAAACGAATTAAATTTATGACCAATTGCTACCGTAGAATCCAAAAGGTTTTTAACGCTTTGAGTGAATTATGGTTACTTTAGGCTAAATTTCTTTAGATATTAGTGAATATCTGCTGAATTGTGTTAAGAGGTGTATTTGTGCTGATGTTTCTGGCGTCGTGTGTTTCAAGTGTGGGTCGGTTTTGGTAAGGATTTCATCCAATTAGTTTCAATACTTGCTAATCTCAGGGAAAGGGAAGCTTTTGGTTCTTTAATTGAGAATCAGTCTAGGATTGTAAATCCCTTACTCCGTCTCAAGGATTGTGCAATCAGTGCAACTTCATTATTTGAAAATGCTGAAATTAAGTTTCCCAAAGAGATGGATGAGTGGTTTGCATCTGTTGAGACGTTTGGGGTTAAAAAGGTGGAGTTAGAGATCCCATCAGATTTAGTAAATAAAGCTCACTCAACTTTAAACAATTTTATTTGTCAGTTCAGAATGACAGGAAATAAAAGGATTTTTATATGTTCATGGATTTCCCAAACTCTTCTTGTGTTTTCTATTTTATTTGTTCAATCTTTAATGAAAATAATTACAGTACATTTCTTTGAACTTCATATTTGTTGTATATGATATAAAGTACCTTATAGATCATCTTATAAATGCCAATTACGTAATTTCAAAAGGGTACTAAAGAAGGGTTATCCTCTTTTATAAGATAGCTTAGGGGCAAGAATATGATATTTTTTAGGCATTAAAAGAATATGATATTTCAATTTTTTTAATCTTTCACATATCCTATCATGTATCATCTCAACTGGTATTTTTCTACAAAAACCAATTACCTAAAATATGAGATTCTCTCCAAGTTTATCCTAATACATATCTTCATTTCTGATTTCCTCTTATCCCATATCCTATTTCCCAATATCCCAATTACCTAAAATCTTAGATTTTTCGAAATCCTTTTTTTTTAATTTGTTCAGATGATCTGTTCTTTCAGGTTATCCTAATACATATCTTAATTTCTGATTTCCTCTTATCCCAATTACCTAAAATCTCAGATTTTTCGAAATCCTTTTTTTTTTTAAAAAAAATTTCGTTCAGATTATATCTGGTATTTCAGATTATCCTCTTACCCCTAAGCTATTATATTTACTTACCACTCATCATGAATGTGTCCCTCTTTATTTTAGTTTATATAATTCCTTGGACATCATATAAGCACACTTATTCTCACCACACTATGTTTCTGAACATTCAGTGTGTGTGTGTGTATATATATATCCATGAATGTGTGTGTGTGTATATATATATCAATAATGTGGCATTGTGTTTCGATTTTGTATCTTCTATTATAGGTAGACTATGTGCTAAAGCGTTATATCCTACTGTTTGTTAAGATTCAATTCATCTTTCAATCGTATATAATCAGTCCATCTCATCTACTATTGTATTTACCCGACCCCCTGAAAAATAGGCTTGGAATTCTCAAAGGAGACTTGGCTAAATATGAAGAGGAGTTGGAAAAGATTGCCAAAGCTCATCTGGAAGAGTTGAAGAAAGAGACTTTTGAGGCTATGGACACACAAAAGAAGCGGTATGTTGTTTATATCCTTCTCAATCTCATTACCTCTTTCATAATGTGTTTTTGAGATTTTTTTTTTGTAAGGTTCCTCATCTCTTCCGGTAGAAGGCATGGTAAATCGCCTTATTGTAGTTGCATATGTTGCAGTGGCACTTCCTTTAAGATATCCAATGCCAAATTTGTCGATGGTTTTGTGCCTTTGTATATATGTGCTGGATATGTGTATATAATGCCATAGAAATCTTATTCTTAGCATTTTTCATGCACATTCAATTATTCTTCTGCCAACATGACTCCCTTTCTCAACAAACCAAGTCAAATAAGGTTGATGAACTCAAGTTCTTTAAGCAGATGTTATAGCATATTTTGCAGTACTTGCAAATTCCCAGAAACAGCATTAAACCTTTCCACAAAGAGGACTTCCAATCCTTGAGAAGCAAATACTCGGCATTACATAGGCCTAGAAAGCCCTGTCCCCCCTGTTGCAATGACAGATTCCCCAACCTCAGTCACATTAGAAAGTGGGGTGAGCTTTTAGTTGCAATTAGTGAATGCACAAGGGTCTTCTGTTCATATATATATTGCAGCTTGACAAGATTTCTGGCATACATGGTTTTAAATCCTTTTCATATGGCATTAGCTCTTCCCAACCAAACATGATGAACTCCTTCACAGAAGCACCATCTGGTATGTGATTCAAAACTTATGTTTTTACTGTTTCTTCGCTATGCATTTTTTGAATCTATACGTGCTCTTTAATCAGCTTGATGTTACCTATGTGTGTTTTATGGTGGTGTCGTGTTTGTTTTTGAATCTATTTTCTGATTATTTATTCCTCTCCTTGTGTTCCAGTGTTTTTTTTTTTGGAAAGTGCTTTATGGCTGCTTTGAGTCAGATCTTTTGTGTTCCCGACTACCCGTTACTTGACTGAATGCAAGAAATCATTTAATTGCAGTTGCAGATGCGACAGTAGCTCACCTGGAAGAGCTGAATCGATGAAAGAGACTTTTGACGCTATAGACACACAAAAGAAGCGGTACTTTGTTTATATCCTTCTCAATCTCATTACCCCTCTCATACTTCCATCCATACTTCCATTCATATAAAGAAACTGGTTTTTTTCCAGGATTCCTATGGACGAAGTCTAACGCTCAAATTGTGGGGATTGTGGACACCGATAAGTGAGATTTCAAGTGATATTTCGTGGAAGTGCAGCAACCTCGCACCGTTTCCCAACACCTTTTTCGTTCCCGAAGAATGATAGTATTGGATTTAACTTCTTATAATGTATACATAAATAATATATTTGTTAACATACGTCACTATTTGTATTTTTTTCGTTCATCTTTTTGTTATGCTTATAATAATATTTTTTTCCCACAGACGCGCCATGGCGCGGGGATTGTACTAGTAAGTTTTGAAACTTGGCTAGTTCCCTACTTTTTTTTTCGAAATTTGGCTATTTTGAAAAAAAATTCTATTATTTCAGACAAATAGTTTTATTGTTTAAAATTTTTGTTTGATCTTCTTAATTAAAAGTTTTAAATTTATTTATAAATTATACTAAGGTGTTTATAAATGAACGACATATATTCAAGAAATCGGAGATGTTAGTGATGCCGTGATTAACGTTTTACAGATTACTCCATATATTATAATATATATTAGCGTATCTATTATCTATGCAGGTAGCCAAAGTAGGTGAGTGAATTATTGGGAAGGTCGGGGACCACATCTGAACAATTGTGGAAAATCACCCCTAAATGATACAATCTATTAATATTACTAATTCTGATAGCATTTTGCTGACGTGTCACGCTCATAATTAAAGTTGAATTTTTTATTCAAATAAGCTTTTCTTATTGGTCAATATCATTATGGAAACTTTAAAATATTTGTTTCCTATTTTAAATATGATTTGAATCCATTCCCTTTTTTATTTATTTTCGGTTATATTGTCGTAAATATTGAGACATGTTTCCATTTTTTTTTCTGATTGCAATATCTATCTGTCTATCTATCTATCTATCTATCTATTAATATCTATCTATCTATTAATATTACTAATTCTGCTAGCATTTCGCCGACGTGTCACACCCACAATTAAAGTTGAATTTTTTATTCAAATGAGATTTTCTTATTGGTCAATATTATTATGGAAACTTTGAAATATTTTTTTCCTATTTTAAATATGATTTAAATCCATTCCCTTTTTTTATTTTCGGTTATATTGTCGTAAATATTGAGACATGTTTCCATTTTTTTCCCGATTGCAGTCTCTTTTCGGTTATATTGCTGATGTGTCGCGCTCACAATTAAACTTGAATTTTTTATTCAAATGGTATTTTTTTTATTGGTCAATATTATTGCTGAAATTTTAAAATGTCTGTTTCCTATTTTAAACATATTTGTTTCCTATTTTTATACTAAAATATTATTTAATTTGATATGTTGTATGTCAATTTGTGATCTATTTTAATCGTCTACGTACATTGAACATTCGTCAATTCTTGGCTGATTTTATTCTTGGATATTGAAATTGTTGATTTATCATTTTCAACCGATTGCAATATTCCCCACAATGTCTACATACAACGAACATGTAATAATCAATTTGTAAATATTCGATTTCCAAAATTAATTATAAAAATCAATTAGAGCCAAATAAGTGTTATTTTATAATTTAATTATTTTAGACATCTTAAATGACTATCGAAAAATAAATAATATTTTAAGAATCACACGCATTACTAATGCTTATTTTACATCTTGGATGAGGCTTCTTAGATAACTTTTCTACCTTTAAAGATCTTGTTTTACCATCTTACCTTTATTTTCACAATTAATTTCTCTATCTTTCTAACCATATTTCTCATGAAAATAATCAATAAGTTATGTACATCTACATATTTAACTTCAAAATTATTCACACAATCACGTGCTTATGATTTTTTAATATTTGTACGGGAGCTTATATTTTACTTTTTTAGATCTATGCTAATGATAATAATTATATATTTATTTCAAATTATATTAGATGGTGTGTTTGAGTATTATTACTACTTTACCTTATTAAATCATTTTCAAAATTTGTATCATATCTCTTTACAACTAATTTATAAATTATAAAAAAATATTTTATACATATTTTTGTTGTAAACACGTATATATATATATATATATATATATATATATATATATATATATATATATATATATATATATATATATATATATATATCAATATAGTATTATATAGATATATAAAATGATGTTCAAATTAAAATGGATCAAGCTCTCGTGCCTTCAAGGCACGGGTATTACACTAGTAATTTACTAACTTGCACAACACTTCAGGCGTATCCTATCCTTGATTTTAATCCTGAAGAGAATCGTTCCAAAACATCATAAATGTAAATAGAAATGAAAGGAAGTTACAACCAAATCAAAACCAAAGCAAAAGAAAAAGTAGAGATTTGTAGCTGCGATTAGTCTCAACGAGGACACCAGCTTGGGCCATCCTGCGGCTAACCCCGTATCACAAAAGATAGATAAGGTATGATACGACTAAAGAAAACATGTCTCAATCATTTGAAATTCACAAGTAACAAGCATGTGCAATACGGTCATGAAAAACAAGCATATGAAGAGTATAATCACACAATAAAAGCAAAAGGGAATAATATGCAAAGTTCCTATAAGACCAAAACAAACTCACAAAGGGTTATGTTTTTGCTAGATTTTAATAAAACCTCAACTATGAACCATACTTGCTCAATTATATTCTCAAATCATGTTCCAAAAATCATTTTCAAGCAATTCAATCAAATCATGGGATTTATGCAATAAGATCATAAAAATAAATTAGAAGACAAACTAAACCAAGATGGGTATCTTTAATAACACCTAAATGTAATGCATTATTTTTTTCTGATTTTTTTTTTCAAATGCAATATATGAATAAAAATAAATGTGCATGACAACATAAATAAACATGATAACATAAGTAAACTTGATATGCAAACTCTATCTATATGCAATGCAATCCCTCTCCCACACTTAAACCTTTCATTGCCCTCAATGTAACATAAAAGACAACAAAAAATAAAAACATAGAGGAAGAGATGAATGAAATACTCACAATGTGGTGGATGGGTCTCTAAAGGTCGGATCTGAGGATTTCGGTGACCTTTCTTGAAAGCTTAGTCTATCCCAAACCAAAAACAACTATCTAATGCCTAATGGGAAACCTAATTTATTGAAAAAAAAACTAGCTAACTAGGAATTGAAATAACTAAATTAGAAAACTTACATTGAGTTGCCTCCCGAGAAGCACCTTCTTTAATGTCATTGGCTTGACTTATTCTCAATCTCAAGATCTTACCTATCAGACATCATCAAGGCCCTCAGTAGCCTATCATATTCCTGTGCACACATCTTACAAGACACATCATAGCAATATAAATTGAAAGCATAAAATATAGATTTCAAAAACCCTTTCAATCTATCAAAGAGTCTAGCATGACTCTCTCTTGAAGGAATATGATACCACTAACATAGTTCCGCTAGTGGCTTCTCAAAATAGCAATCAAAAGCATCAACATAACCACCATTACCTTCAAAATTACAAAAGTGTACCTCTATTACCTCTTGAGCCTCAACTAATAGGGGTGTGCAGAAAAACTCGCACTACTACAAAAACTGTTTTTTATGCCGGACGTAATGGTATATTTATGCCGGATATAACAAAATATATCTCCGGGCTATAGGTAAGTGTAATAAAAAATATGGCGTTTTATTTATGCCGGATCTAAAAAAAACGCCCGGCATAAATAATAGGGCATTTTAATACAAAACAAATACATACAGTTATTTATGCCGGATGTTTTCTAGCATATGCCCGGCATAAATAAAACTGTTTTTTTTTTAAAAAGGCTCAGGTTATTTATGCCGGACTTGTCAAATATTAGATCCGGCATAAATACGCCTTAGAATTTTTTTTTTTAAATTCTGGCTCATATATAATATAACGGACGACATTCTGGCCTGTATTCGCCGACGACATTCTGGCCTGTATTCTTTTCAAGGCAGAGCAGCAAATAAAACACGGATAGTAAAAGTTCCGGGATATATAGTTTAATGTTGTTTTGCAAGAGCTCTTTTGTATTGTATATCAATATAGACCCCCTGTTAAATATACATCAAAGACATACATAACTACCATCCGAACAATATCAACAACCACATTACAAATCCATTCACATACCTAAAACCCATTCACATAACAACATTTAACTTTATCATTCCAAAATACACACCGAGAGATCCAAAGTAAAGATGAACAGACATGAGCACCTTGCCTCAGTGTCCACAACTTCTTCTACTACGTTGGAGCCTACAATAACTCTGTAAGTTCCCTATTTTATTGTTGTGGGCTTGAGCATACTGACCTCCTACTCTTTTTTCTCAGCATGGAACTTGTTCAGCTTTTCCTCAAACTCCTCAGCACATGCTTTCATTTCCAGCTTTTTAGACAGACTTTAACATAATCCTTACAAAAAATAAAACAGTTTAAAAAATAGAAAAAACAGAGTTAAAGCATTTTAGACTTACTTATAAAAATAAATAATTCCAGACTCCATCCTCCGCTATCTTCCCATCCCTTTTTGGTGAACTCACCATTAACCCATTTGCATCATTCAATCAACTAATTTTGCACTAAGCACGTAAGATAAGTAGTAAATAATTAGTGATATGTGTTTTATCACAAATTATGATTGGATCATTGTACTTGGAAAAAAAAAAGTAATAAATACAAGAAAGAGAAAAGGAAGAAGATAATACACACACAATCGTGTATGCATACAGGATCATTGATACGTACCTATGGCCATGGATATTGTCAACTATTCAAGAACACATAAGATTGTAACACCAGGATGTTTTGGGCAGGTGAATTTAGGACCCGAAACACATTCAGCAATTGTGTATGCATACAGAATAAATGAGCAATGAGCGAGCTTTAAAACTAAAGGGTTTATTAGTTAGGTGTTTGATATACAGAGAAGCATTTTCAGAGGCTGCCATTAAATAATCATCTCGAGCATTAACCATGGAAGAGATTTTGCAATGTCACAAATACACAAATAAATCTATGAAATCAGATAATATTTGAGACTGATCAAACATACCAACTTATGAACGAACTAATGATCACAGTCAAACCAAAGATTAGGAATTTTGCAAAATCTAGAAACCTTAATTGAAATCACAAGTTCATTCAGAGACATCATAACCAGCATTATCAGAAGGTAAGAAGCAAATTAGAGGTGAAGAGAAATTATTGCAAACCAGATAAACTGAAAAAGGATAAAATAATTGCAAATAAAAAAGGAATACAAACCTGATCGAGAAACACAAAATTAGGGTTCGAATTGGTGCTTCTGACTCAAATTAGAGTTCAAATTAAAGCTTTGAGATGATATCCAACAGGAGCAAGCGGGATTAGCAGACGAGGGCCTCCAACGAAGAGCAACGTACAGGAGCAAACTCGAATTAGGGTTGCCGACAAGGAGCAGGCAACAAGAGCGCCTACGACAAGCCATCGAGAAGAGCGTCGTCGCAGAGAAGAGCGTCGCCGCAGAGAACAACCCCGTCGTAGAGAAGATTGCCGCCGATGAGGGAGTGGAGGGTCGCCGCTTTGAGGGTTTTCGCACAAGGGTTTTCGCTGTGAAATTTACAGAGTTCGCGCGCACCTCGGGTTTTTTTCTCAGCGTAAAGAATAGTCACCATATTTATGCCGGATTCCCACACAATACATATGCTGGGTACCAAAATTTACACGCCCGGCATAAAAAATGAGGGTATTTTAATATTTCGCCATCATTTATGCCGGACATAAATTTTAATATCCGGCATATTTTTATTTTCCTGAATTTAGAAGATAAAAGAAAACTCTTTTAAGGCTTATATTTCGTAAATATAACATCCGGCATAAATAATCATGTAATAAAATCTCAGTTTTGTACTAGTGCCGAAACCGAAAACACGACACGGAAAAACCCGAAACCGAAAAAACACGACACGATAATGACATGAACAGAGAAAACACGACTTTAAATGGTTCGTGTTCGGATCGGGCAAATTGTCTTGTCGGGTACCCGACACGAACCGTTTAAATTTTTTTTTAAATTTTTTTATGCTGGGTATAATAATATTAGTATAAACAGAATGCTCTTTGTAACAAACCACTCCGCTAGCTCAACTGGTTGAATCCTTTGAACTCTTGCAGTGGAACCTGGGTTCGAATCTCCTCAGGTTCCCATTTTTAATTTATTTTTACAGACTGAGGTAAGTTTCCTTCCTAACCCTAACTTTTTTTTTATCGCACACATTGTCACATTTCGCACTGTTCGCAGTTCGCACTTCGCACAGCACAACAGAACCACATCGACAGCCAACAGATCCCGGAGTCGCTCGCACTCGCAGTCGGCGTCGCAGCCTCGCACCAGCACAACACCTTTCGCCCGTTCGGATCCTCACCACTCGCAACACCGCTCGCATCCTCGCACATCAGTAGCACCGTTCGGATCCTCAGTTCCTCACAAATCTCAGCCTCTCTCTCTCTCAAATCCTCACGAACTCATGAATTTTCGAAGCTCTCGCCTCTCAAGAAAATGGTAAGTCCTATCTTTTTCGCCATTAGTGCTCTTGGGTCTTCGAAAATTCGATTAGGGCTAAATTCGAAAATTCGATTAGGGTTAAATTGGTTTGTATGATGTTTCGAATTTCTGATTAGGGTTAAATTGGCAATCCATAAGACCCAGCAACCATCATTCCTATCCTTGTTTGCATTCATGTCACTGTACAGGCGCCTACAAGCAATCCATAAGACCCAACATCCATTGATTTTTTTAAGTTGTAATGTATTACAGTAGATAGAATCATAGAAGAAAAACAGCCAAAATTTAAAAAAAAAAAAGAAAAAAGAAAAAATTTCGTATCGTGTCGGGTACCCGGATAACCGTGTCGGGTACCCGGGTTTATATGGTTCGGAGGATTTGGCCTTAACGGTTCCGGTACCCGACCCGATTAACCGGTTTGTGTCGGGTACCCGGTTATGCACACCCCTATCAGCTGATGGCTCTGGACCTGGTTCATCAATGGACGAGCGCATAATTGATGATGCAGATGAAGTAGGAGACACATCACATGTAACCTCATGTGTCGACTCATGAGATTCCAAGTCAGGAAGCACTAGAACCTTTTCTCCATCATCGAAGAAACTATCGTTGTCATCAAATAATTCCTCCTCCTTTTGAACATCCTTATTATGTTGAAACCACCTAGGAGGAAATGAATGCAACACAATGATTTTGATAGGATCCCCCACCCTTTTCTCCTTCAATTCTTCAATGGGCGGTGGGATGGGGTTCTCAAAATCAAGAGAAGAAGACGTTTGGGGCTCGTCAGCAACAGCGCGGCGGTCGCCGCCCTCCTGCGGCGGTCACCACTCATAAGATTTTTCACCATCCGTTGTATTTTAATCTTCTTCTCCGAAGCTCCTTTCTTTCCCACCTTTTGTACTTGATATTTGAATGAGTTGGTTCATCTGCTCCTCCAAGTTTTTACATCGGATCATTTGTTCTTCTTCCAACTGCTGCAACACTTGTGTGAAAGTTCGGATTGATACTTCCCGCTCAACCTGTCGACTCATGTTGCAGAAAAAATCTCAAATCTCAAAGAGTCTCATATCCAATAGGCCTCCATTACTCATGGACTCAGTAAGATTCCGTGTTTCAACATTCATCCCATCAAATATGCAAACACACATCTCCCGCACACCATATTGATAACCCCATGAACCAAGGTCGTTAACATACTTATGGGATCAACCAAGGTCGTTAACATACTCATGCAATCTAGTGAACCGTAAGATAGGTTCACAACGGGTTAAATATATGCACAAAAATCAATAAATACACAAAATAAAGAAATAAACTTGATTCCCCGGCAACGACGCCAATTTGATGGACGATTTTTAGTCGTATAAACCGTATAAAAATAAAACTCAAACCTACAAACTAGTATAGCAATCAAGTGTAAGAGGTTGATCCCATAAAGAATCAAGTATTTCTCAGCAATGTGTATTTACCAATTACTAGAAAGGGGGGTTTTGATTGATTGAAATAGAAAGAAAACAAAATAAACTATAAACAAAATTGATGCAAAACAATTTAGAGAAGAACGATCTACCTACAATTATCCACTTTATTTGGTTGAATTGATATTGTAATTTCCTCTTGTCCTCTTAGTCTTCCTATGAATGCCCTTGTCCCGACCTAATATAGTTACTAATCCAATCAGTCCTAGAAACCCTTATCAATTGAACAGTCCCTAAAGAAGGATTTAACCCAATAGATAGCTTTAAGTTCAGAGATTAACCAAGGTATTTGCAGTCCCTAAAGAGGGATTTAACAACACATCCAACTTCCTACTCATCCAATTAGTTCAATCAGCCCTAAAGGGACAAGTTTGCTACTTGGGTTAAGGTTCGCAATCAGGAATCTACAGAACCCTAGTAATTGAATTGATCTAACTAGTTGGCCAGACAAGATAAAACAAAACAATAAACAATCAAGCACAAAGAAGTCGAAACATTCAATATAGGAAATACGGAACAAGATTCAGAAACTCACAACTCAATCCAAACAAAGCATCAAATTGCAAGTAGAACGAAGAGAGTTTAGCCGCCCATGACGAACATCGCTCTCAATCTCCAACTAAAATCGTTCTTGAATCCTAACCTAATGAATGAATGAAAACCTAGGGCTAAGCCCCCTCTCAATTTCGTGCTCTTTTCGTGTCCAAGTTGGCATCCCTCCAAACAAAGATAGTTAAATAGGGTTTAGATAGATAAAACCATCGCTGAACGCAAAACGCGTCGCTCTGGGCAAATGCGGTGGCCGCATCATGGAAGCTGCGGCCGGTGCTTCATTGATTTGCTGCGGCCGCGTCATATGTGATGCGCCCGCTGCAATGGTCTTTTACGAAAAATCTACTTTGAATCAGCTCTTGATGTCAACAAGAAAGTTGTAGCTCTCTGAAAGAGCTTTCCAACGAATGGTCATAACAGTCAATCGAAGAATCGAGGCCTCCAGAAAGTGCAAAACTAGTTCAGCATGTCTGGCGATAACTTTTGCGGACTTGTTCTTCGTTTAGGCTCGCTTCTTCTTCTCATGACCTCTTTAGATCTTCATGTAAGCTTCTTCGATCAACTAGACTTCCTCATCTTAATGCGTTATCAACCCATGTCTCATCCTCGGATCCACAGTTACCTGAAATAATCAATAAAAGTGTACAGATTCCGACTCCACCAACATAAAGAGCAAATATGCAAATTCTACTTAAATCATGCATGATATGAATCTTAACTAAGCTAAATGCAACCTATTATGCCTACCTAAATGCATGCTATCAGGGGGCGTGTTGGAATGTGGTTGTCCCACACCTGTAATCTAGAGAATGCTTGAACAATATATAAGGTTGAAGGGATACTCCTCTCATTGCCAATTGGTTTTGAGATGGAACCCCGTTGGGTTTTTATGTTGTTCATATCTCTCGTAGGTGGGCCCGCACACACGATCTCTCCCTCCAGTGTCTTGACCCCACCGAGCCCAGCCAAGTTAACAATATACAACTTAATAGTTTTTCATTCTGTTCTCTAACTAACTCGACTAACTTGAGTAAGCCTTACAAGTAAGAGCTCAATCAGTGGCTCAATGTTGGGTTATGAGGTGTAACTCCAACAAAACACGATCGGTGCTCGTCCGACCTCGTCGGAGTTGAGTCCTCGTCGGAGATGGTCCAGGAAGGAGGGAATTAGATTAAAGGTCCACCTTTAAGCTATTTAAGGGCAAAAAGAGGTGAGGAAGGAACCTTACCGCTCTTCGAAATCGAAAACAGGGCATGAGAAAGAGGCGGCGGCCTGATGGTTCTTCTTGTAGCTTCGGTAGGTGCTGCTGGCTCAGATGGACGTCAGAGAAAAAGACTCGTGGTGTTGTTGCGCGTCATATCCAACACAAACTAGGGGTTTGGAAGAAGTCGATGCTGCGGCCGCAGCATATGCCGCGGCAGCAGCATTTGACGTCTGCGCGTCGTTTTGGTTACGAAAACCCTAGTTTGTGTTGGATATGTTTGGTGGCTGACTTGGGTCATATTTAAGGCCGAATTTAGTTAATTTTCCAGCACTTCTATTCTATTCATTCATCAGACACTTTAGAGAATTTGAGCGATGTCTTCCATGAGGAACTAAACTCATCTATTCTGCCTGCAATTTGAAGCTTTATTCGGATTGATTGTGAGTTTCTAATTCTCGTTCCTTGTTTCCTATATTTGAATGCTTCAACTTCTTTGTGCTTGATTGTCTATTGTTGTATTCTATCTAGCCCGCACAACTAGTTAGAATCAATTCAATTCCTAAGGTTTTGTAGATTCCTGATTGTGAACCTTAACCTAAGTGGCAAACTTGTTCCTTTAGGGCTGATTAGACTAATTGAAAGAGTAGGAAGTTGAATGTGTTGTTAAATCCCTCTTTAGAGATTGCAAATACCTTGGCTAATCTCTGAACTTAAAGCTATCAATTGGGTTAAATCCTTCTTTAGGGACTGTTCGATTGATAAGGGTTTTTAGGAATGATTGGACTAGTAACTATATTAAGTCGGGACAAGGGCATTCATAGGAAACTTAATAGGACGAGAAGAAGTTACAAGGATCGCTTCAATTCAATAAAGTGGAAAATTGTAGATAGAATTACTTCTCCTAATTGTCTAAAACAAATCCATTTACTTTGCTTTCTTTACTTCGCTTCGATAAAAGGCGAACCTTTCACACACAAAAATCCCCCAAACTGGTTACTTTGATTGACACTTGAATCAAACTTGAGTTATAAATTTTCCTGTGGATCGACCTCTTGCTTATTGCTATACTAGCTATAGGTTTGAATTTTCTTTGGCGGATCCAATTTTCTTTGGCGGATCAACGATATGTTTTCCCTCTGTCAAATTTGGCGCCGTTGCCGGGGAGGATTTTTTTATTCTTGTGTGTTTTTGGTGCTGATTTTTGGTGTGGACCACTTATATGGTCTGCACTCGTGCTACTAACATATGTTGAAGGTTAGGTTATTCCAGTTAGACGGATAGAGTTTTCATCAATACTTTATCAGACTGCAGGAGTACATTAACGATGTTTATTCATGGGGATATCAAGCTAGTATAAGGGAAGTGCTTTTATGCATCTTTGATGGCATGACTCCTGAGACACGGAGTCTTGCTGAGCGCATGAGTGATGAAGGTTTATTAGATATGGGACTCTCGGAGACGTGAGAATTTTTCTGCTACATGGATCATCAATGTGCGCAGAGCGAGTCACTTCCTCCAGTTTCTCAAATCATTGAGACCTCTGTTGCACCTCTTGAGGTCATTGTGAAAAATCACATTGAGAAGGTAGAGGAATACCACACTCCATCTGACGAGATCATCCCTAGCTCCCCCATTGATGAATCTGATCTAGAGCCTACTGCTGAGGCTACTGAGCAAGTAAAGGTTGTCTCATGCACTAGAGAGAATATTGGTGGATACGTTGATCCATTTGACTACTACTTTGACAAGCCACCAATAGAACTAAATTGGTGGTATTACATACCTTCTTTGGGTTGTCAAGCTCATGAATACAATAAGTTGAAACAGTTCTTAAATGTATTAATATTTAGTTTCAATTTATTTGTATGTAATGCATGTTTGTTTGTTAGTTGTGCACAAGAGTTTGACAGGTTGATGAGGGCTTTGACTATGTCTGATTAGTGTCTTGAGCTTCAACATTACGTCGAGCCAACGACTTGAAACAAAGGCGCTTCTCGGGAGGCAACCCGATGTAAGTTTTTTTTTCTTTTCCTTTTCCTTTTCCTTCACCCTGATTATATTTGATTTACTTTTGTTGTCTTTATTGTTTCATTTAGGACAATGAAAACTTTAAGTGTGGGGGAGAGGAATTATGTATATATATAGTGCATTTAGTAGATCATAGCATTTAGGAGTTCATATTTAATTTTCTGCACCATGTTTAAGTTTCTGTAATTGTTGTTTAGTTTATTTAATTTCTATTTAGTTTATTTGATATTTAATTTTCGTATTTAAAAAAATTAAAAAAAAAAAACAAAAAAAAAATCATGCATACATGTGTGTTATTCAAATACCCATATAGCTTAGTTTGTCCTCTATTTTAAATTTCAAGCATGATTCATAAAAATCTCATGGAGTTCTGGATGTTTTGATTTTGTCTTTATTTGATTTTTGTGGAACATGGGCTAGCAAACATAATTGAGCATGTATGATTGAGCTAAAGTATGATTGAAGTCCTAAAAACATGACCCTATTATAATGTTTAGCCTTATTTGAAATATTTTGCTCAATTGTGTGAATTACTCTCCTTGTGTTGCTACCTCTTGGCATTGACTGCAGTATCTATTTTTCAAGACTGACTCACATGTTTGTTGCTTGCGGAGTTTATGTTTATATTTTGAGTCTTTTGTTTGAATTTGTGCATACTTAGTGAAATAAGGTGGCAATGGTTGATGCACTTAGTAACCGGGTCTACGCATGACACCCATGTGTATGATTCGCGCAAAATAGTGTTGAAAACTATCCACTAGGAAAGAAAGCTTGATCATTGAGTAACCAGGTTCATTCATGACACCCATGTTTGCAACTTGCGTCAAAAGATGTTCAAGTGGACTTCGTATTAGTAGGTTGAGGTGTTGATAGACCGGGGCCATTCATGACACTCATGTTTGCGCCTTGCATAAGGAAAGCACCAAGACAAGAAAAAAGAAAAAAAAAAGAGAAGAAAAGAAAACAAAAGAAAAGAAAAAAAAAGTGTCACATTTTATTTAGTTCTCTTTATTGTGTCCCGCAAGTAATGACATTTCGGTAGATATTTGGTGATATGGTGGTCAATGTCTATGAGCTTAGTGCATTTTGGATTGAGTTGAGAGTTGTACCTTAAAGCCTAAACACATGAGTGAAACACATATTTCTGGTGAGGTTGGATGATGTCTACTTCTAAGCTTTGATCACTGGAATACATGCTATGACGTTTGTTTACTTGGCTTATGTTTTCACTTGCTATGATGTTGCTTTTTGATGAGGTTGAAACTTGAAGGGATTTCCTGTGGGATGCGTTGATTCCTGTTCATTCTATCATTGCTTGAGGACAAGCAAAGGTTAAGTGTGGGGGAGTTTGATAGCATGCATTTATGTAGGCATATATAATAGGTTGCATTTAGCTTATTTAAGATGCATTTCATGGATGGATTAAGTGCAATTTGCATATTTGCTCTCTATGTTATTGGAGTCGGAATCTACACACTTTTATTGATTATTTCAGGTAATCGTGGATCCGATGATGAGACAGGAGGTGTTAACGCATTATATGAGAATGTGTAGTTGATCGGAGAAGCTTACATGAAGATCTCAAGAGGTCCTGAGAAGAAGAAGCAGACCTAAACGAAGAACAAGTCTGCAGAAGTTGTCGCCAGACATGCTGAACTTGTTTTGCACTTTCTGGAGGCCTTGTTTGTCCGATTGACTATTATCACCATGCGTTGGAAACCTCTTTCAGAGAACTACAACTTTCCTGTTGACAGGAAGAGCAAATTCGAGATATATTTTCCGTGAAAGGCCCCTGGCTGCGGTCGCGGCCATCGATAAAAGGCGAACCTTTCACACACAAAAACCCTCCAAACTGGTTACTTTGATTGACACTTGAATCAAACTTGAGTTATAAATTTCCATGTGGATCGACCTCTTGCTTATTGCTATACTAGCTATAGGTTTGAATTTTCGTTGGCGGATCAACGATAGATTTTCCCTCCGTCAACTATATATAAGGATTACAAAGATTATAGAGACAAAAACAAATGTTAACAAATCAACTAATAATACTCCAATTGATATTATCCTAAAATATAAATAATAATTAATATTCTAATATTCCTCCGCAATTGAAGCGTAGGTTAAACAAAGCTGAAAATTGGAACAAGAAAAAAAAAACTAAGATGTCATTGGACTGATGGTAGACATGGATCGGAAGGTCACGGTTGGACTGACATCAAGAATCAAGACTGATCTCAAGATTCTCAACGTTAGTGCCAAGGTGGTGTCGTTTGATGGAGGAATATGTCTTGGTGGTGCGGAAGCTGATCATGTAGGATTGCAGGGAGCGAAGACACTTCATCTTTGTGATGTTGGTGGTGCCGACAATTTGTCTCCATTCATGGGTCGGACTTTGAAACCACGGGCAAGTTTTTGTGCGGATAGTACCGCATTTATGGTTAGGCAAAAGCCTGAATTTGGTTGCTGGAAGGCAGTTTTAAATTGGTGGAAACCAGAGATAGGCTGCCCGTAGGCGGTTTTGTGGTGGCCGAAGCCAAGTTAGAATGGACCGAAGCCGGTTTTGGGGTGGCCTAATTTGTGGTGGTCGAAGCCAAGTTAGAGTGGCTCGAAGGCGGTTTTGGGGTGGCCTAAACCAAAAGAAGGTGTTTTTGTGGTGGCCGAAGCCGGTTTTAGGGTGGCCTACATGGCCAAAACCATGTAGCTAGGCCTTTCTTCCTTATCCCCTAACCGCCTACCGGTTGATATTACAAAACCGCTTCCACACTAACCAAAATTTTTTGGCTTTTTCCAACCCAATTTCGTCCAAAATCATGTCGGTCTTTTATTTTGTTCTTGATTTTCATTGGCCAAAACCTCATATCGGCCACACAAAACCGCACTGTCTTTGGGTTAATCCAATTTCGGCTTATTCCTCCATAAAACCATCGGCAACACTGTCGACCAACGCCAATCAACCACTTTATCTGCCACCAAGGACCCGCACCGGAGTCCCTGCAATCCCCTGCCACTGCATGTGCTCGCCGTCTCTTCCCTAGCCACTTGCGTGTCTTCACCGCATTCAGACATTGGGCTGCTGGAGAAGACCACCGATGTCGGTTGCCTCCATCACTACGCTGTCGCCGCCTTTGGAAGGCACCAACATCCGCTGCTGGAGAAGACCACCGATGTCGGATGCCTTCATCACTACGCTGTCGCCGCCTTTGGAAGGCACCAACATCCGCTGCTGGAGAAGACCACTGATGTCGGCTGCCTCCATCACTACGCTGTCGCCACCTTTGGGAGGCACCAACATCGTCCATGCCGACAGTCGAATCCACCCCTGTTTCCAAACAATCACGACATAGGCCAACCAAATTGTAGCCTCCGTACCAACCGAAGACTGTCTCGATCAGAGCGATTGAGCATAATTCAAGGAGTAGTCTATAGTCCACAACCCCTCGATTTCAAATCTCCTCGATCAACCTCCTGGTTGAAGGGAAAGTAGAATGACTACATCACAAAAATCAGTTTGTTTGTTCAAGATCGGACTTTGAATTTATCGTCCGTCTTGCATGGGAATGTTGGAATAACCAATTAGTTTTCTATTATTTAGGCTTACCTTTTAATTATTATTTTATAATTAGATTAGGTCAACTTCGGTTAGAGTAAATCTCTCTCCACCTTCTCCATTATCATTGTACGCTCTATATGTTTTCTTTTACTCTTGAATGGAAAGTGTGTTCTTCTACACCAATCTTAACACAAAGGAGATCAGAAAAGAGAGGGAAGAGTTCTGTAAGGGTGAAAGAGGAAAATGGGGCATCCGAAAGAAAAAAAATCAAATATTCATCCTCTATAGAAACAAAAAAACTTTGAATTATCTTTTTCACTTCCAAGGGTGGCAGCATGAAAGATGATGGAGAAGGATGAATTAGGAGTCGAATCGACACCAGATGTCGTTGAATCGAAAACAGATGAAGAAGAATTGAAGATGGTGGAGATTGGAGAGGGCCAAATCTAAAAAAGCGTGAAAAACGGGTAGGACTTAGGAGAGGCGGAGAGGGTGAACTGTGAGAGATTCATGAGGTCTGGGAAGTGAATTTAAACTAGGGGATGAAGGATTGATGATAATGGAGAGAGGCGACATGGAGGAGGATGAATCGAGGATCCATAATTGCGTTCGAGCGGAGAAGTCGATGCGTTTCAGAGAGCATTGTCTGCCACAAGCACGCTCCACGCCTGCACGCTTTTCCCTTCAAAATTAATTAACTATTATTATTATTATTATTTTATAAACTCCAAATAGTATAGAAATCAAACAACCAAATGTTTACAAGAAGTTAGCGGGCAGCCGAGAAACAAGTTGCGCGCCAACCCCCTTAGCAATGGAAAAACAAACTCTGGTAAAAATATGAGCAGCTAGACGAGAACTAGAATCTAAGGCTAAAGAGAAGGAGCGGATCCGTCCCAGAAGTGCAATCTTTATTATTATTATTATTATTATTATTATTATTATTATTATTATTATTATTATTATTATTATTATTATTATTATTATATATACACACACAATATTAAAATACTTATGGGGCCCTTTGAATTTGGGGGCCCTGTTCCGTTGGGCTCTTTGCTCAGCCCAATGGACGGGCCTGAACAATACGACTATAGGAGTGAAACCATACCTAGAACGTACTTAGTCCAACAATCACCAACTTTGCTCAACTAAAACTCTTGAAAAGATATATTGGTGTTCATATCCTTGTTAGGAGCAGCCCAATAGGATAGTCCAAACTAGGTAAAGAGATTTTTAGATCTTAAAGATCATAAGAGAAATTACAAGCGGTTAGTCTTATCCAAAATACCACAATGAGAAGTATGAACCATTCATACTAATACTATACTATTTTTGCTTTTACCTGACCAAGGCAATGGAGCTTCAAACTTATGATCAAATTGTAAGTAGGTACACTACACACCATAAACAAAGAGAACCACTCCATGCCCCCCAATCCCCTAGTGCAGTTTTCAATAGAAATAAATAAACCACTTAATGTAGTTGTATATAGGTCTGTCCACGAGTCTGATATATTCATCGGATCGATTGGTTCAAATTAGATCGAATCTAACCCGAACTCGTAATCCGGCCTACCCGCCGGTTCACGGGGCAGGCCTAGTTGTATATAAAACCATTCCCAACAGCCAAACACAAGGCAGGCGATGCTGAGTAGTTGATCAAAATCTGCTAGGAGTACCAAATTCAGGCAAAACCCCAATGATCTTAGCCGTACCCTTTAAAGGAAGAAGGGACTTTTATGATTCGGAAATTTCGCCTGGTACCCCTGTGGTATTGCGTATTTTGCAAGATGTACAAAAGTTTTGCTAAATTCGCACGGTACCGCTGAGGTTTGTGTCAATTTCGCAGCGTGCCCTTCTCAGTTAAAATTAACAGCCCTCACTCACATCTCCGTTTGTTTATTTTTTATTAAAACGAAGAAACGAAAAAAAGAAGGAAACTGGAGAAGGAGAGCTCGATGGCCGACCTGAAGAAGAAGAAGAAGAAGGAGAGCCCGACCTTGAATCGGCGACAATCAAGGCAGTCGTCGGAGGCGTCGGTGATCGAGGGACAACGGTGGCGCCAATAGGTATGTGTTTCAATCTGAGATTTTTTGAAAATTAGGGTTTGTAAATTTGGGATTTGGGGATTTTTTCAGTTGAATTGAGATTTGAGATTTTTGGTTTGGATCGATTGTGAATGACAAATTTTACGCTTAGCTATGCTACAGGACGAGGAATCAACATCCTCCATAGTTGTGTATTTAACCATGAAGACTTGTACTGTTATAAATATATAACAATGATAAATATTTGGATAAATATTGGATCAATGGCTTTTGAATTTCCCTTGGATTTTTTATATTTGAATTTCACAGTTTGTAAAGCCTAGGTATTTACACATCGATTTGCTTGTGAAGTTTGAATATGCATATGGTCCTATTTAGTTTAGCATTGCATCTTGATTTGAAATGTATCCCCTTTGTGAAAATTTGAAGCTATTGACAGTCACTGGACTTATCTTGCCTCAAACCATATGAATTGACATATAGTGTTGAAGTTGATGTTCATAAGTGTTGTTTTAATTATGGGGAATTATTAGTAAATACCCCACTTTGATATTTGGTTTGCAAAAATACCTAGGTTTGAAAACAATTGCATCAATATATGAACATTTGCAAAAATACCTTATTTTATTATCAAAACTACCCACCACCTCAAAAAATCAGGAAAAAAAAAGTTAAATATTTTAAGTATTTTTCAATTTTCCGATAATTCTAAATTATATTAAATAATTACATAATAATAAAAATCTAGAAGTAAAAAAAATAAATTAAAATCTCAATCCCATTCATCCGGATTGATAGACCCGACCCCCAAATCCCAATCCAAACCCTAACCAAAACCACCCAACCCCGTCTCTCTCCGGCTCCGTCGGCCCCAACCCCACGTCTCCGGCGCTTAACCCCAACCCCAGGTATCCGGCGCTCGGACCATAGCTCGCGTCTCTGGCTCAGTCGCCTGCGCCTACACTTCCGCGCCTCCGACCGACCCAATCCCAATTGCTAACCAGAACAAACAAGCGCCCCGGCCGCCGCCGCCCATACCCTCCGTCGTTGTGCGAGCAATTCAATCCGGTGCAATCTTTACACAATCTCCCGCCGATTTTTGATCATATCCTGTCAGTATTCATATTTAAGATTGTCAAAACCCCATTTATCCGGTCACTATGGATAATAATCCTGAAGATATATATATATTGACAATCGTTTTGTAAATATGGTTAATAATCACGAAGATATGATTGACAGTATCTTCATTGATTCTCTCCCCGATTATAGGTTTAATCCTGTCAGAATAAACATGAAACCTGTCATTATAAACATTTTTCCTGTCATTTGGAACAAATAACTTTGTCACCTTAGGCCGACCTTTAATTTCTAGTTATGATATGGATAAAATCGTATCTTTATTCTCTTCCCTATTATAGACCCCATCCTGTCATTATTAGATATCTATTTTGTCATCAAAAACATATATCCTGTCAACAATAAATATATCCTTGTCAATAATTGATTCTCTTAATAAGACAATGGTTTTCATTCGGCTATTTTTATTATTCTTAAATTTCTGAGAAAAATATATTAAAAACATTATTTTAATATATATATATATATTTTTTAATCTTCTTTTAATTCATAATACCCCTTTTAATGATTTTTATATTTAAATTTAAAAGTAAAATCAGCCATTATTTTTTAGCACAAATAGCCTATTTTTTAGCACATATGATCCACCTATTCTATTTTTGCTATTCTCATAAAACGGGTATACTTTTGCAAACCGAACACCGATTTGGTGTATTTATGCAAATCGGCCTTTAATTATTCCTTTACAATTGTATTTGCAAGCCTATTAGCTCAAAAGGTAGAGCGATGTGTTAAAATACACATGGATGAGGGTTCAAATCCCTCATAGGCTCTTGAGCAAGTTTTCTCTTTTTCAATTGATTAGAGGAATTGATACTTTACCAATTTCAATCATGTGCATTCAGCAATACATCATGAAGTTCCCTATATGCCTTTAGATACTTCAATATTTATGCTACAAAGGAATGTAACTGCATCTTTCATAAAAAAAATAATGGCTTAATCAAGAAGCTTGTAGAATAATTGAAAAATATGAGCAAATAGATTAGTAGTCAAGATATTCAAAAAAGCTAATTATGAAACAGTAATTATTAGATAGTAAGTTTGGATTCAGTTGGTAGTAAAATTGATTACAGAAGGAAAATGAGGGCTCAGAGGAAGTAGGAGGAAAAGATAAATAATGAATTTTTTGTTATTATAACGTCGAAATAACTTTGGTATCAAATCATTCAAATTTAGAGTGCTAATTTAGATAGCTGATAATGCATATTTAGATAGGCATTATAGAGTAGTTTTAGGGTCATTTAGATGTATATATTGCATTCTAAAGGATTAGTTTACTTGTTGGCTCATTCGGTACTTAAGTGCGGAATCTACACAAGTTTAGCGAGTAATTGCAGATTGTGGATTCGAAGAAGAAAGGAGGTCAATCATGAGACGTCTATGGACCATATGGAGGCAAGGAACAAGCTAAACAAGCAAGTTGGAATGCACAAGGAAGAACCAAAGTACATACAAGAGGAAAAACCGCACCCGCGGCAAGAGGAACAAGGGAAACACAGAAAACCGCACCCGCGGCCATCCAGGCAGCACGTGCTGCCAGAAAACCAACCTTCTCTGCAAAGGCTGCACCCGCGGCCATGGGGGCAGCGCCCGCGGTTCTCCTGGGCCGGTTCAGCGCCGAATTTATATTCCTATTAAGTTGGGTCTATCTTTGGGAAATACTTTCTAGGTTTTTTATGACGGTATTCTTATGTATTTAAAGACTTATTTTAGTTGTTTTAGGTTATCTTTTATCATTGGAAGAATTGAGAGATGACGTTTTAGGAGCATGAGCAACTAAACTAATCGTGTTTTGCCTACGATCAAGACTTGGTTTTGTTGAATTGTGAGTTTAGAATTCTAGTTTATTTCTATTATCTTCTTCAATTTCTTTGTGCTTTAATTGCTTGATGGTGTTGATTCTACCTTGATTCGTGACCTCGTTAGAATTGCATCATTGCTAGGGTTTTGATTCATACGTTTGTGAAACCTAATCCAAAGTAGCAAATAAAATTGAGTGGATCTCATAGAAAAGCTTGATTGTATATGAAATTGACTATAGGTTAAATGTTAGTTCTTTAGGGAATTAATATTGCTTATAAGCTTAATATATCTTGAGACTTAGTGTTATTCCTAGGATTAAACCTTAATCCGTGTTAAGATTGCCAGGAGTAAGGGATTATTAGGACTCATAGGACTAATAATCTATTTAAATCAAGATAAGAGTGGATATAGAAAATATACAACTAGAAGGAAGAACTATGATCAAGTAGACGAACCAAAGTTGAGATTCGTAGGTGAAACATCTCATTCATCATTGTTTACAACCATCACCATTATTTAGTTATTCAATTCTTTGCATCTTTACATCTCTACAACCCCCTTGTTTACTCTTGTTGGTGATTATAACGCATAAAGTAACGGTAGTTCCCTGTGGATCGACTCCGGACTTACTAGCTATACTAGTTGGTTAGTTTGGATATTCTTTTGATAGGAAACACAACGATTTTGTCCTATCAAAATTTGGCGTCGTTGCCGGGGACTCTATTATTGTTCTCTTTGTGTGTTTGATTACTAACTTAGGTGTGGACCACGTCTATGGTCCGCACTCGTTCTACTAACTCATCTTTATTGTCTTTGGATTCAGAGATCGAGAGGACCCTCTCTAGATTGAGACGAGAAGCTCGTGATCGCTTTCGCGAGCTACCTTTCGACCAAGGAGAAGAAGAAAGTATAGAGATGGCTAACGAAGATAACCAAACTTTCAAGGAACTTACAACACCGGACTTGGCCCAACAACCATTGGCGGTGCAATTCCCCGAACTTGATGAAGGTGTGAATTTTGAGCTGAAATCTGGGGTGGTCCATCTATTACCCAAATTCCATGGGTTGAGTGGTGAGGACCCCCACAAGCACCTGTCAGAATTTCATACTGTTGTAGTGGGAATGAAGCCAGGCAATGTCACGGAGGAGCAAATCAAATTGAGGGCATTCCCATTCTCGCTCAAGGATACCGCTAATGAGTGGTTCTACTATTTGCCCCCAGGTAGTGTAACCACATGGACTGCATTGAAGCGCCTCTTTCTGGATAAGTACTTTCCTTCGATGAAGTTAAATAGCTTGAAAAAGGAGATCAGTAGCATCGAACAACAGGCTACAGAAACCATTTATGAGTACTTTAAGCGTTTCAAAAAGCTTTGCTCTAGCTGCCCTTACCATGGCTTTTCAAAGAAAGATTTGGTGCTTTTTCTATTCAATGGGTTGCTTGACGAAGAGCGCAAGACGGTGCACTCTGCATGTGGAGGCAATATCCTGAACAAAAACACCCAATGATGCTTGGGAGGTGTTTTCAGAGCTTTTTGAGGGATCTAGACAATTCAGCAAAAGCGGACATGCGCGTGGGGTGCTAGCAATTGACTCAAACTCTACTCTGCAGAGCGATATGGCGGAGATGAATGAGATGATGAAATGGATGATGCTGAAAGGAACCCCACAACAACTCAAGGCGTGTGGGCCCTGTTCTGACCCAAATCATCCCATGGATGCTTGTCCCATGCTGCAAGATCAATAAATGGAGTTGAATGCGATGGGAGATTTTGTTCCACGAGGGCAAAGGTATGGTAATTTTGCTAACAATTTCAATTCCAATAAATATAATGCAAGTTACCAACAGGGCTATGGTATGAGGAACAATCAACAACAACCTCCTTTCAATCAGCAAGGAGGACCCCAATACAGACAACAGTTTGATAACAGACAGAAGGGTCCTCAACAAGGAGGCTCGTCCATTGAGGATACTCTCAAAGCTATCCTAGAACAGAACACTCAATTGGCACAAGCGCTGAAGGCAACAGAGCAACAAGTGAGCCAATTGGCTCAAACGGTGGGCGAACTACAAGCTCGAGACTCTGGGAAGCTACCGTCGCAAACGGTGGTGAACCCAAAGGAGAACGTCAGCGCCGTCACCCTTAGGAGTGGCAAGGAACTGTTTGACACTCCTCCGGGTGGAAAAGAGGATGAAAACAAGAGGGATGGAGGTGCCCAGGTCGAGGATGAGGAGAAATCCGAGATGGAAGGACGTCACCAGAAAACCGCACCCGCGGCCGATTATGGGGGTGATTCTGGAAAGGCAGCACCCGCGGCCATCTGTCCGGGGATGAAAATTCATCCAAAACTCTGCATCTCAACCTCTATCAACCTATTCCGCCCTTCCCGGATGCTTTGAAGGAAGTTAGGAGACCGGAGAGCGACAAAGAGATCTTCGAAGCATTTAGTAAATGTGAGGTAAATATTCCCCTTCTCAAGCTCATTAAAATTATTCCTCGATACGCTAAGTTCTTAAAGGAACTATGCACGATAAAGAGGAACCAAAAGTTGAAAGGGAAGCAAAAAGTACAGGTGAGTGAGCATGTATCCGCTATGTTTCGACATCGTTTGCCCGAGAAGTGTAGCGATCCAGGTATGTTCACCATTCCTTGTATGATAGGTGAGACTAAGTTTGAAAGAGCTATGTTAGACTTAGGAGCATCTATCAATGTTATACCTTACTCTCTCTATAAAACTCTAGGACTTGGTACTTTGCATGAAACAAGAGTAGTGATTCAACTAGCGGATCGCTCTCATATATATCCTAGAGGCTTTGTTGAGGATGTCCTTGTGATGGTTGATTCTTTGATCTTTCCTGTTGATTTTTTCGTTTTGGATATGGAACACGGCTCTCCTGATGCTCCTATCCTCTTGGGTAGGCCTTTCTTAAAGACCGCCAGAACGAAAATTGATGTTCATGCTGGCTCTCTTACTATGGAATTTGATGGTGTGAAGGTAGAGTATAGTATTTTTGATGCCATGAAATTTCCTTCAGACGATCATTCCTTATGGTTTGTAGATGTTATAGAGCCATGTGTTGAAGATCTGCTTGAGATTAGTAATGATGATGATCTACAGGTGGTTCTAGAGGCTCCTCTGGATAAGCTTGCTATTGATTATGCTATTCCTACTAACCTGCAGGAGACTCTGATGGAGCTAATAGCTCAACAGGTTTATACTTCCCCCTATAATGGGGGACCTTATGAACTAACTCTCCCGAAGGAAAAGCTCCTTCCTTCTATTTTGCAAGCACCTGAAGTTGAGCTCAAACCTTTGCCGGATCACCTCAAGTACGCATTCTTGGGGGATGGTGATACGTTGCTCGTCATCATATCGAACAAGCTTAACAAAAGTCAAGAGGAGAGGTTAGTTGCGGTGCTAAAGGAGAACAAGACAGCCATGGGGTGGACAATAGCGGACATAAAAGGGATTAGTCCTGCCACGTGTATGCACCGGATTCTACTAGAGGATGGAGCCAAGCCATCACGACAACCACAAAGGAGGCTCGACCCGCCGATGATGGGTGCTGAAAAAGGAGGTGCTGAAACTCTTTCAAGCCGGCATGATTTACCCCATTTCGGATAGCAATTGGGTGAGTCCAACACAAGTGGTGCCTAAGAAAGGAGGCATCACAGTGGTAGAGAACAAGGAGGGTGAGCTAGTTCCTACACGAGTCCAAACGGGCTGGAGAGTATGCATTGATTACCGCAAGTTGAATGCGGTGACTCGTAAGGATCACTTCCCTCTTCCTTTCATTGATCAAATGCTTGAGCGCCTTGCTGGGTGCTCCTTTTATTGTTTCTTAGATGGCTACTCAGGGTATTTTCATATTGATATTGCACCAGAGGACCAAGACAAAACGACATTTACATGTCCTTTTGGCACATTTGCATATCGCAGAATGCCATTTGGATTGTGTAACGCACCCGGTACTTTCCAAAGGTGTATGGTAAGCATATTTTCTGAGTATATTGAGCACTTCATAGAGGTTTTCATGGATGATTTCACATCCATGGAAATGATTTTGATTCCTGCTTGCACCATCTAACATTGGTACTTAAGAGATGTGTAGAGACCAATCTAGTCCTCAATTCTGAAAAATGTCACTTTATGGTTGAGCAGGGAATCGTTCTAGGCCACATTGTCTCCCGAAAGGGAATTGAAGTTGATAAGGCAAAGATTGATATCATTCAATCCTTGCCTTATCCTACTAATGTGCGAGAAATTCGCTCTTTCCTTTGTCATGCAGGCTTCTATCGCAGGTTCATTAAGGATTTTTCGAAGATTATCGCACCATTATGTGAACTTCTGAAGAAGGAGACAACATTTGAATTTGATGACAAATGTAAGGATGCATTCAATGACTTGAGGACAAGGCTTACAAGTGCACTTATCATCCAAGCTCCGGATTGGTCCAAGCCGTTTGAGTTGATGTGCGATGCAAGTGACTATGCGGTGGGAGCTGTGCTTGGGCAGAAGATTGAACGAGCTTCGCATGTGATTTACTATGCATCCATGATACTAAACGGAGCTCAACGGAACTACACAACCACAGAGAAAGAGCTCCTAGCTGTGGTGTTTGCCTTGGAGAAGTTCAGACCCTACCTACTTGGCGCTAAGGTAATTATTTACACTGACCATGCAGCACTTCGTTATCTTTTGACGAAGAAAGAAGCCAAGCCAAGGTTGATCCGGTGGATACTACTCTTGAGTGAGTTTGATGTGGAGATCAAAGATAAAAAAGGCGTCGAGAATCTTGTAGCTGACCATCTAAGCCGACTACTACATGTGAATGGAGTGGGAGAACACCCCCTCATCCTTGGCCAATTTCCTGACGAAAGCTTAATGACGATCTCGGACTCCTCGGAAAACCGCACCCGCGGCCCAGAAACCGCACCCGCGGCCGAATTTGGGGAGAGTTCTGGAAAGGCAGCACCCGCGGCCCAGGGGGCAGCACCCGCGGCCAGCCCTGCAACCGACTCTTTTGACTCTCCGATGATGTCGTTGATGGCGGCACACACTCCTAAACCTTGGTATGCGGATATCGTGAATTTTATTGTGACGGGAGTGTTCCCGCCAAACTTTCCAAAGGCCAAGAAGGACAAGATCTGTCATGATGCAAGGTATTATGTGTGGGATGACCCTTTCCTATGGAAGCATTGTGCGGATCAGGTAATTCGTCGATGTCTTCCCGACGACGAGGTACTTTCAGTCCTTGAGTTTTGTCATTCACATGCTTGTGGTGGTCATTTTGGACCACGAAAAACCGCTAGGAAAGTGCTCGATTCAGGATTCTTTTGGCCTCATATTTTTCGTGATGCTCATGCTTATTGTAAATCTTGTGATCGATGCCAACGAGTAGGGAACTTGTCAGGAAGAAATGAAATGCCCCAAATGCGTTTAATGTTTTGTGAAATATTTGATGTGTGGGGAATTGATTTCATGGGGCCTTTCCCTAGCTCCTTTGGGAACCTTTATATATTACTTGCGGTGGATTATGTCTCCAAGTGGGTGGAGGCAAAAGCCACCAAAACTGATGATTCACGAGTTGTTGCAGGGTTCTTGAAGGATCTCTTTTCTAGATTCGGTGTGCCACGAGCATTGATAAGCGACAGGGGGACACACTTTTGCAATAAAACGGTGAGTGCTCTACTCAAGAAATACCATGTGACGCAAAAGGTTCCACCGCCTATCACCCCCAAACCAATGGGCAAGCTGAGGTCTCAAATCGCGAAATCAAAGCAATCTTGGAGAACACGGTTGCCCCTAATCTTAAGGATTGGAGTTTGAGATTGGATGATGCATTGTGGGCCTATCGTACGGCATACAAGACCCCAATTGGTATGTCACCATACCGATTGGTGTATGGAAAAGCGTGTCATCTTCCAGTCGAGCTCCAACACAAGGCCTATTGGGCGGTGAAGGAGTGTAACATGAGGATCAATGAAGTTGGCGAGTTCCGAAAGCTCCAAATTCAGGAGTTGGAGGAATTGAGATGGGATGCTTATGACAACGCCGTCAACTATAAGGACAAGACCAAAGCTTGGCACGACAAGCACATATTGAGGAAAGATTTCAAGGTAGGGGATAAAGTCCTTCTCTATAAATCTCGCCTTACACTTTTCCCTGGAAAGCTTCGCTCTCGTTGGGCAGGCCCTTACACCATCGTTCATGTCTTCCCACATGGAGCAGTGAACATCAAAGATGAGAAGAGCGGCGCCGTGTTCAAGGTAAATGGTCATAGGCTTAAAATTTACTTTGATGGATTCTCCACAGACATAGAAGAGGAGATGACTCTTCAAGAGCCAGCTGAAGAGGCTTAGTGAGGAGCCACTACGTCGAGCCAACGACAAGAAATAAAGGCGCTTCTCGGGAGGCAACCCGAGGTAAGTAGATTATAGGCTTTATTTTCTTTATTAGATTTTCATTTTTCTTAGAATAATTAGGACCGTTGTAGATTTCAGAAAGTTGTTTTCCGCCATGTTAGACTAACCTTTCAGGAGGAAGAACGAGGAAGGTCGAAAAGGAATCGCTTCGTAAAGGCAGCGATCGCGGCGAATATGGGCAACAGCCCAGAAAACCGCGGCCGCGGCCGGAAACTGCACCCGCGGCCTGTTTTTTTTTATTTAAAAAAAAAGAAAAAGAAAAGACTGACTGCGTGGGGGCCACTCAAGCTGCTTTTTGACTACATCACGTGGAGGAAGCCCTTTCTTTGCCCCTTTATTTCTATCTACTTTCCTTTTTTCTATTTAGTTTTATATTTTCCTATCTATTGTTATTTAGTTACTTATTTTTACTTATTTCCTTTCTTCTTCCCTTATCCTCCATTGCAGGAAGCTCCCAAACTCCAAACCCTCCACCTCCGGAGTTCTTTCACTCTGCCTATCCGGAGTTCCCACCATACCAACCTCCACCTCCGCCTCCGCCATACCAGTGAGCTTGTGAGTTTTACTTTTCTCCTCCCTTCTTCGTTCTAATTTTTGTTGTTTTAATTTCATTGGGACAATGAAAGTTTCAAGTGTGGGGGAGGGGATTAGTGTACATAGTAGGTTGCATTACATATCGAGCATGTTTTAATTCTTCTGCATAACATTCATGTTTTAATGTTTCGCATCTTAGTTTTATTTTAAGAAAAACAAAAAGAAAAAAAAATCATGCATTTGCATAAAATATGTCATTGTTTAAACAACCACCAAGCCAAGTGAGGTCTCAAAATTTTATTGAAATTATGATCATATAAGTCCCATGACATGTTTGAATTGCTCTAGCCTTATCCCACTTATAGTTTTTTTTATGTGAAACATAGCTAGGTGAACATAATTGAGCTTGTATGATCTAAGTTCCTAGCATGACTGAAATCCAACAAAAATTTAACCTTGTGAGATTGATTTTTGGTCTTATTGGGACTACACTTCATTGAGTCCTTTTGCTCTTGTTTCATGTGTGTGAATACTCTCCAATGCTTCTACCTCTTGGAATTGATTTTGTTATCTATATCAAGGTTGTACTTATATGTTTGTTATTGGTGAATTTCACATGATTGAGGCACCTTTATTAGCCCTATTTGACTCTATTCCACCTTACATATGATCCTCTACTTTAAGCCAAATTTGAGCCTAATTGCCTATTCTTTTGTAGCTCCACAAGATTTTTCATAGCCAATTATAGCCTGACCCTATCCGGGAATTAGAAATGGTTGGTGAATATTTATATTGTGGATGCTGGTTTATAGTGGTGGATTGTATGTTTGATGTACCCTTATGAGATGTTTGATTAGTGCTAGTACATTCATTACTTGGGACCTAAGGAGGATAAAATTCACTTAGGGGTAAAAGTCAAGGAAAATCATTTGATATAGCCTGAAAAAAAATGAAAAAAAAATAAAGGAATGAGTTGAGTATGGTGTGTAAAGTTGTATGCTTGAGATTGGAGTTGTATTACATTGTAGAGTTATGGTATGAGTTTATGAGTGGTATTGTGATTTGGTTGCTTCCTTAGTTCCCGGATTATGAGCACCACATGGCCTAATTTGTTCCATACCTTATGTTTTCTACCTTGGCCCCATTACAACCCATAAAAGATCTCATGATGATTTTTGCCGGTAATAACATCCACGGTGGAGATTGTGATTCAATTTCAATTCTTATGTAGCTTAGTTGCATTTTGGATAGAGTTTGAGTGTTAATTGATAAACCTAAACACTTGAGTGAGAGCGAAAACACTTTATTCCCGGTGAGGTTGGATGTGTAAGCATGCGGGTTACTTGATCACATAAATACTTGCTAGGACATATGTTTGCCTTGTTTATGTTTGCACTTTGATGAGATGTTGCTTTTGATGAGGCTATTGCATGAAGGATTGTGTTTGTGGGATGAATGACTCATAAATGTTTTGGTGTGCTCGAGGACAAGCAAAAGGCTAAGTGTGGGGGAGTTTGATAATGCATATTTAGATAGGCATTATAGAGTAGTTTTAGGGTCATTTAGATGTATATATTGCATTCTAAAGGATTAGTTTACTTCTTGGCTCATTTGGTACTTGAGTGCGGAATCTATACAAGTTTAGCGAGTAATTGCAGATTGTAGATTCGAAGAAGCAAGGAGGTCAATCATGAGACGTCTATGGACCATATGGAGGCAAGGAACAAGCTAAACAAGCAAGTTGGAATGCACAAGGAAGAAGCAAAGTACATACAAGAGGAAAAACTGCACCCGCGGCAAGAGGAACAAGGGAAACACAGAAAACCGCACCCGCGGCCATCCAGGCAGCACGTGCTGCCAGAAAACCAACCTTCTCTGCAAAAGCCGCGCCCGCGGCCATGGGGGCAGCGCCCGCGGTTCTCCTGGGCCGGTTCAGCGCTGAATTTATATTCCTATTAAGTTGGGCCTATCTTTGGGAAATACTTTCTAGGTTTTTTATGACGGTATTCTTAGGTATTTAAAGACTTATTTTAGTTGTTTTAGGTTATCTTTTATCATTGGAAGAATTGAGAGACGACGTTTTAGGAGCATGAGCAACTAAACTCATCATGTTTTGCCTACGATCAAGACTTGGTTTTGTTGAATTGTGAGTTTGGAATTCTAGTTTATTTCTATTATCTTCTTCAATTTCTTTGTGCTTTAATTGCTTGATGGTGTTGATTCTACCTTGATTCGCGACCTCGTTAGAATTGCATCATTGCTAGGGTTTTGATTCATACGTTTGTGAAACCTAATCCAAAGTAGCAAATACAATTGAGTGGATCTCATAGAAAAGCTTGATTGTATAGGAAATTGACTATAGGTTAAATGTTAGTTCTTTAGGGAATTAATATTGCTTATAAGCTTAATATATCTTGAGACTTAGTGCTATTCCTAGGATTAATCCTTAATCCGTGTTAAGATTGCCTAGGAGTAAAGGGATTATTAGGACTCATATGACTAATAGTCTATTTAAATCAAGATAAGAGTGGATATAGAAAATATACAACTAGAAGGAAGAACTATGATCAAGTAGACGAACCAAAGTTGAGATTCGTAGGTGAAACATCTCATTCATCATTGTTTACAACCATCACCATTATTTAGTTATTCAATTCTTTGCATCTTTACATCTCTACAACCCCCTTGTTTACTCTTGTTGGTGATTATAACGCATAAAGTAACGGTAGTTCCCTGTGGATCGACTCCGGACTTACTAGCTATACTAGTTGGTTAGTTTGGATATTTTTTTAATAGGAAACACAACGATTTTGCCCTGTCAATAGCCTATGTGGGATTCTAACCCACGTCTTTGTGCCAAGCACATTGCTCTTTCAATTGAGCTAATAGACTATAAAACAAATTCAAATAAACAGAAAACTGAACAAAGAAAATGGCAATTGTATAAACTATTACAACAAAGGTTTGAAGAAGAAATAAAAGGAAGAGTCTTTTACAACTCAAATAATACAAGAAAAGATAGGTTACTTGCATTAGTGTTCCTTGCAAGGGCCATAATACCGTTGAATGGTATTGCGGAGAAAATATGAAGCTATGCAGGAAAGTAAACCAGACAAATGAAGTGACAAAAATATAATGCAATGAGCAAGATGAAATCAGATAATGTCATACCATATAATCATCTGTCAACAGTCCCCCCATACTCATAAGTAGAGGCTGAAACAAGTGCATTATTATCATTAGGAGTAGGCACGTAACATTATCATCATTGAAAATCAAAACAACATTACTTAGAGATTATTCTTTCCTTTTATCTATGCCTAATGCTTATAGTTCAACTCAAATTTAACATGTGAACCTAATACTTTTTCCTTTTATCATTAATAACAGATCACATGTAGTAATGTGGAGCCAGTTGAGCAGTTTACCAGTACCATACCTAGATGATAGTTTATCTATGCCCAATGCTTAGAGTTCAGCTCAAACGAATCATCAATCATCACCTCTGGATTTGGAGAAACCCAGCTTCTACATATTTCTTCTTGTGCATTGTGATCAAATTGAACTCTAACTTACCAATCAAATTGTAATAACAATTGTAGAGACAAATGCACAAGTTTACTGTATTAAGCATTAATCAGATGGTTGATCCCTCTTTTCTTGCATTTTTTTAATTCATTGAAAGTGAAAATTGGCTTTTAAAATAAGTTTACTTACCACTGTGTTGGTTGTTTTCAACTACATTAGTAATGAAATTCTGAAAAATTGCTTGCACTTGCAGCAAAGTATCACTACAAAAAAAAAAGAATTCGCTTCGGCAAAAAGCCGTGGCAAAAGGGGTTCAAAGGGTGGCAAAAGGGGTTTAGCTTCGACTTAGCTACGGGAAATGGGGGGTGGCGAATTTTGGGGTGGCGAAATTTGGTAGCTTCGGCAAATAGCCGTAGCAAAAAAAATTAGCGACGGATAAGCTACGGCTAAGCGACCCTATGGAAGACACTACATATTTGCTACGGCAAGTTGCCGTAGCTAATGCTTTTTAGCCCAGTTTCTTCATACCCGGGCTAATAAGTCTAATATTTTTAATAAAAAAAATACACAATTTACATATAATAAATTTTCATTAATTATACAAAATTTACATGTAAAAAACTACAAAATTTATATACATAATTATAAAATTTACATATACAATAAAATGTCCAAAACTATACTTTAACCCAAAAAAATTGTCTAAAACTACATGATTTACATCAAATTGGACAAGCTAATAAAGAAAGAAATCAATCTTATAACAAAACGCAGAAATGCACAGCAGCTGGTAAATCCACCAGTTAAGAGGCATTTGGTTAACATTCTGTCATCACACCTGATGAAAAGCAAGCAATTAAGTTAATTTTTAATGAGGAATTGTGAGAACTAAAGAAGCTAAGTGCTAAATCGGTTCAGGAGATACAAATAACATGCTTCTCCTTCACACCAACCATGAAACGTAAAGAAAGATAGCTAGTAACCGTGCATTCTATATCTCTTGTCAAAAGATGTCATTGGAGTTCAATCAATATTAGATACTTATCAGAAAGGATAGCTTTGCACAAGGAAAACATCAACCTTTAAAATGATATCCCTTGTTCATGGATTCCAAATCCTTACATATTATGGGGTTTCTACAAATAACACAAAGGAATTAAGCAATTACAAATAGTTTGAGAATATTCTCAAACTGCTAAGTCATTCCAAAAACAATTTTACTAAGCATAGAATTAAATCCACTAAAAGGATAACATCATAAAGCATATGATTATTACCACTCCACCATTTCAAGGAGTTCAGATCTAAAAGCCATAACCACATAACATAGTTTTTTATATCAAATCTAAACGATGAAGATACAAGAGATATTCCTGAAAATTTCTATTCACTTTTATTTCAATTAGATCAATAAAAGGAAAAGTAGCAGGACTAAAAGCAATCTGATGGAAGGAAACTAGATCATGTGTGACAAGAGAAGGAAACTAGGGAGTTAATGATGATATACTCACTAGTACACAATTCACACTCTGAAGTGCTATACCAAATGCTATTTTTTTATACTTTCTTCAACCAAAGGTATCTCCATCAGTCCATCCCCCTCAACCTTTATAATCTGTTATTCTGTTTGTATAATTCAAGGTGGAATCTAATTGTGCTGGTGTGTAAACCTAATTCGGGTCACCCTCTCAAGCCACTTCCGCCTGTTTTGGTTAAAAGAATTACCATCCAGCCAGTTTAACAATATCAATGCCAACAAAAGGAACTCTAAGATAGCCATCAAGTCGCATAAAAAATTTCTAGCTACTATCTAGAAGAGTGAGTAGCTGCGCATACATTCAAGCAAATTTTTTAACAAAAACAACTTTAAGGATGGTGACCAAGAGACTGACAGAACAAAGGCAGCAATAAGAACAACACTCTCGACGTTAATCTTTTTCAGCGGGCCTTTTGGGTATAATTCATAGCTTAACATCTTTTTAACTCATCAATGTGTGGTTGCTATAAGTCACATTAGAAACTATTTATAATGCCTAGTAAAAATATTATAATGCCTTGAAAGTAAAAAGTACCAAAAAGGCACGGCGAAACAAATAGCTAGCAATTACCTATTACAAGAATACTTGGATATTTCAGATGGAAAGGAAAAACAACAGCATGTCAGCATTTATGAACCACGGCCAATTTTATGCATGTTGCACCGAAATCAGTAGCCAATTGTTTTAGAATACAAGCAATCGTTAAAATCATTAGCATTCCTCACAGAATACAAATACATGATTCAGACAATAAATCAAACTATTGAGCAACTATAGCATGCCTTCTCCAAAGAGACAGAAATGCAGTAGCAGAACAACTCTTAAAATTGAAAATTACCTGGAAAACAACATCCAGCTGCTTCAAACAAACAACCTTCAACATTGCAATTAAGCCTTCAACATTGAGCAACATCATCTACATTTGCATCAGCATATTCAGCCCCAACATCCTTTAGCTACAACACCCTAACACTGAGAAACAACCCCATAATGCTGAATTTTAGTGCCCAGAAAAAAAAAATAGCAACATTGCCTAATGCCTATGATCAAGCACAATAAACAGTCCCAAATATCACCTGGATATCAATTTCTTGAATCAGCACAAGGTACACATGCTTGTATCAAGAAATGGAACTACAACTTTGCAATCTTTCCTTCTATGCATTGACTAACTAGATGGAACAAATCAAAGGAAATAAGGAATAATATAGAGCCCCTTGTTCTATTAGTAAATGACCTTTCTAGTGACTTTCACACACGTAGCAATTTTTTTATTTAAATTATGCAATCCAGGAATTAACCCGGCTGGCTGTTGTTGCAGGAGTAAGTCAAGTATAGAATAGAATATGGTTTAGAACGACTCCCCTGTCTCAGCAAATAATTACAAGACTTCCTCCCGTTGTAGTAAGAGAAAATCAGGATCGAATCCACGAGGAAGCACGTCAGCAGTTCTCAGATAGCTATCAGATTCTCACAGACACAGCAGAAAAGACAGAAACGCAAAAACAGAAAGACACAAACAAATAACCCGGCAGGGGCAACTAAAATAAAAGCAAATAACAAATAAAGAAGACAGAAATAAAAGCAAAGCAAATAAAGAACAAAGCAAGTCGACAACAGCAAGCAAATCGACAACAGTAAGTAACTCGACCAAAGTACTCGACCGAGTTTTGTCGACACAGAAGTCCTCGATATCGAGAAGTACTCGACACAGAAGGCTTATCGACAAGATGTTCTCGACAAGACACAGATCGACAAAACAGAAAACTCGACTTCAGCAAAAAGTTCTCGACGTCGACAAGTGAACTCGATGTCGACAAGATTTTCCCGAGATCGATAAGAACAGAAATTTAAATGCAAATGCTTTTCGAACACAGAAACAAACTTTAACGGGATAAAATCAATAAACTTAAAGACTTCCAAGGCTAGGGTTTCAACACCACAACGATAACCATGCAAAGTAACACATAAAGGCATAAAAGATCATGCTTTCCATCTAAATAACTTTCGTTATTAACAAATAGGAATATAGAGGTTTCGCATAAACCCTAATTGTTACTAACCCTTTTCACATAATTAATCCAAGTTGTATTAAGATCACTTTCGCTTCAATAACACAAACAAGGATCACCTTCAACTCTCGCAAAAGAATCATGCTTATAGGGATAGAAGACGAATTGCACAAAAGATCTGACCTTTACCGCATCGCCTCACATGGCCACCGTCGGGCTCACCCCAGCCCCAGAAGTGGGTGGACTACTCACGCCTCATCGCAATCGCAGACATTGATGTATAAAAAGAGACTTGCATTAAAACTAATTTCAAAGCCTTTACAATCTTGGCAATCAACTTTCGCAAAAAGCCAAAACCTTAAAAACCTTAAACTCCTAAACTGTATCTCTGAATGGAACTAACTACTTCTCTCTGAATTTTAATTAATGAAACTGAGCCCCCTAGGGCCTTATTTATAGGCTTCTAATCCCGCTAATCTAGGATAGAACAACTATATCTATATCTAAAAGCTATATCTAAAAGCTTAATGATAAATAAATAACATAGTGTATTTAAACAAAATAGATAGACTAGGATTATATCTAATGTGTGGACATCTTCTTTGGTCTTGATAGATCTTGATAGAATTGGACGAATCTTAGCTTGCAAGTATCCAATCCCGCTCGGACTTCTCCTCGATCTCGGATTCCTGAGCTGCTCGACAAATCTTCTCGACATGTCTTCTCGATATCGACAAAAGTTGTCGATGTCTTCGTCTTGAGTTCATCAACTCGACCTCGTCTTCCAGTGCACATGTCGAGTTGATACTTCTCGATGTCGACAAGTCTTCTCGACATCGATAACTTTCCTCTGCTTCCAGCTCTGTTCGTAAAACGCACTTTCCCGCTGCCTCGGTTGTCGGATTGACGCATATGACCATGCGTTGGAAAGCTCTTTCCGAGGGCTACAACTCTCATGAAGACATCACAGCCTGATTCAGAACGATGTAAACCGGAAATTGGCCTTCTCTCCAGCTGCACCATTCTTGGCTTCTCCATAAGTTTCCTTTAAGCTCCAAAATGCGTCCGATTTCTGCGAAATATGACAAAAACTTGTGTAGACCTCCATATATAACAACTAAGCATAAACTACACATATTCTGTATTATTCTAACCCAAATGTATGCAATGTATGCAGAAATCGATATAAAAGTAAGTGTAAAACATGGCAAATTAGGCTCACAACACTGGCCACTAAATATCTTGACCCTCTTACATAAACAAGAAAGGTGAATGACTATAAAAATGACAGTAACTAGCGTCCAACAATACCTCAACAACAAGTTGCACTTGAGCAAATTAACGTCTTCTCCTTGATTGTTATGTCCTTGTACATGGAAAGTGCTGCCTCGACATTTTGATGAAGAGTAGCCAACCGCAACTTCACCTACACAAAGCAGAGAACATGGACTAAGCTAAATAAGCCTAAATTTGATCCCAGGCTTAAGTTTCATGTGCCCTATATACACTAGACTCTCCAACCATGTAGATTCTACTAAGCTAAATTTAGTACAAATTTGCTATTATATCTCCAACCATGTAAATTTAATCCCAGTTTCTACTAATCTAATTGGCCTCATTTGTTTGGAAAAATCTGCCCTTGCCAAGCTCAAATAGAAATAATAATAAACTATTTAAGTGTCCATAGATGCAGAATAAGTAGTTAAATACACAACAGGATGGGAAATCTCAAACCCTAGATGCAAAATATTGAACGTTAGATGTAACTAGATGGGAAATCAGCAAACCCTAGATTAAAAATACACCTAATAGCAATGAGTCACAGGGAATAGCAACCAAAATAAAATAAAAAATCATTTGAACTGAGCTCCTCATTCCAGTACTGTACCAAACTCAAGAAAAGCATTTGAACACGATGTAAGGATCTGCAACTCAAAAAAATGTTGGATAAATGAGTTTTTTTAGATCTAGGTTTCAACGTTTAAGAGAAACGCCAAATCTAATAAAATCACAAGAGAAGCACCGGATCTACCACTTGAGATCTAGTAAGCCGATTTAATCTACAAGCACCAGTTTGCAAAGAAGGGGAGGAGAACGACCAAATCTAACCCAATACTTCGAGAGTTGGTCAGATACAACATTGCAAGAGGCAAGACAATCCAGCAGTGCAACCACCATCTCCTAATTCACAAACATCCCTATTGAGAGACTAAAATTACCCTATAAGTTCGAATAAAATCAAAGATATCCAGAAACCTCAAACAAAGAGGAGAAAAATGAAAAGAACACAAACCAATTAGGCAAAGATAAAGCGTAGAAGACCGGAATCGCACAAACAGGGGGCACGAAGGAACAGTTACACATGTCGATTTCTGATTTCAATAGGAAGATTGAGTTTTTTTTTTTGTTTGATTTCACAATACTGGCAAACTATGGAGTGAAGAAGGGCGGAGAGAGGCGGGGGCGGAGTGAGTCGAGAGGCGAGTGAGAGAGATAGGGTTTTAACTGTGTGATTTTTTATCTCTTTTTTTTTTTTTTTTTAATATATGAAAAGTTAGTGTTTAGCTACGGATCGTTGTTATCCCGTGGCAAAAACCGAACCAATAGCAACGGCAATCCTTGCCGAAGCTAACATCGGTGGCAAAAGGGACCAATTGCCACGCCAAAGCTCCTGCCGAAGCTAGATAGTGTGGCAAATTTCTTTATTTTTTGTAGTGTATAAGTTGATTGATGGTTATACAATGAAATTCTGAAGAAGAAAAAACATAATCCTCTCACAATCGAACTACAAATTTCACAAAGAGGACAACCAGTTTGGAAATGCAAAAATATGTTGAAAATACCTTCAGCCCTTTAATTTGAGCGCCGCCTCCCCTAGTGACGGCTCCGGCACTGCTGTCGGCGATTCTAGGCCGGTCGTGCCTCCTCCTTCTCCTCCGGTAAGAAGCTTCGAAGCACGGCGTCGGGATCGACTTCTTCTCCAAGTCGAGCCATCTTCTCCAGTGCCAAAGGGCGAGGTCGGGTTTTGGTTCTCCTGTGGTGACCCGGCTAATGTCGGCGGCGACGGTGGTCTCGGCGGTAATCGTCTTGGCTCTCGTCGCCCTCTTCGATCCCCTTCTCTCCTATCTTCCCTTTGATGTCACTATAAGCGTAGATGGCAAATAGGATAACGGAGGAGAACCAAATCTGTTAGAATTAACCCTCCAGGGGCACGATGCGAAATTGATACAAACCTCAGGGGTACCGTGCGAATTTAGCAAAACTTTTGTATACCTTGTGAAATACGCAATACTACAGGGATACCAGGCGAAATTTCCGTTTATGATTATTCCCTCCCACTCTTAACTGAACCCATCTCCGAATCGGATCCACAAGTTCATATACTCAACCTACGTTTAGTTGATGCTCAGTTTAGAAGTGTTTTCCTTATAGAGTCCACATCAACAGCCAAACACACCGAACAGGTGAAAGAATAAATAAACCCTCACGCTTTCAAAGCATCCAATGATAAGAACAAAAGAAAATAACCGGTAGAAGAAGGTGGGTAGGTAGGACTTTAGGAGGTTACTCGGTAAAGTCGATTCATCAAAGACACTAACCGTCACCACCCACACGCCACACCTCCCAGTTGAGGCTTCCGACAGAAAGAACCCAAGAAGTGCTCATGATTGCCGATGGGTTGCCGGCGCTGCGAAGCTGGGTTTGGAAAAGAGGGGCGCGTTAAACTTGAGCGCGTTGATTTTTTGCGGCCCTATTTGTTTATATATAAACTGGAAATGAATCAATGTGCTTACAGGTTAGTGGCTACTGTAATACTGTTATCCAGTGTGGACCGTAATAGAAACAATGTGTACCGTAATTGAAGAGGGAGGGTGACGTGGCACCTCCTCAACCGCACGATGAGAACAAATTCCCTTTTTGATTTCCCGTTATAAAATTAAGGTTTACTTGGCCGTTCTTCCGTCACCGCCCACGGAACCGGACTCTGTCGCCAGACGGAAAACTAAAACAATCGTCGGTGCTACTCCGTATTTAAAGATGCTCTCCTCCTCGAGTTTGCCCAGATTCCGATCTCCAAACCTACCTGGAAAAAATCAACACCACCAAGATCACACCAAACCCTCGAATTCCGTCTCTGTCGCCTGCACAACCTCCGATTCCAGCCCCACCTCTCCTATGACGGAAAAGGCTAAAGTCCGGGGAAGTCCGCAGCTCAACCGATGGTCTAGAGCCCGGGCGATTCGATCCGGTCGGAAGCTGGACTGGCAAGGGAGGAACGGGGCTGTCAGCCCCGGCCCGCCGGTGGACAAGTGGGAGGGCCACTCGCCCAATTCGGACTCGTCCAGTGAGAGTAGCGCCGAGGAGGAAGCCGGTGCAAAGGGGATATACATCGTGTCTGACAGCACCGGGTGGACGGCGGAGCACACCGTCAACGCCGCCTTGGGACAGTTCGAGCCTTGCTTGGTTGACCGTTTTTGCCCCGTCAACACCCACCTTTTTTCCGGGGTATGATGATTCACTCTCAAATTCAATTGATTAATTGATTACTTTTTTTTGTTGTTGTTGAATGATTTCTATTTCAATTGGCAATGAGGTAGTAGTTCATCGATCTTGCTCAACAAATTTGAACTGCTGTCTGAATTTGAAATCTTAATTGCTGCTGGAAATTCAAATTACAATTGAATCACTCCTTAAGTAACATGTTACTTTCTGAATTCCTAGTCTTGATCATTAGAAATGGTCTCTTGGAATGGAAATTAAGCTTCTTTTGAAAGGAAGTCTTCTTCTTCATTGGGAAGTCACAGGGTTCTTCGAACTTTCGAAGTATATTTCCATACTGGAATGGACAGATTGTAGTCCGTAGATAGAAACTTCGAAATATATTTTTAGTAAGTCACAGGGTTTTAAAGAAACCATATATTAATATCATGAACCAACTTTGTGTATAATGGTATAAATATTTAGGGTATGATTTGGTAAACGAGAACAAGTATAAGAATTAACCATTGTTGGCCTCTCGAGCTCCATACCATTTGCAACCATTATTAAGATCTCTGTCTTTGACAGCGAATCTGTGTCCTATTCATGCTGCCCACAGTTTATTGTAAATGCAGTCTAAGATTAGATCTCGTCCTTCAACGACATGATTTTTATGCAGCCCGCTTTGATCAAACTAACTAATGAAGAAGTATTTTTGAGCTTTCAATCTATTCCAAGGTATTTTGTAGTCCTACCACATCCACGTCAATGTCTCTCATCCACTCGTACTAATGTGAAGCCGTAAAGATTAATGATTTAACAATTCTTTCATTGATCAAGGATTGTAAAAAAATCAAGGCTATATTTGGCATGCTTAGTTCACATAGACGTATGCAGAACATTGATACCTCTTCGAACTTGACAAATGTATGTACTTATGAAAATTTATCTCCTTGTCTTTTCCCCTCCCTGCCAAAGATCCTTCTCCTTTCTTCCTTTCAACAAATCAAGTGATGTCCATCTCCCTTTGTTTTCTGTTATCCTTTCCTTTATTGTCTTTCTTTGTTATGTGCTTTCCTCTTCACTTCTATCCAAGCTATAGTTAAGAGTGTGGAACGAGGAAAGGAATTATGATTGGGATATGATAGTAAGAAAATGCAGTTATATGGTTATAGTGAAGAGTACAAATACAATCAATAGACACCTCACACAAACATAACCAAGAAACGAGATTACCAGAACGAAGGGATTAAGATATCCCACTGGAGTAATCTCACTAGGTTTACCATAGGAAGGCCCTCTCGAAGGTCTAAATTGAAAATGTCATCACAAAGAAAACTGAAACATGCCTTGGAATTATTCTTAAGTCCCACGCGACATGATTTCCTGCCTCACCCTTTTTTCATAGCAAATTTAGATCTTTCAGCTATAAATGCACCTTTTACTTGTTTTTTAGTTACACACAGGACTAGAATAGACAAATAATCATGTTAGGACTGAAATATCTAGCCTTTTGAATATATTTTAGGAAGATTTATGATAAAGGGGATATACAATGTAAGGGCAAGAAGGTAACTAAAGTTAGACAGTTAAAGTAATTTGCTATCACATAGCTGTTAGGAGTTTTGGTCACATCCCATATCTAGTGTATATAACGGAGTAGCCCTCTACGTTTAGGGTATCCACTATCCAGTAGTGATCGAATTGCAAGGCTTTTTCCTTCGCCAGAGAGTTGCTCTCTTGGTGGCCAGCTTGAGGGTTGCCCTCATCTTGTGGTACTCTGGTAGGCTCAGCGGTAAACATTTTGGTTCCCTGAGATTGTCTCGTATTTGTGTTCTTGTGTTCTTTGGTGAGTTAATCAAATATATTGTTTGATTCCCTGATTTACACTACATCACATCACTTAAAGTTAGCAAAGTCGTCCTTGTGGCACATTCCCTAGCATTCCCTTCAATAGGACTAAAATACAGCATTGGTTATCTCAACTAGATGAACCTCCATAATGTCAAGGACAAATTCCTCTCGCTGTAGACATGTCCATGTGCGTCTCTGTCATATTCAATTCAACTAAAATGCAGCCTTGGTTCACAAAAAGATTGGATGAGTCTTGGAAGATGGGAAGCTCCACTTCATAGATTACAGGATCAACTTCCTATCATCACCACATCACCAAGCACAAGTCAAACCAGGATAGGAGGTATGACCTAACCATAGTAGGTTGGTTACCATTCATACACAACTCAAATGGTGTTCTGTGTTGTATGAATATTTGGTCCGAGATATCAGTTTGCCCCACTTCTTAGGGTCCATATCTGAAGTTGAGAACTCTCTGCTGTTGTGCATTATTCTATATATCTAGGAATCTACTTTCCATATGTTCTTATTTGCCCCGTCATTCTCTTGATGTGAACAGATTGAAGATGTGAACTCTCTATTAGAGATTGTGAAGCAGGCAGCGAAAGAAGGTGCTATGCTTGTCTACACCCTTGCAGATCCTTCAATGGGTGAAGCTGCACGAAGCGCATGCAAAATCTGGGGTGTTCCATCCATTGACGTGCTAGGCCCCGTCACAACAGCAATCGCATCTCATCTTGGTGTGTCACCACTTGGACTTTCCCGTAGTGCCCCAGGCAGGAAACCCCTCTCGGAGGAATACTTCAAAAGGATAGAAGCTATTGAATTCACAATCAAGCAGGACGATGGGGCCCTGCCTCGGAACTTAAAGAGCGCTGACATAGTCCTTGCTGGTGTATCTCGCACTGGGAAGACTCCATTGTCTATCTACCTTGCACAGAAAGGGTACAAGGTAGCAAACGTTCCGATTGTGATGGGCGTGGACTTGCCTAGCACTTTGTTCGCGGTGTCACGTAGGAAGGTGTTTGGCCTCACCATCAATCCCCTTGTTCTGCAAACAATCAGAAAAACCAGGGCCAAGAGTCTTGGGTTCGGTGATGAAATGATGTGTAACTACGCAGACATGGAGTACGTGAGAGAGGAGCTGGAATATGCCAGCAAGATTTTCGCGCAGAATCCTTGGCCAGTGATCGGTAAGTGTACTCGTGTTTCCACTTGCTCAATGCTGGCATTTTGTGCATGTTGTTTATCATCATGATATTTTGATTGCAGAGGTAACTGGAAAAGCAATTGAAGAAACAGCAGCTGTACTTTTGAGGCTTTACCATGACAGGAAGCGAAACTGTGCAATACCAAGAATTTCAAAACGCTACTAGCAACTAAAGGAAGTTTGAGTTTGACAACAATGGCAGATGGTCTGTCAGAGAGAAATCTGTATGCTGTTTCTTCCTTTTCTGCTATAGAAATAATATGAATTGTTTTGTAAAAGAAGGAAATTGTAACTCCCTGAATAACTTCTCATTCTCCTTTTGATACATTTACTCTCCTCATAGGGGCTAGTAAAGCAAGAGGAGCGTAAGAAGATTCAGGATACATTTAGAGGGATGATTTACCCCTCTTTCGATCTTATTCTTAGCAATTCAAGTGCGAATTTTTTAATTTTTTTCAAGTCATTATAAGTTGTTAACCTGTATTAAGAGTCTTAAACAAGCATCTGTATTGTTTCTTATCTCTTCCAGTTCCCACAGAATTCAGCAGGCTCTGTTTTAGGCTTTTAGCATAAGCATAAATCAGTCTCATGGGAATGCATCCATTACTCATGGGTTGCCTTGTAACGAAACAGTGGATGGGTTCAACGTTCAAGCAAAGATCATGTGTGGTAGTTTGGTATCAAAGTCAAATGAGGCTAACAGCGACTATACAGATTTTAAAAAATAATAAAACGTGTTCGCTATATACCCCAAATAATGCACGTCCTTAAAAGGGGTGAATGTTTTTTCTTTTAGGGTAACAGCGACTCTATATTTTTTACCTTTGGATTTGCTGTGTTACTGTATATCTATCAACACCCTAATAAAATGATAAAGTTGTTGGTTTACAACGACTTATGAATGTTTTTTCTTTTTTTCTTTTTTTAAATTTATGAGTATTTATTTAATTGAGAAGGATAAAAAAATGATTAAAAATTATAGGAAAGTCATTTTAAACATCGACTTTGCTTTAGGAGTTCCGTGCTTTAGTCTCAGATTGTTTAAAATTTAGCAATTTAAATTCAATGACATAGATTTATTAGTTGTAATTTTAAGTTTTTAATTGTATATTATCCTTCGACAGGGTCGTCCAATCAATTTTGGAGGCTCGGGTCATAATTTATAAATTATAAATTTTATATGTAATTTTTAATTTGTTTTTATATCTTAAGATGAGTATGTTAAAAGAATTTAGATTATTTTGGTTGATATTTAAGAAAAATTATAAAAAACTCTTTAAAATAAGAATTTTTAAGAAAATCACCGATAAAATTTATATTAAAAAATTTATACAAATTGTTTTAATCCATAGTATAGATTACGTACGCAAGCTATATTTATCAATCTTTTGCTCTATAAAATTTATAGTTATACAATATTAAAAATAATTTATATACGTTTAAATTTGTGTTATTTGTTTTTTAAACACAAAACCCTAGTGTTTCTATATATATAAATAATATTCTAAAACTCCTTGAAACATGTTATTTCATTCAATTCAATTAATATAAATATAGTTATGACCATATGAATCTTTTTTTCTTGAATGTCCATGTTAATAAAACTAAAATTGTTCATGAATGACATAATTATAAAATGAAATTAAAAGATTAGTTGTATTTAAATTTGAATTAATAATTTCATACTCTATGACTTTATGAAATTTATTGAGGCCACAAAATTAGTTACATAAATGAAGAGAAATAGGTGGGACGACCTAACCAATAGAAAAAAAGGTTAGAATGTTAAGAGTTGTGCTAAATCTGGGATTCGAACCCGTGACTATATGAAAACATGCATGTCCCGTAGCAATTCAACAACCACCACGCCAACAGACACTTGTGTTAATTTTAAAAATGTTTTATTATATATACTAAAATTAGTAAAAAATGAGGCCCCGTAAAATTGGAGGTCCAGGGCAGTCGCCCGCCTTGCCCTCCCCCATGGCCGGCCCTGTCCTTCGTATGTTACAAATTAGAAAATATAAAAATAATTTGAAAATGAAAAATAATAATATATGGAAATGAATAATTAATGATAAAATAATTAGAAAATGATTTAAAAACATATTCCCTCCGTTCAGGAAAACATGTCATTTAATATTAACGCACGTTTTTTAGAATGATAAAAGTATATAAAACATCTATTTTTTAATAATTTTTTAAAACAATTTCCTACTTATTAATACTCCCTAGTAACTATGAAATTGTTAATTTTTTTTATAAAAAATAGAATATTATTTTATATAAAAAAATAGAATATTTTTTTTTATAAAAAATAGAATACTCCCTCCGTCTAACAATACATGAGTTTTTAGAGGTAAAATTTTGTCCAACAATAGATGGTCTTTTATGTTTTCTAGGTAGGAAGTTATAATGATTTGTATTGGTTTGTGTGTTGTTGACTTTTTAAAATAATTTGATTGGTTAAAATGTGTAGTGGGTGTTAAAAAATAATAAAATTTATGTAAAAGTTAGTGTAATGATGATGTTTTTTTTAAAGTAAAGTGTTTTATTAAAACTTGTGCAAAGTGTTAAAAGGCCGTGTATTTTAGGACGGAGGGAGTATTTTTTTTTATAAAAAATAGAATATTTTTTTAGGGAAATATACAAAGTAACCCAAAAATCCGGTTTCTTTGCAATTAAGGTTAACCCAATCCGGTTTGAAAGTGGGTCAAACCGGATATTGGATAAAAGGTTCCCCGGTAGCAAGTAAGTGGGGGAGGGGGCGTTTGGGCTTCCATCGACAAATGGCAAAAATCAGAGAGAGAGAGAGAGAGTCTTCATATGGGAGAGATGACAGAAGAGAGGGGGGGGGGAAGAAAAGTAAAGTTGTAGAGGAGAGAGAGATCAGTGATGATAGAAACATATTCACCATTGAATTCGGATAAAAAATAGGCAAATTTGCTTTCGATAAAAGTTATGCGAGAGGTGTTTCCCTCAAATCTGAAGAAAATTTACCCATTTTCTATCTGAAGTCGATGGTGAATCTATTTCTCCGATAACTCTTGTCCAGTCGATTCCAATATATGTCATGTCTTTTTGCCTTGGATGTCCAGTTAAAACTAATTGTTTACACGTCAACCTGCAAATAAACTCCACCCAATTGCTTCTTCTTCGATTGTTTTTATCTAAAACTTAAGATTTAATTCAAATTATTTTAATACCCTCTTACCGTCACTCTTCCCCCCTCTATCTCTCTTTGTCTTATCCCCTCCGTCCTCTCTCCTCTGCGACTTTACTATTGTTTTTTCACTCATCTCTCTCTCTCTCTCTCTCTCTCTCCCTCCCTCCCTCCCCCCCCCCCCCCATAATTTAAAGCATTATTTCCCCTTTCTCTTTTTACCGCCTGAGCTTAGGGGGGAGGGCGACACTAGAACCAGAGAAACATTGAACAACAAACAAGACAGGAAACAATCATAGGATGTCCAGTAGGAAATCATTGGGTGTCCAGTAGAGTACCAAAGGGGGTCCAGTAAGAAATCATAGAGTGAAAAATTGACATATTGTCCATTCATCAATAAAAAAAAACAAAGCGGTTCACCAAGCCTCTGAGACGGCTTCTTCACTTCGATTCCACCTCCTCTACTCCAAATCCGGCCTCCATTCGCCTCAAATTGACTTGGAAAAGACGGAGGCACTAAAGCGTTGCTTCGGCGACGATTCCCACCAGCGGTGCAGGACAAATTCGAGCTCCCACGGAGATCCCGTCACCCTCGAAGGCATAGAGATAGAAGACAGAAAAATCAAAGAATAAATAAGCTCTTCAATGGAGCTCTTCGATGGAGAGAGGTGGAGAAAGGCATAGAGAGAAAGGGTTTTGGATGGGTGACGGGATCCTGTCCTCTCTCCCCTTTGCAGAATTTCTCACTAATCTGCAGACTTTCTCTTACCCCCCCCCCCCCCCCCCCTCTCTCTTTCTACTAGTTACAGCAGGTGAGGTAATTACGGGGGATTTTGAGGGGAGGGATAGATGTTACAATTTGTTTGGATAGGGAATAAGGGGTGCAAAGGGGTCCTGGTTTTTGGGTCATTTTAGCAAATCCCCCATATTTCATACTCTATATATATATATATATATATATATATATATATATATATATATATATATATATATATATATATATATATATATATATATATATCATCTTACAAAATACAAAACGTGTATAAATAACAAATGACATATTTTGCCCAATGAATGGAGTAACATCTATATATATGATTTTATATTTGACTAGTAAGGTTATGGATGGTTAGTCGGAGTACGATGGTTACGACAATAATAACAAAATGAGTATTCATAAGGTTGTAATATACTTTGTCATATGAAACGCTATCTCTTTGAGGGCTTGAAAAACCTCCAAAGTTGGGACTGGAACCTCCGTCGTCGATCATCTCTTCGTAGGTTATTAGATAGAATATTATGGTTAGGATCTTGTGATATTGTTATGGAAATATATTATCTTGTAAAGATAGTTATTGTGTATTTCTTAGTGTATATATACATCATCTCGTTGAGAATTAACTCAACTGAGATTACAGTCAATCACGTAATCTTTTATGGTATCCAGAGCAAGTTCCCAAAAACCCTAATTTTTTTTTCGATCCTAGCCATGGCTGACGATGAGTCCTGCTCCTCCACCATCCCAAACACCACCAACACAAACACTTCCGCCAATCTCCTCTATACAGCCATCGCCCCCCCCCCCCCCCCCAATCGATGGGACTCTAGTTCCCTCTACTCTCCTTCAAACCGGATAGATTGAACTATTCTGTTTGGCGATCGAATGTCCTCGATGTCATTGACGCCTTCGGCCTGAAGGACTTCGTCACCACAGCGTCTTCCCCACCGGAGACTCTGTCGGTTGGTGCTACCACCACCGCTCCTGCTACTACCACACCGAATCTCGACTTCGATCTCTGGAAGCGGAAAGACAAGTTCATCCTCACATGGCCGAGGACAAAAGGGTCGTTTGCACTAGTCTGCTACCTCACAAAATCCCACACCTCTCACCAAGCCTAGGATGCTCTTGAACGTATGTTCCAATCCCAATCGTGTGCTCGGGCGATGCACATCAAGCAACAACTTCAAACTCTTCAAAAAGGCGCCACGCCCATGATCGAATACTTTGAGAAAAAACAAGCTTTGGCCGATTCTCTTACTTACTGTATGCAGGAGATCTCTGACGATGATCTCGTTGCCTGCATCCTTCAAGGGTTGGACTCCTCATATGGATCCTTCCCGGCTGCTGTCAACATGAGGTCCGATCCTATCAAGCCTCCTAATCTGCTGGGCAGGGCTACCTTCTTCAAGAGGAAGAGCGCATGTTGAATGATAATTGTCTCCTGGCAGCCACGACTCCACCGCCCATGGCTAACTATGGGAACTCTAGGTCGTCATGCTCTTCCACTGGTGCTAATCGCTCCTCCGATCGCAATAGCGGTCGAACTGCTCAGAACAGGATCAGTGATCGCCCTCCTTCGGATCGCAACGACGTCGCTTCTCAGGGGTCTCGGTCTCGTCCTCGTCTCCCTTGTCAAATTTGCGATCGCACCGGTCGCGCCGCGAAGGACTGCTTCAATCGGCTTGATGTGCAGGCCTTTCCATCTCGCCATCAGCTGGAGAAGTTCAACAAGCTTGGCCAATCTGCTCCTGCAGCTTACACGACCTCCCCATCGGCTATCACTGACCCATCGTGGTACTTTGATTTCGGGGTCACAGACCATATCACGGGGGACGTCAACAAGGTGTCCATTGACTCAGATTATGGTGGTGGAGACCAACTGGCCCTAGGCAACGATAAGACACTCCCTATTTCCCATCTTGTTCCCACCTCTTTCCCCTCTTTCACACGTTCTATTAACTTATCCAATGTCCCAATTGTCTCACAAATGAAGAAAAATTTGATTAGCATTACCCGTCCCACAAAAGACAACAATGCCTTCCTTGAATTACATTGTACCCACTTTTTATTGAAGGATATGCAGGGAAAGGTCATGCTCAAATGAATCGTTGATAATGGGCTCTATTGGTTATCCTCCACTCCGTCCACCTATCCGTTTGTCGCTCTCGTCGGGGAAAGCACCTCCCCTCTTCACTGGCATCATCACCCAGGTCATCCAAGTCCGTCTGTGTTTCGTCAACATTAACATAACTATATTCTATACATTGTATATATATTTTGTGTAATTATATATATAAAATGTGTCCGGTGTGTATATATATATAAAGAAAATCATAAAATATAAAATACTATAAATTTATATATGTCACGTCTTTAAAAACCGCAAAATGTATAAGAATTTTAGATTTTTTTATAATGTTTTTTATTTGAGGAACATGGTCCGTCCCGTCTCAATCGCGTCCCATAAGGGACAAGATCCGAGATTGAAAAAAAAAGCACTGAATCTCATTCCGATCCCGTCTTGTAAAAATTACATGGGACGGGACACGAGATGACGTCATCTCCTCCCGTGCCCACTCCTAGGTGGAAATGTGGAATAGTGAAGTTTGTGGAGAAAGGGAGTGGTAACCAATCTGGAATGACTCATCGGAAAGGACTTGTTGGTAGTACCCATAGATCCCCGATTCGAACCCCGGAATAGCCGCTCTTTATTTACCAATAAAGGATAAAGGGAGTGGTATTGTGACGAGATATTTTTTAGGGGCAATTTGTCAACTATACAAATACAAAGGCCCAATTAGCCAAATATACAAAGTTTTTGAAAAATTACAAAACTATACATCCCAATTTGCCCATCTTCCCTTCCCCGTGTGCCCCCCCTTGCTGACGTCATCAATTTTTTTTTTTTTCCGCGCGTCAGTGCTGACGTCATCGTCGGAAATGCTGACGTCAGCAATGCTGACACCGTTTGCAAGGAAGGTTTTTTTGTTTTTTTTTTGCGCGTCAATGCTGACGCCGACGTCGGGAATGTTGACGTCAGCAATGTTGACGTCAGCAATGCTGACACCGTTTTACAAGGAAGTTTTGTTTTTTTTTTCCGCGCGCCAATGCTGACGCCGACGTCGGGAATGTTGACGTCAGCAATGCTGACACCGTTTACAATGAAGGTTTTTTTGTTTTTTTTTTTGTTTTTTTTTTCGCGTGTTTATGCTGACGCCGACGTCGGGAATGTTGACGTCAGCAATGCTGACACCGTTTTACAAGGAAGTTTTTTTTTTCCCGCGCGCCAATGCTGACGCCGACGTCGGGAATGTTGACGTCAGCAATGCTGACACCGTTTACAAGGAAGGTTTTTTTGTTACACGCGTCAATGCTGACGCCGACGACTGGAATGTTGACATCAGCAATGCTGACGCCGTCTACGATCGAGAATGCTGACGCCGACGACAATGACGTCGGGAATGCTGACGTCAGCATTGCTCACACCCTCTACGAGGATGCTGACGCCGACAATGATGACATCGAAGATCAATATATTTGACGTATTAAGTCATTAAAAATATAAAAGGGGGAGAACAAAGAGACAAAGGAGTGTTCTACAAAAAAAACGAATATTTTATTTTATTTTTGGTAGTGAGAAACAAAGAATAACGGTAAACAATTAAAACAAAGAATTTTTCGATGCCGACGATGCTGACCTCTTTCCTCATCCATCACTTATATTGCAAAAACGATGTCGGCAAATATATACCTACACAAAAATATGCATAAAAACGATGTCAGCACTAAAAAATAAGTATATAAACGATGTCAACACTAAGAAATAAACCAATTTTTAAGGACTCAAGCATACATATATACTTACATATATAATATCAAATTAAAAACGATGTCAGCACTAAAAAATATGCATAAAAACGATGTCAGCACTAAAAAACAACTCAATTTCTAAGGACTCAAGCATACATATATACCTACATATATAATATCCAACTAAAAACGATGTCAGCATTAAGAAACAAACTTGTTTTTAAGAACTCAAGTATATAAATATACCTACATATATAATATTCAACTAAAAATGATGTCAACACTAAAAAATACGCATAAAAACGATGTCAGCACATAAAAATATGCATAAAAACGATGTTGACGTCGAATACAAACCAAACAGCCAAGGGATCGAATTCCTCAAAATTAATGTTTCCTCCTAGTCAAGCACCGTACCTAGATAGCTGACTACTCGACAAAAGGGGCAAAGTAGGTATGCATTTGTTTCACAATTAAAGATTAGTTTGAAAACACTATAATTAATTATATATTGTTTATAAAGTAACTTATGACTCATTTATATATCATGCTATTTAGTATTTCCTCAACAAGCACCTTTGTTCAAAACATTAATTAAAGCCAAGAGCATGTACATACATAGATAGATAGACACAAAGCCAGAGATATATATACTTTTTTATCACAGGTTGTGATGAGTAATTTACTGCACTTTCTAAAACCATGACTTCCGAAAGTCATGTCCAAATAATGGAGTCATAAACCACAACTAAGCTTAGATATGTAAAGAAGAGAAGGAGAAATTGATGGAACTAATTTTAATTACGTACCAAGACCATGTCAGCACATTGCAGAAGAGAGATTGCAGGTTGAAGCGCTCACATAAGAGGTTGCAGACCATGTCAGCAACGAATTCACCATCGATTGCAGAAGAGGTCGCAATTGATGAGCAATTAGCACCTCCCTCGATCACAATTCAGCATTTCCCCTATGCTTAATTACATCAGAAAAGGAGGAGGATGACTAAAATCCATTACAAACGAGAACGCAGATGTCCGTAGTCTGCAGTCCGCCCTCGCTACTCAAACACCGTTTCTTCATCTTCCTCACCATTGTCCTCCTCTAAACAGTCAAAACAACCTTCAAACAGCAAGCACATCATTTGAATAGTTAACGACGACAATCCAGAACAATAATTGCTAATCTCTAATAAGAGAGAAGTGCCAAGGAATTGAATCGAGAACAAAGACCTGTGCGAAAATCCATCCTGCTCGATGTCCATCCCGCTCGATCTGGTGCTAATCTCTAATAGTTAACGACGACAATCCATCCCGCTCGATGTCCAATGAAGACGATGAAGGAGGACCAACCAGCGAAAATCGAGAGCAAAGATCTGGTGCGAGATCTAGAGGTTCATCCCGCCGAACTGTCGCCGAGATCGAGAGCGACGGAGATCAGATCGATGATGAGGCTGCCGTCGCGGTGGTTCTCGCGAGCGAAGGAGGCGGTGGTTCTCCCTGAGGTCTCAGATTCGGCGAACTCGCGACTCAATGAAGAAGGAGGAAGGAAATCTCTGATTCGGCGATGAGCGATGGCGAGGACGAGAGAGAGAGTGAGGGAAGGAGGGGCATCAGATCTGGAGAATTTTGACAGAGATGGAGGCGGGGTGAGTATTAGGGTTTGTATAGTTTGCTAATATTTACAAAAACGTGTATATTTCGCTAATTGGGCCAAAATTTACGCCTTCGGCGCAAATTTTATTGGTTCAAACTCCGTTACATGTAACAGAGTTTTTTTTTGGTGCTGCTGGTAAAGATGAAAGATTGAAAGGGATTGCTGCGGCCTCGGTCGATGTGCTCGATGGCTGCTGTAAGTGTAATACTGCTATCCACTGCGTATGCACCGTAATAGAAAAATGAAGGGTGACGTGACGTGGCTCCTCCTGAACCACAAGATGGCGATGAGAACAACGTCCCCGTCGATTCCAGGTTAAACAACCTCTCAAATGAAGGTTTTACGTCGGCGCTGACCGCCCACCGAATCCCACGCCACCCGGTAATCTATAACAGTTACAGATCCGTATATAAGATGCTATCCCGGCTTCCGATCCCCAAACCTACCTTCTGCACCATTTCGAAGCCACCTCTCGTATGTCGGATCAACAGGCTAAGATTCGTGGTTGCCCGCAGCAAGCCCGCAGTTACACATCCCAGGCGCTCCGTTCCGCTTGGAAGCTTGGCCGGAAAGGGAGGAATGGGCCGCCCAGCCCCCGCCCGCCGGTGGAGACGCGGGAGGAACACGCGCCCGCGCCCGCTCCCGCTCCCGATGCGTCGAATGGGATTAGCGCCGAGGAGGAATTCGCTGTCACTGTGAAAGGGGTATACGTCGTGTCTGACAGTACCGGGTGGACGGCGGAGCACTCCGTTAACGCCGCCTTGGCACAGTTCGAGCCTTGCTTCGTCGGCCGTTTTTGTCCCGTCATCACTCACGTCTTTTCTCAGGTACGATTCACTCTCAATTCATTACTTTCTTTTTCTCTTGTATGATCACTATAGATTTCAATTGGCAATATTTGCTCATCACCTGAGACTTCCCTATCCATGAATCATGATGATGCAGTGAGAATTTGTTGTCAATGATTTAGAGGATAGATTTATTTCCGAATTCCTGGTTTTGATCATTAGAAATGGTCATGAAAGCAATCTTGGAATTGAAATTAAGCTTCCTCTGAAAGGAAATCTTCATTCTTCGTCAAATCACTCTACTGCTGATGTGAAGCCATGGAGTTTAGTGACTAGTACTCCGTAGTTATTTTCATAGATCAAGGATTGTTGAAAAATCAAGGGCATCTTTGTCCGGGTTAGTTTACATAAAAATGCAATTGTATCCAAACTGTATAGTTAAGACTCTGGAAGATGGAAAGGAAAGGAATTATGATTGGGATTTGATGTCAGCAATGCAGTTGGTATTGTTATGGTGAAGAGCACCAATATAATCAATAGAAACCTCACACAAACATAGCTAAGAAATGAGAATATCAGAAAGAACTGGAGTAATGTCACCTAGCTTTACCAGAATAGAAAATGCCAATACAGAGAAAACTGAAGCATTCCTAGAAAAAACTCTTTGGCTATTGTTTATACTACTAGATACTATTCTCAAGTCACATACACATGACATGTTATGCTGTCACACGCCCACACCTCAGATTCTGATTAAACGAAAAATACGGTGCAACCTTGAAACAAATAAATATTGTCACATTCATATGAATATCATGTTATGTCCAATATATGAATATTAGGTTCTTTGAATATTAATATAATGTAAATATGAGTACATGTATATGATTATTTATACTTACACACCATAAAATAAATAAACATCATTTTAATATTCACATACAACAATATTCATTTATTCAAGTCAGGCCGGTGTCCGATGAACCGAATTATTTCCTAAACAGAAAAATATATATTCATATCCACATACATGATATTCATACTAGTGTAAGACAATATTCATTCGATTCACCTTTGCAACATATTTTATGTTTTACTAGAACTTTTACCTAAGTTGGACCTAGTTAAATGCACCTTTTACATTTTCACTTACACAATTGAGCAACATTCCTTCCTGGCAAGAGCGAGCCTTGTCCACAGGCTAGAATAGAGGAACCAACTTTTCAATAGGACTAAAACGCAACCTTGGTTATCCCGACTAGCTGAACCTCCATAATATCTTCAAGGCCAATTCATGTAGCTGTAGATTAGCTGGTAAGGCAGACATCCATGTGCTTTTCAGTCATCTTCTTGAGCAGGATTTCATGAAAAGATTGGATGAATCTTGGAAGACGGGGAGGCTTCTGTTTGTAAACCAAGGGATCAGCTTCCTATCATCACCAATCACATGTCAGACCAGGATAGTGGGTACGACGTAAGCATAGTAGGTGGGTTACCATTCATATAATCCAATGGTGTTATGTGTGGTATGAATATTTAGTCCGATATGTCTGTTTGTTGGTTTTCCCCACTGCTTTAGGGTGCATATCTGAACTCACATTATCCCACATATCTAGCATATAATTCTCCATCTGATCTTATCTGCTCCGTCATTCTGTTGCTCTGATAACAGGTTGAAGATGTAGACCGTCTACTAGAGATTGTGAAGCAGGCAGCAGAAGAAAGTGCTATGCTTGTCTACACCCTTTCAGATCCTGCAATGCGTGAAGCTGCTCAAAGAGCATGCAAAATCTGGGGTGTTCCGTCCTTTGATGTGCTGGGCCCCGTGACACAGGCAGTTGGCTCTCATTTGGGTGTGTCACCACTTGGGCTTTCTCGTAGTGCCCTAGGCAGGAAACCCCTCTCAGAGGAATACTTCAAGAGGATGGAAGCAATTGAATTCACGATCAAACAGGACGATGGAGCCCTGCCCCGGAACTTGACGAAGGCTGACATAATCCTTGCTGGTGTATCTCGCACCGGGAAGACTCCATTGTCTATCTACCTTGCACAGAAAGGGTACAAGGTGGCGAACATTCCGATTGTGATGGGCTTGGACTTACCTAGCACTTTGTTCAGTGTGTCACCGAACATTGTGTTTGGCCTCACCGTCAATCCCCTTGTTCTGCAAGCAATCAGAAAAACGAGGGCTAAGAGTCTTGGGTTCAGTGATGAAATGATGAGTAACTACACCGAGATGGAGTTCGTGAGAGAGGATTTGGAATATGCCAGCAAGATTTTCGCACAGAACCCTAACTGGACAGTTATCGGTAAGTGAATTCTTGTTTTTACTTATTCAATGCTGGCATTTTAAGCATATTGTCGAGAAATTTTTGTCTTGCACTAGAGTCTTGTTTGATATATCATCATGATATTTTGACTACAGAGGTGACTGGGAAAGCAATAGAAGAAACAGCAACTGTAATTTTGAGGCTTTACCGTGAGAGGAAGCAAACAGATATCTCAGATAACTGTTTACTATCAACCTACAGGAAGTTCGACAATATAGGCAGATAAGTCTGTCAGAAATCTGTATGCTGTTGTAGAAGAAGGAAATAACTTTGAAATATACCAACACTAGCCTGCTTTGTAATTGACAATCTTAATTGAATACTCCTGCAACTGTAGTTTGTTATGATGTTGCAATACTTGAGCTCACTCGTATTCTTCTTTTCCCAAGTCGGGGTTCACATTGTCATTAGACAGTGAGCTCAGTCGTGGAAGGGAAAATAACAATCTCTATTGCTTTTACATAGCTGCTTGAGCTGTATTCTTCTGCGTGATAGCTGTGTTGCTGTTAGATTCTTTCTTCAGTGTAAATTATCAATTCCTTCAACTGTTGAATTGTCACCGCCCACTATCTATATTAGCTGGTATGGCCATGGCTGGCCAGAGCTTCGAACTCGTGACCTACATGGCTTGGTATCAGAAGTGGTTCTCACTTGTGAGCAAGGCTGTACTACTGTATATCAGTATATGTGTGGTGTGATTATTACATTTCAGTAAAAGCAGTGGGAGAACATGGCTTCAAATGCTCTGTACAACAGAGAAAACGAAACAACAAACTCAAGCATCAAAAGCACAAAACCTTTCTTCCTCCACTCACTCACCTCCCCAAATAGTTACTGAACTTTAAAGGCACAAAATCTTCCTGTCATCTCAATCAATTTCCTCTTTCAGAGCGCACATTCTCCTTGCTGTACACAGATCTGGGAATGCTACCAAACTCTTAGCACTAGATAAAAAGGTTATTTCGCCTCTTTAGATCAACCAGTGTACTGCCATGTGAAGCCATATGCCTTCCCACTTCAGATTCAAATTCAGTTGATGATGGTTAGCTCGAATGCTTGATCGAGAGAGAGAGAGAGAGAGAGAGCCTTCACGGTTGCCACTCTGGATTGCTATCGTATTCGTATGACTTGCTCGCAGCAGAAAGAGTGAAGAATATTAGCAGTATGGTCCCTAGGCTAGACCTGCCACATGAAACAAGCCGCGATGCGATGCAGGTAAGAATTCAATTGATAACGACTTGTTTTAGGTTTGGTTCAAACTTATTCATTTACTAAACAAGTCGAGTATTTGTTATGTCAATAGCAAGTAGGAGTTGTCTATTAGCGGCTCAAGCCTAACTCGAAAAATGCTCAGATCAAGCTCATAAACAAGTCGAGAATGAACACATTTTAAATGAAGCTCGATCTGAGTTCAAATTTAGACCCCGACTCAAATATAAAAGGTAAGAGAAAATGAAAGGGGGACTCACAAGGTGGCGAAGAAGAGGAGGACCCTTTTGGGATCGGAAAACCAGTGGGGGGGTGGGGAGCGTTTGAAGCTGTTGTATCTGTTGCCCAACCTGCCTTTGGTTTTGAGTACTGTAGCCTGATTATTGGAGTTAGACTTAGAGGAGTCAGTGGACCCCACCACGACCACCACGGGCGGTTGGGAATATGCTGCTACTAGCTTTTCTGGCGTGCTGTTACACCCAGCTTGCGCAGCTGCCATGTTCAAGTTATTTTAAGGTTGAGAAAATTGAATTCAAAACTAAACCAACACGTACTGCCCGGCCCCAGGCCCAGGATATTCAACGATGGATCCAACATTTCTGCCTACATATCGATCAACATTTCCTTCATCCAATCCTCTACTTTCCATCAATCATATTTTTTTCTTTTATTATTTTTTCTTTCCTTTATTTCTATAAATCAATCTTTTTTTTAAAAACACAATTACTAATTTTTTGACTTAATTCAAAATATTGAATTCAATCTAATGTCTACTATTAATGTGCATGTAAATCTTTATATCTATATTTATATCTATCTATATTTTTAAAACATAAGGGTTTTAAATTGCGTGTTACCCCTATATTTCTTTAATTAGCTCTTTAAACTAATCAAATATTTATTTCTTTAATTATTATTTTTTTCCTTATTTCATTTATTGATTTAAATCAATCACATTTTTATCTTTTATTTTTAACACATTTACTAACTATCTATACATCTATATATATATTCTTAATACCAAATTTATAATGATATTATTATTTTTTACTAATTGTGATTTAAAATATCTATATATGCTAATTTAAATGAGATTTCTTTTTTAAAAAATAATTTCATGAAATTATTTCTAATATACTTTTATGGTACTGATTTTTATCCTAACTTTTATTAATATTTTATAATATTAACTTTTTTATATTATTAAGATTATATGTTTAAAAACTCGCACTATATAGACATCTACATTACTACTCCATAGGTTATATATGAATCAATCAACAAAGAATCCTAATCCAACTAGCCAGGTTACATTACATGCATACCACTAATAAACATGAGATGGATCTTCCATATGACAGATGTGTAGCCCAGGTTGGTCCGATCCGGATCCGGATCTGAATCCGGATCAATATCATATACTTCCATCTAAATTGGCATTATTATAATACTCCTAGCTAGAATATTAGTTTATGCATCTGTCACATCTTACTTAACTCCAATCTTTGGATATTAGTAAAATTAATGGAGGTTATGGGGACAGCTAGCCGCCGGTGGCCACGTACGGTTTGCAACCCGCCCAATTCATTGTAAAAAAATACTATTAATTGAGCCATATGCAAACAGCAAACATAGCACAGACAGAATTTTTTTTAAAAAAAAAAGGGAACATAACACAGACAAAACTAAAAAAATACTCCATTTGATCCAAATACACGTCGTTTGACTTTTTAACACATATTTTAAGGAGTTAAAAAATATATAATATATTAACTTTTTTATTATTACAAATATTAAGTTGTAAAAAAATATTAAATATTTTTTTTTATATTTTATGTAGTTTTTAAATCAAATGGCATATATATTTTGGATCGGAAGTATAGTATATAAATAAAGCCGTTTCAGTGTATAATATGAGGCCGTTTTAATCTAAAACAAGCTCGATCATATTTTAGAAGCGAGGTGAGATATATACGTTATATATTCATTGGTAATGGTAATTAATGGAAGAGGTTAGAAAAGTACCTCTGGGTGAAGAAGAAGAAGAAACGAGCAAGGATTCTTGGTGTTCACCGCCTTGGAGATATCCTTTTTTGGAATAGCTTCTTTGTATCTGCTCACATTTCAGATTATTATATATTATTATTGTTGTTGTGTTGACGATGAATTGATGATGATAATTAAGATACATATGATTGTTTTGATATATAAACATATATATAGGCCCCTCTAAAGGACAATTTCAACAGACTTTTTTTTAAAAAAAAATAGAAAGTGGGAAGAGACCATTAATTACTTTTCATCATCAACTATTTTATAATCTATCTTTATCATAATAAATAATAAATGTGATTCTAACAATTTATAAGAAAATCATTATTAAATATATTATTAGAGACTCCATTTTTAGTTTATTACTTTAAATTTTCCCTTTATTGAAATTCACCTAATTACTGGCAATATTGTAGTTGATCAGTTGATTAAAACGTTCATTTTAGGGAAAACTAAAACTAATATCTACTTCATTATTATAAGCAATTTTATAAAGTGGATTACAAAATACCTAAAAATAATAAGATTTCATTTACTTTTTAGAGCAACATGTTTTAATTAACGGAAGGAGTAATATATAATTAGAAATGTAAATCGGTAAATAAATAGAAAAATCCGACAATAACATTTATTTTGAAAATGTATCAAAATTAAAATGACAATTGTTATGATATGAGAGAGTAATAAGTGAAACTTATCCAACCAATAAAATGATTTTAATACAGTAATCTAAAATGGAAATAGGATGCATCGATCAATCCCTTCATTAAAACTAAAATGGACTATGTTGTTAAAAGAGTAGAACTGAATTGATGAATTATTTGAGTTAAATATATATTAATAAGTACGTTAATGTGATGTTTGGCAACCTAACTGTTACGATTGTTGATTAAAACTTATGAATAGAAATCAAAACCTCCGAAAAGCTTGTGTGAGTAACGGTTGAAAAGTTTGAGTGAGTAACTCTTAAAAAGCTTTGATTCTAAAAGCTAATTAATCTATAATTAATCTTATATTTAATCCATTTAAAAATATATAATGTTAAAATCAAAAGTTTCGAAAAATTAGTTGATGCGGTTTGGTACCAAATAGAGCCTAAGTCTAGACTTTCTTTCTTTCGTTTATTTTTTCTCAAAATTATTCAACTTTGGAATCCCTATTAACACAAGTGCAGATGTTCTAGCACCCTTCAACCCTTCAATGTGTCACATAATTATTTCGGATATACTTTTATATTAATTTTTAAAATAAATATTTATATTTCATACAGTTTTTATACATATATTTATATGTTTATAAACTTTCATCATAAAAAATTTATATTTTGGAAAATATATATACTTAAACGGTCAATTATATTATTAGAAAACAGTTTTTATATTGAGGGAATTTGGTGAAAAAGCCCTTTTAGCATATTTGGTTAGCTAGATAGGTCCATTAATTGTTTTTTTAGTATGCTTAGCCCATTAATTGTTTTTTTAGCTTTCTTAGCCCTCTTGACCGGTCAACGGTCAACGTTGACCGACCGTTGACCGGTCAACCCATTTTGATGCCAACTTTTTTTTTTTTTTTTTGATGCCAACTTTTTTTTTTTTTTTTGTTTGATGCCAACTTTTTTTTTTTTTTAGTGATGCCATATTTTACCGTTTTGATGCCAACATTTTGTGGTGACAATTTTATATAATTGATGGCATAAGAGCTTAAAACGTGGAATCAAAATATTGTCACCTTATTGTCACTTTTCTAATGAAATGATTGGATGACTTTTTTTTAATGCCACTTTTTTAAAACATTGATGACATTTTTTGTGATGTCATATTTTACCGTTTTGATGCCAAAATTTTATTACATTTTATTTTCACTCTGATGCCACTTTTCTAATTAAATTATTTGATGACACTTTTTAAACTTTGATGACATTTTTTGTTTACTCTAATGTCACGTTGACCATTGATGCCATTTTGAAAAATTTGTATCACATTAAAGAAAAAAATGTCATCAAAAATACTACTTTGAAAAAATATCATCAAAAATATGGCATCACGGTAAAAAAAATATTATCAAAAAATTGACATAAAAAAGTGGCATCAAAGTGAAAATAAAATAAAGTAAAATTTTGGCATAAAAAAAAAAAAAGTTGGCATAAAAAAAAAAAAAAGTTGGAATCAAAATGGGTTGACCGGTCAATGGTCAAACGGTTGACCATTGACCAACCTACCATATTGGAAAGGGACTAGGGCAAAACTAATTAAATTAATTTATGGGCTAGGTGGCTAATTGAATATTCAAAATAGGCCCTCTACCAAAATCGCCCTTTTATATTTTTGCAAAACATAATTTTTATAATAAAAGTTTATAAACATGTAAATATAAGTGAAAGTAATTTTTTGATTTTTTTTTTCAAAATAAAATTATAATAAAAATAATCAGGGGTTATATATAGAAAATCCGAACTCTCTTAAGATTTAACAAACACTGAAACACATCATAAGAAATCTACTCTTTCTCACAAGCTAGGAGGCATAGAACCCCCAAAAAGGTTTAAGTTGTTCACCAAACTTGACTTTCTTCATGTTCAAAAAAAGAAAAAAGAAAAAAAAAAGTTAATTAATGTATATAAATTCCGTTTTATTGCGCGCTCATCTTCGGATTGGATTTACACTTCATCTCCTGTCTTTTTGGGTTACAATTCGGCCAATAAAAAAAGTACCAATTTTGAGATTGGCCTTCCCTAATAATAATAATAATAAAATTATTATTATTATTATTATTATTATTATTATAATAAAAACATATTACAATGGACAAACGAGATATTATTATTATTATTATTATTATAAAAATAAAAATATAATATTTAAAAGGAAAATGAGATAAGATTGATATGGACAGAGACTTACATTGATCCTAGAAGAATTAGCGGTAGCGTCTTTATCAAGTTCTCCATTTGAGAAGGTTTCCAAGTCAACTACGAAGGCATCTGAATTGGAATTCATCATCTGATCAGATGAAACTGAAATCGTCTTCACCATCGACGTGCTCCGTCTGAACCCGTTCATCGGATCATCCAAATAATCGATTGGAATCCTGAAGCCAACCACCAAATTCAACAACCAATTAAGCAAATTATAAACAGAGAAGAGGTAGCTAGCAACCGTTTCAGAGAGCCTACCTGTCACCTAAGGTGGCTGTTCGATCAGTTGAGAAATATAAACAAGGCGAAAACGTCTGAAACGGTCTGGTAGTGGTAGGAGGAACTTGTAATCCAATACAACAGTTTTGAGCTGAAAACAAAAATCTTCCTCCTATATTTTATTTTTATATCTGGAAAATCGATCAATTAAAATTTCGGTATTTAGTTTTGAGAAGTAGTGTAAAAATAGAGACCACAAAACCCGGGAGGAGATTCTTACTTGTTTGGGGATTTCCGGCGTGGAGGTTTGGTGGGACAATCTGGAAGATAATATATGCTTTCGGCGCCAGACTTGACACACAGAGGGAGGAAAATGTCCAAGAGAGGGATACGACCGAGAACAGAGAGATATAGAGAGAGAGAGGGGTTGGGTGGGGGGAGGTTTTTTATTTTTTGGGGTGTTCAGTTTTTCAGTACAAAAAAATATACTCTGTAGAACCACCTTTGTTCAGAAATAGATGTCGTTTTCACTTTTTAATATGTTTTTTAATTAACTGAAAATATATAAATTATTAACTTTTTAAACAATTTTTTTTAATAATATGATAGTTATTATTAATAAGAATTTATATCATATTAAAAAATTACTAAAGTTTTGATATTTTATATAGTTTTTAGCTCATTAAAAAACGTGTCAAAAAGTCAAACGACATCTATTTCTGAACGGAGGTAGTAGTATTTTTTTTATTAGTAATTTTTTTTAAATATAAAATTTGATAACATATTAGAGAAATTTATAGAAAACCACTCGTTAGATAGGAGTTGCATCTTTGGGTGGAGCTTATGGAGGTTTTAGAGGTTGCTTTCCCACTTGTTTGGATGCATCTTTGGGAGAAGCTTATGGAGTTGCATGTGGAGGTTCTTTTTCTTTGATTTCCAAAGCGGGGGAGCTTATGGAGTTTATTTGATGGGGTTTGAAAAAGTTATTCATTTTTACCCTTACCTTTCAATAGCTTCCGAGCGGCGATGGTCGACGGCCAACAAAACAATACAACAATGGGTGAACACTACAACAATGGGCAAGGCGATGGTCAACGGCCAACAGTACAACAATGGAAGTGTAAAGGTCCGGATTTTAAATAATAAATTTCAATAAATAATATAAATGGATTTAAGTAAAAAATAATAACAAGATAAAATAAAATAAAAATTCGGATATTTCAAGAAAAACTCGTCCTTAATTTCCTAAGTCGAAATTGAAATCCTTAAAACAAGTTCCGGCATTAATAAATTAAAGATTTAAAATATGTTTCATCCCGCTTCCATATGTGAAAATTTAACATAATATATTTGGAGTTCATTATTTATTTCGGAATTGGAATTTTGAAAATCGTTTTGAGTCGAGTCGGGATAACGTTGAGATAAGCGGGTTTCGGGTTATGTTACCGGGTATTTCGAGATTTGGGTATTGGGATCACTTGTGATCTTTGTCCCCTATCATCTTGTCTTCAGATCTGTAGCACTCCTAGCCCTCCAGCTCACCTCTTCCTAATTTAGGCAAACAAACACCCCCTCTCCTCCTTCCTCCTATTACTTTGCTTTCTCCAAATCTTGACAAGGAGCCAAATGCATTCCTCTCCCTCTCTTGTCCGATTGCAGACCCTCCTCTCCTCACCTCTGATTGAAACCCAACCCTTATCTCAATCCTCCTCTTCCTCCCCTTTCAACGAGCCCCAAAGGAGCCCTTTTCCTCTGAAATTTCGAAGCCGCCGGCCATACCCGGGCACCAGCCGAGGCCCCTGAGCACCTCACGAGCCACCAGGAGTATCCTCAAGCTTCCTCCTCTCTCCGTCAAGCAGCTGGAGCTGCCTTCCCCGGCGTTCCAGGCGAGACCGAGCCGCCCAGGAGCAGTCCGGGAGCCATCGCCGACGCCCCCCCTTTCTTCCTCCTTCTTCCCTGTTCTGGTTCAATCTGTTCGGTAAGCTTCGTTTCCTTTCGTCTCTCCCCGAAAACGAGCCAAAGCTCCTCTTTTGACTCCCTCCCATTCACCCCAGGCCCAGATTCGCTTGATTCCGACTCCGACGCGGCTAATCGGACTCCGACGAAGCTCAGTTCAACCCTGGACGGACCTCTTCTCCGGCGAACTTCGAACCTCGGTGAGATTCCTTCTCTTCTCTTCTTGCTCTCGCTTCGTTGGTTCTGGGTGGGATGTGCTCGGAAAGGGATTCCGAGCAGCCCGGGACAGATCGGATTGAAAGCGGCCGCCGCCGGAGGCCGGACTGTCCTTCCCTTCCTCGTCGTTTCCCAGTTGCAGAGAGCTCTGCTCTCTTGTTGAAGGAGACGAGCCCTTTCATTGTGTTGGGCCTAATCTCTGGGTCATGGGCCTGACCCGAATCCACATCCGGATTCCTTCTCCCACTTCATTCCTTCAGATCCGGTTACCCTTTCCTATTGGATCCGGGTTCTTCTTTCATTCCGGGCTGGGCCTAATATCCGGGTTGAGTTGTTGGGCTGGTAGTGTTTTGTTTCAAAAAATAGTGTGTTATGTGTTGTTATTATTTCATGATAGGTTATATAGTTAATTGTCATGTTATATATTATGAGTATACATTATTCCTGAATTTTGAAAGATATATTCCCTGAAATTATGATTAACCATTTTAAAGTGTTTTAAAATGATATCATTGAACTATGTATTTTGTGAGGAGTAAATATTTGACCTTGGAAATTATGAGATGATCTATTGTTATTAATTTGTAAATGTGGTTTGGTGTTTATTTTAGTTAATCCAATTTGGTAAACTAATTAAAGGGTTTTAGGTTTTGAAATAAAAATGCCGGAATTATTTCTATAGTATGATTTTGAGAAAGTGGTTTTAAGGTTTAAATGTTGAATGTCGGGATTTGGCCAAGTATGATTTGAGAAATTATTTTGAATATGAGTTGACTTAATTTGGGATTTAAGAGTTTGGAAAATATGGTTGGCACGGTTTTATCAATGGGGTTGATTGGAAGTAAATGATTTTTTGGTTAATATTGATCGTAGCGGAAAGGTTTTGGAAAATAGTTTTATCACCGTTTGGTTTTGAGTATGTTGAGAACTTGGGAATCGTGTGTATGAATGTTGGTCCGGTAGCTTATGGAAATGGCTTGATAATAGGTGTGTATTGCTATTGGATTATACTCTGGACTTGCATTGGGCCCTTGCTTGTGTTATATTGTTGTTCTGCATCTTCAGGTAAGTCTCTTCGGAGCTTACTCAGATTGAATAGAGCTATTCCCTGCTTTAAGTGCATGATATACTAGGTGTTGCATTCATGATCAGCATGCCATGTAGTACCATGCTAGGTTGCATTGATCGTTGAGCATTCGATTTCTCTATGTGTTTGTAAACAGAACGGCCGTATCTGTGATAGTCCTAGAGTCTTTGCTAGGGTCATAGGGTAGCCCAGTCTCATCGGGTACCCTGAGTCAATCGAGTACTTCCTTATATTATGATATGTCTGCGGGCTTTATTGTGGAGCGGGTTAGGCATGCGTGCCGCCCTATTATGAATGAATGCATTCACGAGCTGGCCAGTCTCCGCCTGTCGGAAGGGGTGAAGGTAGGAGAGGGATATGCCACTTGGCATTGTCTTGGGCCCTTTACAGTATTTCTGCACATTATTATGAACTAGGAGCATGCTAGTGTGTTTGAATTTCGTACTGCATTAGAGCATCTTTATTAGGTATAGCGTATATGTGTGCTTATGGTTGGGATGCAGAGTTAAGTGGGCATCGATCTGATCCCGCTCCAAATCAATTTTTTTAGGAATTACTTATGTTCATCCTATCGGTGTTGTTTGCTTATTGCGCGAGTCATTTTGTCGGCGGAGAGTGAGCGCTGGAGTTATAAACTTCACCAGACTCTGATTATATTGTTTTGGATTTATACTTTTGACTCCGTTTTGACCCGGCTCCGCCGTGGCACTTGTATCTGTACTTTACTTCCGCTTACTTCCGTTTGAAATGGTTTCCGCGACATAGTCTTAGGACAGGTTAAGGGTACCCAACGGCCCTACGATACTTTAGGGTTTGAAATCCCTCTTTATTACTGACCTTTGAAATGAGTTTGAAACCTCGACCCGTACCTGGATTGCAAGATCCGAACAAGGGTTTTCATCCCTTGAAACGTAACCCGGAAATCATAATTCTGGACCGTTACAGGAAGGAGGAGGAGGAGGAGGAATTCCAATTCGGACGAGGTTACTGACGGCCAACAATATTACAACATTGATTCGGATGGCAATGGCCAGCAGAAGCTCCATGCTCCGATTTGAACGGGACGACATTGGGCAAGGAGAAAGGTACGTTGGGAGAGAAGGGGCATCAATAGCAATGGGGAAGAAAGAGCGAGATTTTCACACAATGGCAAAGAAGAGGGAGCTCTGATTCGGCCTGCAGATTTCAGATCTGATGGGGAAGGAGAAGGGTTGGGAGAGAATGGGTATTTTTAACATTTTCACACAAATACACATTTATAAACCTTATAACCACCAAATACCATTCAGATTTTTTACAAGGTTATTTTAAAAAAAAAAACTCCACATCTCACACCTCCATAATACACAAAATAAACTCTACCTTCTAAAAAGTACTCAACCCCTAAAAAAAACCCCAATTTTCCAAACACACTCTAAATATGAAATTACATAAAACCACTCATTAAAGGAGTTTTGCTTACAAAAGATCACCCATGAGCTCTTTCCAATTTATGAGTCCATTAAAATGTATGAAAAAAAGTAAATGACCTTGTCAATTAAGCTTGTGTTAACCATTTCTTCCATTGGTTCATTGTATTTAACCACATATAATTTATTTCACCTTAGGTTCAAATATACTAGGAGACCATTAACCATCAATTTCAAGCATTTTATGAAACAAAATGAGGGAAAATTATGTTGTAGGGGTTTTGAATTGGATTCAGATATTTATTTTAATTAATCATTCAAAATTTGAAACTTCAATTAAATAAATCTAATTAGACTATTTATTAGAATCTAATATAAAATATAAAATACATGATATGAGTTAAGTCATTTTTAAATATTTTAACAAGTTTTAACGGGGGAAGAGGTCATGTGTGGTCTTTTGTAAGCAAAACTCTTTTAATATGGCAGTGTGTCGCTGGTAACCGAAGCTGAATGAGTACGTACGTGGCTGAAACTGAATGGGTAATTATGTAAAATATATGTTAAATTACACCATTGAAAAACTAGCTAGTAATGTGTTTGGTAACAAATAGCCGAATGGTTAACAGGCTTATTAATCATCGTTCTTCTCCGTCTAGTTCTCCAATTATTATATTGTGGTTCATGTTGAGACCCTTACCCTGAGTCCTCCTAGCTAATTGCATCTTGTGGCTCATGAGTCATGCATGCTACTCACATCTTATCTCCATGTACTTTTTTTATTTAGTTTAGCAGCAGTAAGTGCTTACTTCCAAAACAGTTCAAATAGGCTACGGAATCTTTTTAAGGTTGGTGGGGCTCCTCCTGTCTTGCAGCTATTCGGTGTCGATCATCATTTGGCCGGCCATGGGGGAGGGCAAAGCGGGCGACTGCCCTGGGCCTCCGATTTTACGGGGCCTCATTTTTTACTAATTTTAGTATATATAATAAAACATTTTTAAAATTAACACAAGTGTCGGTTGGTGTGGTGGTTGTTGAATTGCTATGGGGCATGCATGCTTAAAGTCATGGGTTCAAATCCCAAATTTTGTACAACTCTCAACATTCTAACCTTTTTTTCTATTGGTTATGCCTCAATAAATTTTATCAAGTCATAGAGTATTAAATTTTTAATCCAAATTTAAATTTCTCTTTATTTATGTAACTGATTCCGAGGCCTCAATAAAATTCATCAAGTCATAGAGTATTAAATTATTAATTTAAATTTAAATCCAGCTAATCTTTTAGTTTCATTTTATAATTATGTCATTCGTGAACAATTTTAGTTTTATTAACATGGACATTCAAGAAAAAAAGATTCACATGGTCATAGCTATATTTATATTAATTGAATTGAATGAAATAACATGTTTCAAGTGGTTTTAGAATATTGTAACATATATATATATATATATATATATATAAATTATTTTTAATATTGTAGTATATAAATTATTTTTAATATTGTATAACTAGGGTTTTGTGTTTAAAAACAAATGACACAAATTTAAACGTGTAGTATATAAATTATTTTTAATATTGTATAACTATAAATTATATAGAGCAAAAAATTGAGAAATATAGCTTGCGTTTGTAATTTGTACTATGGATTAAAACATTTTGTATAAAAATTTTAATATAAATTTTACCGGTGATTTCCTTAATTAAAAATTCTTATTTGAAAGACTTTTCTATAATTTTTCTTAAATATCAACAAAAAATAATCTAATTTTTTTTAACATACTCATCTTTCAGATATAAAAAAAAATTACATATAAAATTTATAATTTATAAAATTATGACCCGGGGCTCCGAAAATGATTGGACGACCCTCATCAAGGTCTCCTAAAACTATACAAAGAAGGTGAACGTTTTCCATGAAGGCGATGCCCTTCTTCCTAAGGAAGTCTTTATCCCTCTCGTGTATATATATATATGTGGTGGAGCATACACGAGGGGTGTGTTTGGTGGATATCATGTATGTATGTATGTATGTTTGTGTGTGTCTATGCATTTTGAATGATGATGACAGCCAAGTTTTGTAAGTGGTTGATATGGACATTGATTAACTATTCATTGGTTCCCGATGATGAAAAAAAGGTGGGATATTGGCTGAGAACATTCTAGGCACGCCTAATTCTATTTGTCAATCAATTTGATGATATGAAGGATAATTTTAGTCTCTCAAATAGCGTCAACCGCTTCAATTATGATTACATGGATTATCAATATGTTGATGATTTAATTTACATAGCTTATATATTATGACTTATAATGCACAATATTGTGAATTATAATTTTTTTGATAATGAGGGTAACCATCTTTAGTGGTAATCCCGAGCACGTGACTCAAGCGACAAGAGGTATACACCTGGTAAACTGGTTTGTGGCGACTGGTTAGACCCAATGGTAAGAATCAAGGTGAACCTTGATTTTTCACTCAAGAGAAAAGGTGGAGGCAATGATCAAACCCGAAACCTCCCATTAATCTCCATCCCTCACCATTGAGCCACCCCATCTGGGGCATATTATACATTATAAGTCATAATACATGGCTATGCAAACAGAACATTTCTTCTAACAAGGTGACTGACGTGTCTATTATTAATATCATATCTTTTTTAATCATTCATTTATTATTTTATTATTATATATAACAAAGGAGAAGTTACATGTGTCATATGATGCATTCTCCTTAATCGTAGTATCTATATACATATCTATACACATATACTAATACTAAAACCGATGCATAGCGTCCTATGTAGCGCGTTGTGGTACATTGATCATAGAAAAAAGATTCTATGTGGCGCACTACAGTTGATCCTAGAAAGAAAAAAAATATGTTGTCATAATTAATTTATAGAAAGTTATATACGCCACAAATCACAATCTATCTATATATATTTTAATTAATTGAAAAAAAAATATAAACAAAAAATATTTTATAGTCTTACTTACCAAAATTATTAATAGATAAATATGTAGTATTTGATAGGTGCTATTTTATTTATATCTAGATTATTTTTTGGTGGAGAGAATTATTTATATTTATATTACATGAGATTTAAATAACGATATATTAGAAAAAAATTTATTTATATATAATATGTCGAACTAATTTTATTTATATCTATATTATTTTTTGGTGGAAAAAATTATTTATATTTAGATGAATATTTTTTATTTATTAGAATATATCTAGATTATTTATAATATTGTAATAATGTATTCTCCGTGCACGGGACGAGACCTACACTAGTAACCAATATATGCTTAAGATAATACTCCAATTTAGTTAGATACTAGTGTAATACCCGTGCCTTGAAGGCACGGGAGCTTGATCCATTTTAATTTGAACATCATTTTATATATCTATATAATACTATATTAATATATATATATATATATATATATATATATATATATATATATATATATATATATATATATATATACATACACACACACGTGTTTACAACAAAAATATGTATAAAATATATTTTTTTTAATTTATAAATTAGTTGGAAAGATATACGATACAAAATTTGAAAATGATTTAATAACTTAAAGTAGTAATAATAATCAAACACACCATCTAATATAATTTGAAATAAATATATAATTATTATCATTAGCATAGATCTAAAAAAGTAAAATATAAGCTCCCGTACAAATATTAAAAAATCATAAGCACATGATTGTGTGAATAATTTTGAAGTTAAATATGTAGATGTACATAACTTATTGATTATTTTCATGACAAAGATGGTTAGAAAGATAGAGAAATTAATAGTGAAAATAAAGGTAAGATGGTAAAAAAAGATCCTTAAAGGTAGAAAAGTGATCTAAGAAGCCTCATCCAAGATGTAAAATAAGCATTAGAAATGCTTGTGAGTCTTAAAATATTATTTATTTTTCAATAGTCATTTAAGATGTCTAAAATAATTAAATTATAAAATAACACTTATTTGGCTCTAATTGATTTTTATAATTAATTTTTGAAATCGAATATTTACAAATTGATTATTACATGTTCGTTGTATGTAGACATTGTGGGGAATATTGCAATCGGTTAAAAATGATAAATCAACAATTTCAATATCCAAGAATAAAATCAGCCAAGAATTGACGAATGTTCAATGTACGTAGACGATTAAAATAGATCACAAATTGACATACAACATATCAAATTATATAATATTTTAGTATAAAAATAGGAAAAAAATATGTTTAAAATAGGAAACAGATATTTTAAAATTTCAGCAATAATATTGACCAATAAGAAAATACCATTTGAATAAAAAATTCAAGTTTAATTGTGAGCGTGACACATCAGCAATATAACCGAATAGTGATTGCAATCGGGAAAAAATGGAAACATGTCTCAATATTTACGAAAATATAACCGAAAATAAAAAAAAAGGAAATGGATTCAAATCATATTTAAAATAGGGAACAAATATTTTAAAGTTTCCATAATCATATTGACCAATAAGAAAATCTCATTTGAATAAAAAATTCAACTTTAATTATGGGCGTGACACGTCAGCAAAATGCTAGCAGAATTAGTAATATTAATAGATAGATAATAGATAATAGATAGATAAATAATAGATATATTGCAATCGGAAAAAAAAATGGAAACATGTCTCAATATTTACGGCAATATAACCGAAAATAAAAAAAAGGAATGAATTCAAATCATATTTAAAATAGGAAACAAATATTTTAAAGTTTCCATAATAATATTGACCAATAAGAAAATCTCATTTGAATACAAAATTCAACTTTAATTGTGGGCGTGACACGTCAGCAAAATGCTAACAGAATTAGTAATATAGATAGATAGATAATAGATATATTGCAATCGGAAAAAAAATTGGAAACATGTCTCAATATTTACGGCAATATAACCGAAAATAAAAAAAAGGAATGAATTCAAATCATATTTAAAATAGGAAACAAATATTTTAAAGTTTCCATAATAATATTGACCAATAAGAAAATCTCATTTGAATAAAAAATTCAACTTTAATTGTGGGTGTGACACGTCAGCAAAATGCTAACAGAATTAGTAATATTAATAGATTGATATATTTTTAGAACATTAACATATCAATATATGCTTAAGATAACATCATCCGTCGGGATAATCAGGACGGTGCCTTACTCTTGTAAGTTCGCCCGCCCATTGTTTGATCAATGTAAAAAAAAAAGTTCATTTTATAAAGATGAATTGGAGACTTGTTTGATGGAAAATAATTTGCTAACTATGGTTCGTGCAAGAATAATAGGCCCATGAAATGAAGGTACCAACAAGTTAGTAGGAATCCATGGGCTGTCTTGAAGAAGGGTTACCTTTCAAATGGCAGGTAAGTTCGATTCATTAGGACAAGTAGACCGTTGTTGGCTTGTTGCCAACTGGTCCTATGTTTACCGTTTCCACAAGAATTTGTACTGAGATCAAAAGAAGCCCAAATTAGATAGGCCCCATCTTAACTTGGTAGATATATGGATGCGTATCCATTAAATCCCATTTGTCTCTTAGGTAAATTGAGCGTGCCTAGAATGTTCTCAGCCAATATCCCACCCATTTTTTTTTTTTCGGGTTTTCTGAATACACCGCTAATTTTTACTGGAACCACCGCTATTCTCCGCAACCCCCTGCGGACCGAGCTTCGCAACTCCTTGCGGATCTCCCCGGATATCGTGCCAAACACGCCCTAAAAGTCCACCGACAAAACGTCCGCAAGACGTTGCGGAGAGAGGTCCGCATTAGGATGCGGAGTTCCCTAACCTATTTGTTATAAAAAAAAAATTCTCACAGAAGTACTTACGCAGGGAGGTGCGTAACTTTTTTTTTTTTTGGCTCCTTGGAAGGAGAATCGGACACAGAGTCGCAATCGGGTGCCGACTTAACTCCGCAAGGAGTTGCGGAGTTAAGTCGACGTAAAGGCTGTTTGGCACAACGTCAAAAGTATTCCACAACAGGGTGCGAACTTAACTCCGCAAGAAGTTGCGGAGATTACGGTGATTCCAGTAAAAATTAGCGGTGTATTTATCAATCTTTTTTTTTCATCATCGGGAACCAATGAATTGTTAATCAATTCAATGTCCATATCAACCATTTACAAAACTTGGCTGTCCTCATCATACAAAAACACACCTCTCGTTTATGCTCCACCACATATATATATATACACGAGAGGGATAAAGACCTCCTTAGGAAGAAGGGCAACACCTTCATGTAAACCGTTCACCTTCTCTGTATAGTTTTAGGCGGTCCGGATCACCTATAACCCACTATGTAACCCCTTATGTAACAAAATTTCTATTGGTCAATCTATAACTAATTTATCTATTTAAAATTAATAGAATTTTAAAATTATTGTGGAAATCTTAACTAAAACACAAATCTTATTTTCCTATATTAAAAAGAAGTAATTAAATAACGTTGCAATTCCTTCCTCCGGATGCAAAAACTAAACCCTTTTACTTCTCCTCTTTGATTCTAATGGTGCACCCGCGAAGAAGAAGTCCGACCTTGACCAGGTTCGATCACTTTCTAATTGTCCTAATACCCTAATTGCTTTAATTTCACCATGAAGGCCGAAGTTAATGGGGGAAAATCCTCCTAATTTTACCGTTAGGACAAAGGGCCCAATCCCAGCACTAATTAATCAGAGGTAGTAAATATGGAATTAATCGGGAGATCATGGGAATAATGAAGGAGAAGATTCAATTTGAAAGAATAAACAGCAAGAAGGAGACAATAGACCAAAATCAACACACATGAGCTATGATCATCCAAATTGAAAGGGCACCGATCGAGAAATCTGGTATGAGATGGGACTCAATTTTTTTTTATTGCACGTACAAAGAAGCACATATGCTAATGACGGTGAATTGAAAGAAATTAATCGATGATTTTGACCTAATTAACGTGCGTGGGAACTGGGAAGAGGATGAAGTGTAATTTTTTCTTTTTAATTTAGAAAAATAAGATTTATTTTTTAATTAAGATTTCATCAATAATTTTGTCAATTTTAATTAGATGAATTAATTATAAATGAACCAATAGAAATCATGTAACACGGAGGGTTACTTCGTGGGTTATAGGTGATCCGAACCGAGTTTTAGGAGACCTTGATGAGATACCGAATAGCTGCAAGAAAGGAGGAGCCCCACCAAACCTAAAAAGATTCCATACCCTATTCGCTGCTAAACTAAATAAAAAGTACATGGAGATAACATGTGACTAGCTGGATATATGCATGACTCATGACCCACAAGATGCAATTACCTAGGACTCTAGGAGGACTCAGGGTAAGGGTGTCAACATGAACCAGAATAATTGGAGAACGTACTAGAGGCAGAAGATCGATGGTTAATTAACCATTCTGATATATTATATATTGTATAGTGTACTGCCCTATTGGCTCAGGCCTAGTCTTACTCTCTTGTAATCTATATATATTGACATTATGAGGAATGAAATCCTAGGGAGGATTTTACATCAATTGATATCGTTCTACATGGTATCAAGCTTCTTCTTACTGTTGAGAAAATGAATGATGTGAAGAGACCAAAAGAGTCCCCATATCGATAATATGAAGAAAGAAGCATTAACATATAAACTAGTGGGTCACTCCTCCTATGACCAATTGGTTTTAGGATGGAACTTCGCTCGGCTTATGTGCTAGGCTATTAGCGCAAGGGCGCACGTGTTGTTGGAGGAAATGCTTGAATTTAAGGGAAGGTGAAAAGTTTTGTCCCACATTGGATACTAGGGACATTAGGAGTTGATTTAAAAGGGGTACTTGTTCCACCATTGTTTGAGTGATGGAATAGGGGTCTCACACGCGCACACCACCACCGCCGCCGGTCCGTGACACGTGCGCGGGGGTGGGGGTGGGGTCCTCGTTTAATTAATTGGGCCAAATAAGTTACAGAATATTTGTATAAGATTTCTGTGACTTATTGTTTTCTTGTCCGATTTATTTCTCGAGTTTATCTATCTGTTTGGAACTGTTCCGTGATTTTCTCCACGTTTGAAAGTGGTGCGTTTTCTGGTCCGAGATCCTCGCCTGCACTACCGAGGAGGAGCGTCTCTTTTCCAGTTTAAAACCAGACGTCTCCTCTTCGATTTAACACACAGAAAAACCTTCTCCCTTTTCACCTTAGTTCTGGGCAAAGTCTTTGTGATTCCAAACCCTTGTTTCGAGTGCACGACTACGAGGGTGTGCTGTGTAACCTTGGGGGGCGAAGGCAGTTGTCGACTTGCACCTACGGTCGGGGCGAATTCGCTTCTAAGGCAGTGGGTTCAGCATATACCACACCACAACCTTTCTGGTTTTTCTAAACAATTGTTTTCGACGGTTTCAACTTCGTTTTCCAATCGGCGGCCCTACATTTGCACTTACAATTTAGAAGCGAATTACAGTTTGTTCGTGCAATGTCTTTCCAGTTTTTCAAGCCATTGTTGGATCTGTCAAAGTTGGACCCTCTCGACGGGACCAATTACAAGCGCTGGTCGCAGAAGATGCTCATCTTCTTTGAGCAATTGGAGGTGGACTACGTCCTGCTGGAGGCCGCACCTGTTGGTTCCGCCGCTGATGCAGAGGAGAAGAAGGACACCAAGGCGCTTCCGGATGCAGTTGCTGATGCCTCTGTTGTCGTCGACAAGGGCAAGAAGAAGGCCGACGAGGACGCTGATCCGGCACTGGTGAAGAAGTACGACCAGGATAAAAAAAACTGTCCGTGGTCACATCCTCAGCCATGTCTCTAACCCTATATTTGATTTAATTTCGGTTCATAAATCTGCTAAACTGATATGGGATATATTGGAGAAGAAGTATGGGGCTGACGATGCAGGGAAGAAAAAGTATGTTTGCGGGAAATTTATGCAGTTCAAAATGGTGGACGACAAACCAATCATGGAGCAAGTCCACGAGTACGAGAACCTGGTGGCTGATATCCTCTCTGAGGGTATGAAAATGTGCGAGGTGCTGCAGGAAAATTTTCTCATCGAAAAATTGCCTGAATCGTGGGCCGGCTACAGGAACCATCTCAAGCATAAGAAGAAGGATCTGACTTTGGAGGAGCTTGTCGGACACATGAAGATAGATGAGGCAAACCGCCTCAAAGACAAGCCCAAGCCTAAATCTGCTGATTCTGTGAAAGCTAATCTGGTTGAATCCTCTGTGAAAACTGACAGGTCCAAGCCAGGGAACAAAGCTGGTGGCTCTAAACCTAACATGAAGCCACGGAAGGGTCAAAAGTTCAAGAAGTCTGGAAACCAGCCAGACAAGCAGCAGAAGCAAGGAGGGACTGGAATTGGATGCTATGTTTGTGGCAAGCCAGGCCACAAGGCTTGGCTGTGTCGCAATCGGGCTGATCTCCAGAACCAAGGACAGCAGCAGAACAACAAGCCCGTAGCCCCAGCTCAGCAGCAAGCCAACGTTGTCCAGGACAACAACCAGCTGATAGCCATGATCACTGAAGTCAACCATGTGGGTGGCCAGGTCGATTGGCTCCTGGACAGCGGGGCCACTCACCACTTCTGCGCCAATAGGGACCTATTTTCTGAGTTTGAGGATGCTTCAGACGTCGACCAGGTCTACATGGGCAACTCGAGCATCTCTCGAGTGCTTGGCAAGGGGAAGGTTACACTCAAGCTCACCTCAGGGAAGTCTCTTACCCTCGTGAATGTGCTTTATGTTCCTTCTCTGTGCCGAAACTTGATTTCATGTGGTTTGCTTGAGTTAGCTGGAATTAAGCAAGTGACTGATGCTGGAAAAATGGTTTTAACCAAAAATGGAGAATTTGTAGGAAAGGCTTATAGGGCTGACTTTCTGTATGTGCTTGAAACTATGATTGAGAATAATGAGAATGCATCTACTTCTGCTTATATTGTTGAGTCTGTTGATTTATGGCATGCTAGACTAGGACATGTGAATGCGAGATCTATATGTCAATTGCATGATATGGGTTTGATTCCTAGTCTATCCAAACATGACCATAGAAAATGTGAAATATGTGTTGAGGCCAAATTTCATAAACAGCCTTTTAAAACGGTGAATGAAAGGACAACTGAATTGCTGGAGTTAGTCCATTCTGATTTGGCTGATTTTAAGAACACTGAGAGTAGAGGTGGCAAGCGCTACTATATCACATTTGTGGATGACCATTCTAGATATACTAAGGTATACTTGCTTAGGTCTAAAGATGAAGCAGAAAGCATATTTTATGTGTATAAAGCTGAAGTAGAAAACCAATTAAATCACAAAATAAAAAGGCTTAGATCCGATAGAGGCGGTGAATATATCACTAATTCTTTGAGAGAATTCTGTGAACAAAATGGTATTATTCATGAATTTACAGCTCCTTATAGCCCACAACAAAATGGTATTGCTGAAAGGAAAAACAGAACTAAGGAAATGATGAATGCTATGCTTTCTAGTTCTGGTTTGCCTGATAATATGTGGGGGGAAGCTGTATTGTCCGCAAATCATATTCTGAATAAGGTACCTCACAAGAAGCTTGACAAAACACCTTATGAACTTTGGAAAGGGCATCCGCCTAATCTGAAATTTCTGAAAGTGTGGGGGTGTCTAGCTAAGGTGGGGTTACCTTCATTCAAAGTTGATACTATTGGATCTAAGACTTTTGATGCAATTATGATTGGGTATGCTGAAAACAGTGCTGCTTATCGTTTTATGTGCTTGAGTGATCGTACCTTGTGTGAATATCGTGATGCTGTTTTCTTTGAACATGTGTTTCCTTTAAAGAAATCTGCATTGCCTGCTATTGATTCTTCATCTCATGATGCATCTTCATCCATGCCTAACACTGTTGTGCCTAATGCTCATGCTGATCATGATGAACCTAGGAAAAGTAAAAGGCGTAGGAAGGAAACTAGTTTTGGTCCTGATTTTGTGACTGCATTTGTAGTTGAACTTAATGATTTAAATGAACTAGATGAGACGTTCATTATTCTTCATATGATAGAAGATGATCCTAAGACCTATGATGAGGCAATAAGTTCATTAGATGCTAGTTTCTGGAAGGATGTTATTAATAGTGAGATAGAATCAATTATGTCTAATCACACTTGGGAACTAGTTGATATGCCTAGAGGAAACAGAGCCATTAGCCGTAAGTGGATCTTTAAGAAGAAGCTTAAGGTGGATGGCTCAGTGGATAGATATAAGGCAAGACTAGTCATTAGAGGATTCACTCAAAGATATGGCATTGATTTCTTTGACACATATTCTCCTGTTACAAAGATTGCTACCATTCGTGCATTATTTGCTCTAGCTTCTAGCTATAAATTGCTTGTACATCAAATGGATGTTAAAACAGCTTTTTTGAATGGTGATCTTAACGAGGAAATCTACATGGAACAGCCGGCAGGATGTGTGGTTCCAGTACAGGAGAACAAGGTCTGCAAACTGAAGAAGTCTTTGTATGGACTAAAGCAAGCGCCGAAGAAATGGTATGAAAAGTTTCATCAAACCATACTTAGCTTTGGATTTGAGGTAAACGGATCTGACGCTTGCGTTTATTCAAAAATGTTTGGTGCTGACTGTGTGATTATATGCCTATATGTGGATGATATGTTGCTTTTTGGTTCCCACATAAATGCTATAAATTCAACCAAACAATTTTTGTCTTCTCAGTTTGAAATGAAAGATATGGGTGAAGCTGATGTGATTCTAGGTGTTAAGGTAACTAGAAAAGAAAATGGCTTCATTCTATCACAACCTCATTATGTAGAGAAAATGTTGAAAAGGTTTGATAGTTTTGATGTAGTGCCAGTTAAAACTCCTTATGATGCTAATATGCAGTTGCAGAAAATTTTTGGGAATAGTGTTTCACAAAATGAGTATGCTAAGATAATAGGGAGTTTGATGTTTTTGATGAACTACACTCGGCCTAATATTGCTTATGCTGTAAGTAGACTCAGTAGATATACCTATAACCCTAGTAGTGATCATTGGACCGCACTTCACAGACTATTGAGATATCTGAAGGGTACAATGGATTGGGGGTTACATTATGTAGGGTACCCTCAAGCTTTGGAGGGTTACTGTGATGCAAACTGGGTTACTGATAATGATGAGGTTAGCTCCACTAGTGGTTATGTGTTTACATTATGTGGTGGTTCTATTTCGTGGAAATCATCAAAGCAAACTTGCATAGCTAGATCAACTATGGAATCTGAGTTCATTGCTTTAGATTTAGCTGGTCAAGAGGCTGAGTGGTTAAGAAGCTTACATGCTGATTTACCTTTGTGGGGGCGCAAAGCTCCATCTATTTCTCTACATTGTGACTCACAATCTGCTATCTGTGTAGCTAACAACAATACATACAATGGCAAGAAGAGACACATCCGGATTCGACATGAAGCTGCGAGACAGCTAATTGTGACTGGTGTGATCTGTCTGGAGTATGTGAAGTCTGAGAGAAATCTGGCTGATCCATTGACGAAAGGACTAACAAGGAGGTTGGTTCTCGATTCGTCTAGGGGAATGGGACTCAAGCCCATAAGATGAGAGATACACCACATCTCATTCCCCAGGACAGGTGTATCGGAAGAAGGTTGAGTCATGTACTCTTAATGAGTCCATAGCCCAGAATTGGGTGGTCCTATTGAGAAGGACTTGATGGATTCACTGAAATATGTAGAGGTTGAGCGAAATGCTCTTAATGGTTCTATAGCCCTACAAGGGTGGTCTATATGAGATAGACTTGATGGAACCACCTACGAGAGTGTGAAGGGTTGGTCACCTTCTATGAAAGACATGGGTAGTCTTTCTAGAGCACTCTTTAGCACCCAAGGTCAGAGATGACTACCAATTTGCAGGTATTATCGCGGAATCACTAAAGAACATGGAAGAGGTATGTGCTGCTGATGCCAGCTCTTGAATCAGAAGGTTCAAGACTCGTTCACCTATCTGATTTGAGAGTCTGCTCAGTTTCACTATGTGTTGGTTCAATCGCAAGACACCAACATTTAAGTACTTTTTCCTAAACTTTGCTCAGGACACTGTTTTTCAAGTTTTATTATGAAAAACCTCAGTTCCTCGCATTTGTGGGGGACTGTTGGAGGAAATGCTTGATTAAAAGGGGTACTTGTTCCACCATTGTTTGAGTGATGGAATAGGGGTCTCACACGCGCGCACCACCACCGCCGCCGGTCCGGTCCATGTTCGTGACACGTGCGCGGTGGGGTGGGGTCTGTTTTTGGTTCTCGTTTAATTAATTGGGCCAAATAAGTTACAGAATATTTGTATAAGATTTCTGTGACTTATTGTTTTCTTTTCCGATTTATTTCTCGAGTTTATCCATCTGTTTGTAACTGTTCCGTGATTTTCTCCACGTTTGAAAGTGGTGCGTTTTCTGGTCCGAGATCCTCGCCTGCACTGCACTACCGAGGAGGAGCGTCTCTTTTCCAGTTTAAAACCACACGTCTCCTCTTCAGTTTAACACACAGAAAAACCTTCTCCCTTTTCAACTTAGTTCTGAGCAAAGTGTTTGTGATTCCAAACCCTTGTTTCGAGTGCACGACTACGAGGGTGTGCTGTGTAACCTTGGGGGGCGAAGCCAGTTGCCGACTTGCACCTACGGTCGGGGCGAATTCGCTTCTAAGGCAGTGGGTTCAGCATATACCACGTCACAACCTTTCTGGTTTTTCTAAACAATTGTTTTCGACGGTTTCAACTTCGTTTTCCAATCGGCGGCCCTACATTTGCACTTACACATGTGTGCACACGACCCCCGATCCCGAGTCCCAACGGGCTTTCAGTATGGTATCAGAGTGGAAAAGCCAAACGACCCGACTCTCGATCCTGGGCTAGCTAAAAAGAGAATAAGATGCTAGACCCGTTGTCCAAGTGTCAACTAGATGCGAAAAACGACCCTAGTTGCACTTGCGGGGGTGTGTTGAGAGAATGAATGATGTGAAGAGACCAAAAGAGTCCCCACATCGATAATATGAAGAAAGAAGCCTTAACATTAATAACATATAAACTAGTGGGTCACTCCTCCTATTGCCAATTGGTTTTAGGATGGAACCCCGCTCGGCTTATGTGCTAGGCTATTAGCGCAAGGGTGCGCGCGTGCACACGACCCCCGATCCCGAGTCCCAATGGACTTGAGTACTTCCTCACGGAACCCTAATTTGATCCTACCCTAATACCACCGCCACCCTCCCCTAATTCCACCGACCCTGTCTCTCTCGGCACCATGGCCGATAACCCTAAGCCCCGCTTCCACTCTGCCCTAACTATCTCCAATATAAAAAATTGTATCCCGATCATCCTTGATCAAGACTCTAGCTCCTACGCCACATGGTCTCACCTCTTCAAGACTCATGTGAAAGCTCATAAGATCCTCCATCATATCGATTCCACAGTCAACCGCCCCACCACCGAAGACGATAATCACTTCGCCCAACTCGACACCATCGTTCTTCAATGGATCTACAACACCATCTCCAAAGATCTATTGACAACCATCCTCGACACCGGTGACAACGCCATGAGCGCCTGGAACAAGCTTCAGAACCTCTTTCAAGACAACAAGTCAACTTGTGTCGTTTACCTAGAGCATGAGTTCTCAAGTTGCAAGCTTGCATCTTTCCCGTCCATTACCGCTTACTGTCAACAACTCAAAACCTTATCTGATCAATTGGTCGCCATCGACTCCAAACCTAGTTCTACTCGCCTTGTCCTCCAGGTATTTTTGGGCCTCCCTTCTGAATACAATGTTGCTGCCACCCATATTAAGCAGACCGAACATCTGCCCTCCTTCGAGAAAACCCGCTCTTGTAAACGCAAGTCCCGTCCAAAATCCGCTCTTCAATTCTAACTTCAAAAGATTAATTATTTAAATTTTAAAAATTAATATATAAAATTTATAATTAATAAATTTATGAACCAGGCCTCCAAAATTGATTGGACGACCCTGGTTGAGAATGCACGTTCTTGTAAACGCAAATCCTGTCCAATACGTAAGAAATTATTCCATTGAAAATGAAATTGGTTTTTACTAGGTCGATGCCCGAACGGTTAATGGAGACAGACTTGAAATTCGTTGGCAATATGTCTACGCCGCTTCAAATCCAATTCGGTCCAAGAATTCACTCAAAGACCGTGTCTTCGAAAAAATATCTTTTATTTTATTCTTAAGAAATAAAGATGTTTCGTCATATTGAAAGAGAAATAACTAATAAGAGGTATGGTCCAATAATCCATTTTTTCTTTAAAAAGAAAAAAACTGGAATGACTAATTCTTTGAACTTGTCCATTAAAAAATAGCATTGTGAATGTTATGCATAGTAATGTTATGACCCCTAGATCTATGGATGTCGTATACAAAAGAATTGGTTTTTCTATTCAAAAGGGATTGGTGGCGCAACTTGTTGCCAGTTTACCATCTATGTATATGTAGTTATCATATATAAATAAACCATTTTCACTGTGAATTAGAATATGTAGTTCTAAATCATCGAGAGGTTCACTAGTAGAGATATAGTAACCTAGTTTAGTTAATTTGTCAGCCACACAATTTACTTCTCTAAAGATATGTGTGACGTCGATGTTGTCAAAATGCATGACATCCAAGTAGGGGTGTTATGTGAACACGAGTAGCTCGAATTCGACTTGTATTCGCTCAATAAAAACTCGGCTTGAGCTCTTTCTTTTTCTAAATGAGCCGAATATGAGCACATTTTTAAGCTTGGTCCAAAGCTCGACTCATTCGAATTAAGCTTGAATAGCTCGAATTTTATGGAATTTCTATAATTTCCTTTAAGTTACTGTATAATGAGCAACTACAACTGCTAAAAGCTCGAAAAAACTCGGCTCGAACTCGTTCATTTTCTAAACGAGCTGAGTATGAGCACATTTTTAAGCTCGAGTCAAATTTTAGGCTCGGCTCGAGCTCGTTCCTATCCTAAATGAACATAATATGAACAAGAAATACTCAGCTTGTTCGACTGAAATAACAATACTACATCCAACTGGGAGTCCGATATAATCATTTCAATCTCCCAATTAATGACAGCTCCAAATAGTACCCCTAATTGCAATATTAATCACACAAAGGTTGTTACCATTGATTAGAAGATTTCATATTTTTAGCCTTTGAACTTCTTTGATTTCCATATAAAGTGCATAATCCTAAATTGTATTGATCGGGGCTTGACCATTATCTACCTTGGTAACCTTAGATTCGTGGTTTCAATGACAGCTCCAAATAGTACCCCTAATTGCATTAATCACACAAAGGTTGTTACCATTGATTAGAAGATTTCATATTTTTAGCCTTTGAACTTCTTTGATTTCCATATAAAGTGCATAATCCTAAACTGTATTGATCGGGGTTTGACTATTCTCTACCTTGGTAACCTTAGTCTTGTGGTTTCTGATAATACAATCAAGTGACCGCTCACCATTTGGAAATGGCGATCCATCGAAGTTCAGTTTATGCTAAAATTTTTCTAGTTTTTTCCATCTTATATTCTTATTCTTCCTAGGTGGAAGTTTGGGTTTGATGATAATGTAGGATTCTAGAATTGATGTAAAGTCCTCCTCGAGGGTTTCCATTAATTGATAAACATATATATAGGTTACAAAGGTATTGGGCCTTTTGGGCATTTGGGCCCACTATACAATATAAGACCTATGTAATCTATCAAACCCCCGCAGTCGAAACTGGAGGAGTCCATACAGTGAGACTGGACCAAAAATCAATGAACAACTGTCTAGGTAAACCCTTGGTGAATATATCAGCGTACTGATAGGAGGACGGGACATGTAGATCGCGGACATGTCCAATGGCAACCTTGTCCCGGACGAAGTGGAGATCGAGCTCAATGTGCTTCGTGCGTTGATGCTGGACTGGGTTGCTAGCCAGATAGACGGCGGAGACATTGTCAGTGTAGACCAGAGTGGCCTTCTGAAGAGGGCAACAGATCTTAAGAAGGAGATTGCGGAGCCAAGAGCACTCAGAGACAACGTTGGCAACACCCCTATATTCGGCCTCAGCGCTGGAGTGAGACACGACAGACTGACGCTTGGCTGACCACGACACAAGGGTTTCGTTGTGGAAGACACAATAACCCGATGTGGAGCGACGTGTGTCAGGACAACCACCCCAATCCGCATTAGTGTAAGCAACAAGGTCAAGCTTAGAGGAAGGGGTGATCGTGGTACCGAGCTCGAGGGTGCCGCTGATGTACCGAATGATCCGCTTCAAGGCCTGAAAGTGGGGTTCCCTGGGTGCATGCATGAACAAGCAGACCTGCTGAACGGCGTAACTGATATCAGGCCCGGTGAAGGTGAGATACTGAAGAGCACCAGCGAGGCTCCTATACAATGTCGGATCATCAACCAAAGGACCAGAATGAGCACTGAGCTTGTTGGATGTATCAACAGGGGTGGCGATAGGATTGTAGTTGACCATCTTAGCCCGAGAAACAATCTTAGCAGCATACTTACTCTGTGAGAGAAACAGACCAGACGCATGACGCTGAACAGCAACTCCCAAGAAGTAAGACAACTGACCCAGATTAGACATGGCGAACTCCGTACTCAAATGAGAAATAATGGACGTCCGAAGAGCATCAGAAGTGGCAGTGAGGATGATGTCGTCGACATATAGTAACAAGAAGACCATGTCAGAGCCTCGACGATAGATAAATAGAGACGTATCCGAACGGCTGCCAATGAAACCCAAGCATAGCAGATGCGAAGCAAAGCGCTGGAACCAAGGCCGCGGTGCCCGTTTCAGACCATACAGAGAGCGCTTCAGGTGACAGACGTGCTTGGGGCGATCAGCATCAACAAACCCCGGTGGCTGAAACATGTAGACTGTCTCATTCAGATGACCGAGCAGAAAAGCGTTCTTGACATCCGACTAATGAATGGCCCAATTGCGCGACAATGCTAAACTCAATACCACTCGAATAGTGGCAGGCTTGACCACAGAGATGAAGGTCTCATCACAATCAATACCGACCTGCTGAGATCGACCGTTGACCACAAGGCGGGCTTTGTAGCGCTCTAACGTCCCATCAGAGCGGAACTTGTGACGGAAGAGCCACATACAACGGATGATGTTGGCCTCAGGAGGGCGAGGGACAAGAACCCAAGTACCATTCTTCGTAAGGGCCCTGTATTCGTCGAGCATAGCCGCCTGCCAATTCGGGTCTATGAGGGCTGTTTTGTGGGAGGTGGGAATGGGGGAAAGGGAGATCGGGGTAGAGGCAGGGGGTGATTGGGAGTCGGGAAGGACGGAGGCAGGTGAGGTGGAGGCGGCGGGGAATGCTGTGGGCGCAGCAAGCCCGCAACTCGTTGCATGGCCGCGGCCGCGGCATGATGTTGCGGCCGCCGCCAGTAGGTTGGGCGAGGGGATGGTGGGGGTGCTTTGATGGGCTGCGGCCGCAGCATCTTGCTGCGGCCGCGGCATAACGGCCTAGAGAGGGTTGGGCATGTCAAATTCACGGCCATTGTCACATTGGAAGCATTTGATGGATATGTGAAACTGTGTTTTGATGTAGACATGGAATTTGGCAAAGACAGGAAACACTTGGGACTTGAAATGGAACGGGAAGACTCATAAGAAATGAGTGTAATCATCAAGAAACAAGAGGTAGTACTTGTGACCCTCCTTGCTAGGCACAGGAGATGTCCAAATGTCACTATGAATGATATCAAAGGGAGCAAGGGTAGAGGTCAAAGACCGTTGGAACGGCAGTTTGACATGTTTGCCTAGTTGGAAGGAAGAGCATAAACCAGAGCGTGGGTCTTTAGGACAGGTGACAAGACTCTGGGAACGGAGGACATCTAGAACGGCAGCACTGGGATGGCCCAGGTGTGCATGCCACAGGTTGGACGACGATGTCGAGAGGGCGATCGGGCACGACTGACTGGACGCAGGAGGTGGTGTGAAAGGGTAGAGCTCCCCGGTGCTGTTACATCTCATGCGAGTAACCCCCGTAGTAAGATCGTTCACAGAGAAACCATAGGGATCAAACGTAACGGAAACGTTGTTGTCAGTGGTGAACTGACGGACAGAGATAAGGTTTTTGACAATCTTTGGGGCAATGAGGACATTGTTGAGGTGTAGTGGGTGGGTTGGGGTATGTAATTTGGCATGTCCAATCCTTGAAGTAGCAAGACGACCACCATTTCCGACGATAATAGAGTGTGCAGAGCCCTTAAAGGAAATAGATGAGAGGTTACCCGAGGAGTTCATCATGTGGGAGGTGGCACCAGTGTCCATGTACCAAGAAGAGTCTGAAGATGTCGACTGCATAGAGGAGAAGGCGTAATGCATAGCTGGCGGAACGTATCCTGGATCAGGCGATGTCAGACAGGCGTGAGGACCGACATGTCGAGGGGTAGAGTATCGGTGCATTTGTTTTTGCCACCTAAGTTAATAAACAATTAACACAAGGCCAGAAACGAAAAAAAAAAACACAATGCGCTTTTTGCAAATACTTCAAAATAAAACACAATGAGATGTTGAATTGATTTTGAAGGGAGGGCGAGAGAAGCGAGGAAGAAGAAGCAGGCGGCGGCAGGTTGCAGGTAAGAGAAGGTGAATGGGGAAGGGGATGGGATTACCCCTTTCCACTAAGGTTCCCCCTCCGGTTGTAACATCGCCTGACAGATTCAGGAGACTATTGGACTTCAAGGATACTTGCTCTTTAGTGGAAATCCCATCATTTGGAAAGCCGTTTACTTGGAGGAAAAAACAAGAAGGTCCGGATACTGTTTATGAAAAACTCGACAGGGTATTAGTGCATCATCAGATTATCAACATGTTCCCGGATCTTATTACTAAGAACGGTACATTCTCGAACTCGGACCATTGCCCAATTACCATCAATCTATCCAAAAATATCTCATTCAAACCACCACCGCTCAAGTTTGAAAATGTATGGCTCCAAAGAAAAGACTTCCGCAATATAGTGAAACAATCTTGGAGAGCAACCTGCGCAGGCTCTGCAATGTTTCAACTCATGTACAGATCAAAAATCCTCAAGCAAAAAGCCAAGGCCTGGAATAAAAGAACGTTTGGAAACATATTTAGACAATTGCATGAAGTGGATGAATCTTTATTAGAAATCCAATCAAAAATCCACCTAAGCCAACACATAAACACACAAGCCAAAGAACAAGCCCTCCTAGCAAAAAGAGAAAAACTACTCCTCTTTCAAAAAACATACTGGAACCAAAGAGCTAAATCAAAACACCTAAAATTAGCGGATACTAATTCCTCCTATTTCCATCGAGTGGCTTCGGGAAGACGCAACCGGAAAATTATCAAGTCAATCATATCAGCGGAAGGCACCTAAGTAGTTGAAGCTGATAATATTAAAAAGGAAATCCAAACAGACTTTGAAAAAAGATTTCGACGAGAGCAAACGTACTCAGATCACCAACTAGAAGAATACCGTTCAATAATTAACCCAATCATATCAAATGAGGAAAACAGATTTTTAATCCAACAACCAACTAATAGTGAAATAAAGAGGGCGGCATTCACAATTGAAAACAACAAATCCCCTGGCCCTGATGGGTTCACAACAGAATTTTATAAAAAATACTGGGATAGTGTAGGAGGATGAATCATCAAGGAAGTAAAAGCTTTCTACCATACCGAAAACCTACTCAAGCAGATAAATCATACGTTTATCTCACTCATCCCGAAAAATGATAACCCCACAATGACGACACACTATCGACCAATTAGCCTCTGCTCAACTATCTATAAAATCATATCTAAGATCATCACCGATTGATTGAAATCAATAATGGGTAAACTGATCCACCCACTACAAGGTGCCTTTGTGTCTGATAGAGCAATTCAAGATAACATCCTCATTGCTCACGAAATCTTCCACTCCTTTCATACCCGAAAGGGTTCGAAAGGATGGACTGCAATCAAGCTTGATATGGAAAAAGCATACGATAGAGTGGACTGGCAGTTTACGAAGTCATTACTCCAACGATTCGGATTCCATCAAAAGTTTGTGAACATAATTATGGAATGTGTAACCACAGTGTCCTTCTCTGTTCTTGTTAACAATGGGCCTACCGAACCTTTCATACCTTCAAGAGGTCTAAGGCAAGGTGACCCGCTATCCCCATTTCTCTTCCTCCTTGGAGCGGAAGTCCTGGCTCATAAACTAAATAGAGATTCCGAATCAACTAACAACAACATAGGCTTTAAATTCGGCCATTCGGGCCCCAGGATTCCCTTTCTAGCCTTTGCAGACGACATTATCATATTTGCGAAAGGAAGTAGTACGACATGTGCAAAAACAAAGGAGATTATTGAAGACTACTGTACATTTTCCGGTCAGAAAGTTAATTACCATAAATCATCATTTCAAACCACACCGGGAATCCCCAAGACAAGAGCACGCGAGCTAGAAGCAATACTTAACATACCACTAGAACGAAACCTGGAAAAATACTTGGGTTGCCCGATAATTAACGGCCGAGTAACAAAGGAAACATTTGGGGAAATAGTATGCAAATCCAAGAACCAACTAAGTAAATGGCGGGCGAACTCCTTATCCCAACAAGGACGAGCAACCCTAATGGCATCAAACTTATCGTCAAAACCACTCTTCGCTATGCAAAGTTTCATGCTTCCTACATCAATTCACAAGCAACTTGACCAAATCAACAGAACCTTCTTCTGGAACAAAGATGCTCAACACAACCCTCTCATTAGCTGGGACAAAATATGCGAATCGAAGGCTGCCGGGGGTCTCGGTGTGCGGAAATCCAAAGACATGAATGAAGCACTGCAACTAAAACTCCTATGGAAAATACTATCAGAACCTGAAAATAATTGGGTCAAAATAATCTCGCACAAATACTTAAAGGAAAGCCACATCCTAAACTATGAGAAAAAAGGGAATGCTTCCTGGCAATGGTCGAAACTTAGCCTCCTAATCCCAAAGTTTAAGTTGGGACTTGTATGGGCAGTCGGGGATGGAAAAAAAATCAAATTTTGGAAAGACAATTGGATTTCAAAACAACCTCTAACCGATCGGGTGGAACCCCAATCTAGCGTTAACGTAAATGAAACAGTAAGCGAATACATCATGGGAGGACAATGGTGGGAAGAAAAACTTGATCCGATCTTACCAGCTACAATAGTGGAAGAAATTACGAAAATTCCATTGCCAAAAGCCCCTCTACTAGACAGATTGTACTGGTGGCCAGCCAAAAAGGGTTGGTTCACAACATCAAGTGCCTATAACCTAATAACAACCAACTCAAATATAATACAGGAAGACTTCAACTGGATTTGGAAAATTGACGCCCCTCCTAAAGTTAAGAACTTCATCTGGAAAATCAAGCAGAAGGGACTCCCAACTGCGACTCGACTCGCACAAAAGGGAGTTGCTGTACCCTCCACTTGCTGCTTCTGCAATCACTCAACCGAAGACGATATCCACATTTTCCTGGAATGCCCCATTAACGACACCCATGAACAACTACCAAGCGACATAGCCTTACAAATAAAACTTCAGGTAGACAACAGAGATATGAGTCAAGTTCTGCAAATAATAGGATCTAAGTGCTCAACAAAAACCAAACAAACCATAGCTATTATATGGTGGACAATCTGGTTCATCAGAAATCAAATTATATTTAGAGATGGAAAAATCCCCTCCCCAGAAGGGATTAGAAGAATGATATTGGATAACTTAGAGAATTGGAAAAGGGCATGCAAGCTAAGCATAAAAGGAGAAGACAAAAAACTCCCGTATAAGAGCAAAGACAGACCAAGAAAGATCACGACAAAACACCTATGGAGAAAACCACCAGAAGGAAAATACAAATTAAACTTCGATGGATCGAGCTTTGCAAATTCCAAGAGCTCCACAGGGTTCATCATTCGGGACTGGTATGGTAACCCTATTTTCATGGATGGCGGTCCAGTCGGTAGACAATCTCCAATTATAGTGGAAGCCTTAGCACTTAGACAAGGCATTGAAAAGGCAAAAGAATTAAAAATCTGTGACATAATCATAGAAGGAGACTCAAAAATAATCACAGACTATTTACAAACTAAAACAAACTGCCCATGGGAAATAGAGCTAATAATGTCAGATATTCTCGTATTACGTCAAGAAATACAACACATAGGAATATCCCATATTCCCCGGATTGGTAACAGAGTGGCAGATAAGGTTGCACACCTTAGCTACTCTACCAGGGGACCAAATTTATCTCATGATTCAGGTCTTCTTGACCTCATCCGGCAGGATGCTTTCGTGTAGTTAATTCACCCGAATCCTTACCTAATAATAAAAAAAAAACTAAGGTTCTCCCTCCCCCTTCTCATCATGGGGTTGATCCCACATCAATGAGGAAGGGATAAGGGAGCTAAAGGGGTGTCAAAATGAAACCCGACTCGAAAACCCGACTCGATCGCCCGGAAATTTTTGGGTCAAAACCCGAAAATTTAGATCCAGCAAATTTTTTGACCCAAACCCGAAAACCCGATAAATTTCCGGGTTAACTGGGTTTGGGTCCGAGTCGACCCGGTTGGGTCAATGATCTTAAAAAAAAAGAAGTTTGGGGCAAAAGCAAAAGGAGAAACCCAACGCTTGATTGAAATTGTGACTTTCCGGATTCGCATTCCGAGTTTGCCGCCACAACTTCGTGTTCTAACTTTCCACTAAATCAAGTTTTGGTGGCGGTTGGGTTGAGACATTTCGCTCCCCTGGCATGCGCTTGGTGGGCTATCTGGTATTTCAGGAACCAGCTGGCTTTTGACCATACGAACAAAGTCTCCATTATAGAAATGGAAATTTTTTATACAACCTTTACGGAATGTTGGAAGCAGTCAAAGATTCTTGAGGCTGAATCGTCTATCGGGACCGCTCTACCGCCTCAGGCAAAAACGAGGTTGTGGGACAAACCACCCGTGGATTGCTACAAGCTTAATTTTGACGGATCTGTAAGGTAGGGGGTTTTTCTTCTTCTTATGGTTTCATTATTAGGGACTGGTGTGGTAGGGTCGTGTCCATGGGTAGAAACACCTGTATCAATGTGTTAAATCACGGTGGGTCATCCGACGTGGTGGGGGCCACGCACGCCAAGCGCACACGCGTCAACCAAGCCGAGCACACAAGCTGAGTGGGGTTCCATCCTAAAACCAATTGGTGTTAGGTGGGGTAGCCCACCGGCTTATATGCAAGGCCTGGATTCATTTTCTAACCAATGTGGGACACTCCTAACTCATATTCTCCACACACCCCCCTCAAGTGCAACTGTTTGGCTACGCATTATTTGTCAGTTGCACTTGACGAATCAATGCCATAAGGCCGGCTAGCCAATTAGACTAGGAATCCAAACCACACCGCATCTAGCCGAACCTCGGCTCTGATACCATATTAAATCACGGTGGGTCATACGACGTGGGGGGGAGGGGGCACGCACGCCAAGCACACACGCGTTAACCAAGCCGAGCACACAAGCCGAGTAGGGTTCCATCCTAAAACCAATTTGTGTTAGGTGGGGTAGCCAACCGACTTATATACAAGGCTTGAATTCACATTCTAATCAATGTGGGACAATTCCCAACTCATATTTTCCACACACCCCCTCAAGTGCAACTGCCTAACCACACATACATGCGATTGGTTGGCCGGTTGTTGGACTTAACAATCACCAGGTCCGACGTTGCATACACAGTGCAACAATTAACCCAGTTCATGTATGCCCCTCGCGCTTCTCACCTCAGAGATGCACTGTTTCTCCTCAGATATCTTAAAGGCACCGTCAATTGCTCGCTATTTTACCCCAGTTCAAGCTTTTTACAAGTTCTTGCTTATTCGGATGCTGGCTGGGGCACTTGTAGAGACTCTAGTAGATCTCTGACCGGATATTGTGTTTTCCTTGGGGATTGTCTAGTCTCTTGGAAAACCAAGAAACAGAAGACCGTGTCTAAATCTTCAACTGAAAGCGAGTACAGAAGCATGTCTTCCACGGGAAGTGATGTTGTTTGGATCTCAGGGGTTCTCAAATACTTGATGCTTTCTCCTTCATTGCCAATTCCACTTTGTTGTGACAACAAATCAGCTCTCCAACTAGCAGCAAATCCCGTCTATCACGAGAGGACCAAACATCTTCGTATTGACAGTCATTACATTCGAGATCTAGTAGATGAAGGAGTGATCTCCACTGTTTTTGTGCCCACTCTTCTTCAAATTGCTGATATCTTTACAAAGCCGTTATGGGCTAGGTATCATATTGATCTATCTTGCAAGCTTGGTCTGGTCTTTCATTCGACCCATCCACCTTGAGGGGAGGATATTGAGGTGAATCTTATTATGTATTTGAGGTGAACCTTGGTTAAGGAAGTGGGTTAGTGTTAGCTCGTTTTAGTTGTTAGTCAGGCTTGGTTAGAAGTTTGTTAGAACTAGAGTTAGCAACATAGGTTCCTCTATAAATAGGTAGATGTATTACTTTATGTGTAAGATTTTGGTTAACTGAAATACAAAGAGAAAATTCCCAATCTCTTCTCTCCATTGCAGATCTAGCACAGAGGTGATCGAGTACAAGGAGTACTCGATTGCTTGGTGTTGAGAACTCCAGATCTCGGAGTTCTTATACAATGTCTCGGTCGCCTTTGCTGAAAACCTGTGTCGCAGAATGGGTATTCTAAGGGCTAAACAGCTGAATATTTGCAACCTCCTGATCGAGGGTGATAACATTCTAGTTATTAAAGCTTTGCTAGGGGATTGGAAATGCCCCTGGAATATCGAGCTGTTACAATCTGATATTCTTTTAGGTACTTCGTCTTTCTCTTATGTAGCTATCTGTCATATTTTCAAGGGAATCCATGCATTGGCTGACTATCTCGCTCGCAGTGCACATGCATCCCAGAGCTTGGTGGTCTCATCCACAAGGATGCGCTAGGAAGGGCTTCTGTTGCGGCCGACCCAACCTAATCTTTACTCTGCGTCAAAAAAGAAAAAGAAATTGTGACTTTCCCAAAGAGAAGAAACTCAGCCTCCGCCGCAGTGCCACCCTCTCTTCGCCAATCGCCACTGCCGCCAGTACGCCCTCGTGCTCCCTACTGGTGGTTAGCCCTCCTCCGTCCCTACCGACGATATTGTTATATTGCTTAAAATACATAAATTGGGGGTTGCTGTAAAATACAGATTTGTATTGCTGTAATTTTGAACAAAATGGGGCTGCTGTATATTGCTGTAATTTTACAAAACAGATTTGGGAATTTAGGTTTGCTGCAAGTGTAAAATAGCAAATCGATTTGTTTTGCTGTAAAAAAACAGAAAGAAAGAAAAATGGAGCTGCTTTGGCCCTTCCGGTCCAAATAGTCTTTCCGATCCGCGGACCGGAGAACCCGGGACCATATGTTTCGGTCCCGGTCCGATCCGCGGTTCAGGCCGGAAGCCCAGCCCTACACCAAGATATTCGAGGAATTGAGTATCAAATGAACGAAATGGGGATCTGACGATTGAAGGAGCACGCTAATTGTGTTTTGTGGTTCATCTAATATCAGATTTTGAAGTTTGTATTGGGTTCTGTTTCTATTGTAAAGGGTGTTATCCTAACTAATTTTTATTCAACCCTATCCACTGTGTTTGAATTTGCGGATTTTTAGACTCGCATTTAGAATCTTTAAATGATCAGATATTTTGGATATTTTTTGTATTTGGTCATCTTAACTTGTTGATTATTGTAATATTTGGTTATGTTTGTCTTTTTGTCATTTCCGATAAGTTAGGCTCTTTCATTTTAGCGTTTTACACTTTTTATGGGGCGTCGAAGTGCCAATTTTGATTTACAAAATAAAAAAAATTGACAATCTGAAAATTGACCCGAAATTGACCCGAAACCCGTGTCAACCCGAGTTAAGATTGACCCGGGTTTACTCGAGACCCGTTTATCCGAAACCCGTTTTATCCGAAACCCATTACGACTCGATCCGAACCCGACCCGTTTGATCCGAGTGACAGGTCTAGTGAATCCTCAATGAAGATCAAGCTCTTTGAAGGAATGATATACTTTTTTCGTATGGCAAGTGAAGATGAGATCTATTCGATCCGGTGAAAGAAGTGTTTTGAAAAGTTATTGCTCTACTACCGATTACATCTCTTGTTTCATCAACTCCTTGGCCTTGCTCCACAATCGGAGAACAACCTATGGCACCCACTTTTTATAGACTCGGGTCGAAAAAAATGATGTGCCCTAATATTATATATAACATCATAATAACAAACATAAAAAAAAAAGTTCATTACAAGCCATTGAAGAGATCAAAGAGGATGATGAAAAGGCTGAAATTGGGAGGATGAATATCGTACAAAAGTAAAGGGTGTTAAGGTCAATTTTTTTTTTTAAATACTCCAATATTTCATATTTTAGAGTGTTTAGTGGGCTAGTTATTCATTTTGGGTTTTATTTAGTAGGTTGGTCATTTATTAAGGGTTTAATTTTCTCAATGGGCCTTTTTTATATGGACCAATTATAATAAGGCGAAATCGGATATATACCCATGAAAACTTTATTAATTGGGTATATACCCATTAAAACTTCAAAATTGTTTATATACCCATTAAATCATATAAATTTTGTTTGATTGTCCATCATATATTTAATTTCTACTATTAAATGTAAAAATTATTAAAAATTTAATTATTTAAATATCAAAATTAGTTAAATTTCAAATAATTATTAAAATGAGACATTAATTTCAATTTCTCTCAAACTAAGTAATTTTTTTTAATTTGATGTGATTTTACATTAAAAAATATGTATTTTATTTCTTTACTATGGTTTATGGTCATTTTTATAACTTAATTATTTTGAACTTATACATGAAACTTGATATTCAAAATAAAATCATTGGATAAAAATATAATTATAATTACGTTGAAGTTTAAATTTTATATTAAAATTTTAATTATATTTTGTATCCAATAATTATAAAGTGATAAATTTTCTAATTATTTAACTTTATTATATAATTAAATTTTAATCTAATTTTCACTCAATAGTATTAGATCAAATATACTATGGAAAATCAAACAAAATTTAAATGATTTGATGGGTATATAAACAATTTTGAAGTTTTGATGGGTATATACCCAATTAATAAAGTTTCCATGGGTATATACCCGATTTCGCCACAATAAACATATACCTATATCTCTAAAAATATGGCGAAAATGCATAAAACCACCATTTATTCACCTTTGTTTGCAATTAATTACCCCTTAATAAAAAAATTTCACTTAACTACCCTTTATTCACCTTTGTTTGCAATTAACCACCCCTTATTAAAAAAATTTCACTTAACCACCCCTTATAACAAATTGTTTGCAAGTAACCACCCATCCTCCCATTTTTCTTGAAATTAAACTTCTATTAAATTCAACTTAAAAGTAAAAGACGAAAATGCCCCCAATTTTGGTTTTACAGTTTTTATTTATTATTATTTATACAAAATTATCATTAATGTATGCAAGTTATGTCCACCTCTGCTAGTAGGTTTCAGATGTAGTCATACCTCTTTCGGTCATTGACGCTTTATTTGCACCCTCCTCTGGCAATGCTTGATAGTAGACCTGTCAGAATACGATCCGACCCGGTCGACCCGACCCGAACGACCCCAAATTTTTTGGTCAAGAGCCGAAAATTTTGACCCAAATTTTTTTTCCTACCCGAACCCGAAAACTGGCTAATTTTCCGGGTCATCTGGGTTTGGACCCGTTGACCCAGTAACTTTGACCCGATTGACCCAATTGATCCGGTGACCCGATTAACCCGATTGATTTGTAATTATATATGATTAATTTTTTTATGGAGATTCCTATTTATTACATTTTATAATTACAATCACTTGATCTTTCATTTTCACATCAACTTTTATATTTATTTGTATTGTATAATACTCTCTCCGATCGATAATATTTGATTTTTTTTTCATCACATTTTTAAGAAGATAAAAAAACTCTAAAAAAACATTAAAACAATTATATGCTTAATACTAATTGCATGAAATTATTTTTTTAAATTTTTTTTGATATTTTAGATATTTTTAAATTTTATTAAAAATTACAAGAAATAGTAAAAATCAAATATTTTAGACCAAAATGTTCAAAATATCAAATTTTAAAATAATTTTTACTATTTTGAACATTTCGGTCTAAAATATTTGATTTTTACTATTTCTTGTAATTTTTAATACAATTTAAAAATATCTAAAATATCAAATTCGGGTCGTTAGGGTCGGGTCGACCGGGTTGGATTGTGTTCTGACAGGTCTACTATCAAGCATTTCCAGAGGAGGGTGCAAATAAAGCGTCAATGACCGAAAGAGGTATGACTACATCTTACCTACTAGCAGAGGTGGGCATAATTTGCATACATTAATGGTAATTTTGTATATATAATAATAAATAAAAATTGTAAAACCAAATTTGGGGGCATTTTCGTCTTTTACTTTGAAGTTGAATTTAATAGAAGTTTAATTTAAAGAAAAATGGGAGGATGGGTGGTTACTTGCAAAACAATTTGTTATAAGGGGTGGTTAAGTGAATTTTTTTGAATAAGGGGTGGTTAATTGCAAACAAAGGTGAATAAACGGTGGTTAAGTGAATTTTTTTGAATAAGAGGTCGTTAATTAAAAACAAAGGTGAATAAATGGTGATTTTATGCATTTTATCCTAAAAATATATATGTGACTTATGAAATCTTCGGTCACCAGCAAGTGCAGTTGGGACCCTTGTTATTGGGCTGGTCTCATAACAAGAACATGCGGGGATAATGCCAAGTTGATAGATGATGTGACTCGAATATTGGTAAAGTCTCATAACACAATTTAGTTTTTCGACATAGCTTCGATTTATTTGGTTTGTGTTTAGTTTTGAAAGAGGTGCAGTCGCATGACTCTGTTGATCGGTGTTGATTGTAGCCGTGTTTGTAATTTTCAAAAATATCTCATCTAGGGGGAGAACATTTGTGGTCCACATTTCCCCATGAGTCATCTCTTTCCCAATGATGTAATTATGTTTTCTATCTCCAAAGCCGCAAGTCTTCAGATTAGCCCCTGCTATCCTATGCGCTCATTATTCTCATGCTCTCGATGAGTCTGTCACTTCAAATAGTTTGAATGTTTGCTTTGCTCATAGGCGGTTAGCTGTTTGTTTCATTTGTCATGTGTTATTCATTTGCATTATAACGATTAGTACATCTGGCGATCTCTCACCCTCTCAATTTAATTGTATGATATATCGAAATCATATCCGTTTAAAAAAAAATTAAATTAAAACGACTCACAACAAAGATGCAAAACTGAACATTTTCACTCACACAATTTGAAAGCGTCAAATTGATCCTAACATCTATAATTAATTTGTTCATTCCTTCTACGTGGTAAGATTATTTAAGATAATCAATCTTACATACTTTAAACAAAAAAAAAATAATCTATTTTTAAATGAAAGTCACTTTACAGATGAATCAATGTATTCCAAATTTAAACTTTTCCAACAACAGACAAATTCAAAGAAAAATAAACAAAATATAAACAAGACAACAATATGATGAATTTGTTGGATCCATCAAGTGAAATAAACAGGGCATCTCTTCCCCTTGTAACTATCCAATATCAAGCCAGTGGGACCCACTGCCACGTCACAGCTTGCATGCATCTTGTGCCTCTTGGTATCATATGTATATATCTCAAACTTAATAACCGATGTTATATCCAGCCTGAACACCACACTCCCCGCCGTCCGATCGTTCAAGAACTCCCCCCACCCGATGCTGGTGGTCGTCATCGTCACCCCACTCAGCGATCCCGACAGCGTCTTCGAGGTCTTGGCCTCCTGGTCGAACTGCTCCGTCAGCATCGGAGTGTCCCCTCCGATGCTCTGGCCCCTGTAGTAGACCGTACCATAAATAGAGTAAAAATGGACCACAATCTTCCTGTTGGAGTTGCGAATGGTGACATTGTAGGTAGCGGCGGCGTCCTGAAACCCGTTGGGTTGATCAAAACCCGAGATCTGGAAGTCTTCGATGAAGAACCTGGGGCGGTGGGGCCTCAGGCTGAGGTAGAGGATGAAGGCTATCAGGCCGGCGATGAAGAGGATGAAGAGGAAGACGGTGCATATCATCTTGGAGATGCGGGTGGTGAGGCTCTCCTTGACCCGGTGGGCGTAGTAGCGGGCTGAATGGTGGCGTCGATAGCGGTCTTCTTCTTCCTCCGCCCGGTGGATGGGGATGTGAGGGTTGACGTTATTGGTGGAGTACATTTTGGAGTGGGTGTGATGGATGAACAGGGTATGCTTCTTTGGAGGGATCTTTGGTGTTATATATATGTGTGTGTGTGTAATGAAATTAAGGCATATATATGAAAGTGAAAAGGGGGTTTGGAAGGGAGGGAAGGTATATATGTAAAGGTAGCTTAGGAAGAAAGTAAAGGAGGAAACAAGGAAGAGATAGCAAGTAGAAATTAAGGTATATATTGGCAGCTTGTAAAGGCATGCATGTCGACTCCATGGAAGGTATTGGTATAATAATTAGTATACGACGGAGTAGTATTTTAGGGAGCATTTGGAAACAATATATCCTTGATTGAATATGGTTTCACTGTTTAAGAAAAGATCACATCGTATTGCGGGAGATAAATTAATGTGGATAAAGCTTTTCAATCGGTCTAAACCGGAACTGACATTTACGGTCCATTTCAAAATAGATGGATCCGAATTTTTTGGTCCTTGGACTAATTGGACCGATACTCCGTATTAAATTGGCTCGCCCAATACTGGAATATTATTGGAGGATCGATCATCAAAACGGTTAAAGTAATCTTCCTTTCTAGGAGAATTCTTCGTCAAATAAACCATACATTTATTTTCACTTCTACCAAAATGCGATAACGTACCCTTCTATTGCTACACATTACGGGTCTGTTTGGATTCCCATGTATTATGCTTATAATACATGTATTTAGTTTATAATACATTTAAAAAATAAGTAGTGTTTGGAAGATACTTCATTAAATGAATTAATTATAATAATTTTATCACAAAAGTTATTACAGTTTATTTGGGGTTCTTCTTCCCACTTCAACCAAAACCAAAACGTTCCATTTTCTCTCCCCTTTTTTTAGATCTAAATCTAGAGTTCCATTCTCACCCCTTGTTTTTAGATCTGAATCTTGAGAGCTTATCAATGGTTTCCACCCACTTTCTATGTGAAGAGTAGAATTTGCACTCGGATTTTATAGATCTGGAGGTTTATGGGTGTTGATTTCATGCTTTGTGGCTAAACATCAATGGCAGAGAGAAAATTTCAACCTTGAACAATAAGACCCGAGTATTGAAATTCGATCCGAAATCCGGCTTGAGAGAGAGGAGGTGTGACTCCGACTTAGGGATCCGGCGAGGTGGTGGTCGGAGGAGGAGCGACCGTCGTCTTTAGAGTTCCGGCGAGGGGAGTGGTTCCCGAAGGTGAGGGCGGAAGGTGGAGATCGAAATCGAACCGATGCCCGACAGAGAAAGGCAAGGGTGATGGTGGTCAGGTTGGTGTCGATGGATCTGCTACGCCAGCGGCAACTGGTGAACGGATGGAGGGCGGCAAGAGCTGTGGTCGGTGAGAACGCTTCAGGGTGAGGGTTAGAGGAAGGGGAAAGGTTTGAAGAGAGAGAGGAGATACTTAAATTTTTTTTTTTATCAAGTAAATCAAATCAATTATTCTTATAATTTAATTATCAATTTAATACATGTATTTTAATTATAATTAAAATACATTGGGAATCCAAACGGACCCTACATACTAATCAGCTTATGCTCCACAATCTATAAAATTATTTCCAAAATTCTAACGGAAAGACTGAAAAATTCTAACGGCGAGGGAAGGAAGTGGTCCGGCGATGGTGGGCGGAGGTGAAAGCCGGCGGTCCCAAACCAGATGTTCATTGCTTCCAATCCATACGGTTTCACGCGGTTTCAGAGGTGGACACCGTCGGTGGGTGAAGATGGCTGCGGCCGATGGTGGACAAAGGAAGTGGTCCGCACGGTTTCATTGGATTCCAATCTCCGGTCTAAACCATATACGTACTGGTCCATTTGTTCATTGCTTCCAATCCATAGGCATGAATCGTGATTGAGCAAATCTCAACTCTGTAGCCTGTAGGCAATCACATTGTCTCTGTTCCCCGAAATCACATCCTCTCCTTGACCAAATCGTGATTGAGAAATCACATTCTCTCTGTTCCTTCTCTCTCTCTCTCTCTTTTTTTTAATTGAAAACTAACGGAATCCGTTAAATTTAACAAGGAAGGGCGCGAAGCCTCTGCCAGAATTATAAACATTTTCCGTTAATTTTTTCACATGGTACCCCTGAACTTTTAATTTTTTTCGCGGCGTGCCCCTTCGTTAGAATTATAAACATTTTCCGTTAATTTTAAGAGAACCCTGGCCGATAATTGAACCACGCCGACGAAGCCTCTGCCAGACGCTTTCCTCTTCGCGACCCAAAGCACCGCGCAGACGAAGGGAGACGCCGACGAGGTGAAGTACCTAGTGATGCCGACTCCCGGAGTAACTTCTCTTCCATCCCTCCTCATCTGGCTATGAGATTTAGGGTTTTTTTTTTCTTTCGAATTGAGCGTTTTGGGTTGGATTGCAAATGGAGGATCTTGGGGATTGGATTTATGGATCATTTTTTTTGTGAATCTCATTCCATTTGTGTCATAATTATTTGGAATTGGGGGTTTAAGGAGTGGATTTCGATTTGGGGATTCTTGGTTGCGATTTCGAACTGGAAAGTACCAGTGCTGAACTTCTACATGATGTAAACACCCCGATGACAATTCAACACCGTTGTCTGCTGTTTGTTTTGATTTTTCTATGTTTAAAATTTAGAGTTTACAGATCTGGATTAATTCAATGTTTATAGAATTGGGAAATTTTAGCGTTAGGTAACAATCTGTTAATTTGGGATTAAATCAAGGATATCAGCAAGGAGCTTACATCCAATCCAAAATTTCACCCTTTTAAGCAATACAAAGAACCCAACTTAATTGCACATAAAGCGACAAAGGAAAAGCAATAAGGTCCTATCTAATTGATCCTAAGATGTTTGCTGTTATTTAGAGAAAACCCTTTTGTTGTCAATGTGGATCATTGATGTGTAATTTGTGGTCATGTTTGTATATACATGTTATCATATTTTTGTGCTCCAATTCTATGCAACAAAGTTTTAGCCTATTAGCTCAATGGTAGAGCATGTGCACGAGCACAAAGATGCGGGTTCAAATCCCGCATAGGTTAATGCTGGTAATCTAGTCTTCTGATGGTCTTTGACCAAGCATAAATGTCCTCATATCGTATCTACAAGGTAATAAAGAAGACGCATAACCTCTAGCTAGGAAGCATAAATGGAAGAATAGGCATAGATGCATAAGATTAGTAGCCACATGATTAACTAGTATAGAAGTTAGTGTTTAATTGTGTACCGTTCAGGTTTCTTTAAGCTTAATTTTGGGCAGTATCAAATGGCAACTGAACCGTTACTGAAGCTCTCATGTTTTATTTTTGGTAAGCAACAAAAGCTCCCATTACCACATTCATTTGTTCTGTACGTTTATTAACAACCCATACTAATTAGAGAAGCAAAATTGGGTTCTTTGAAATCAAAGCAGCATAGCAACTTTTGTTTCAAACATCTCATGAAGGTACTAACTAGTAAAAACTTAAAAGGCTAACTGATTAACCAAAGAACTGATAGGCAAGGATCATCCAACGAATCGATAACTGATAAACCATCCCATTTGGAGGTGACGACTTCATTGAGGCAAATTGAATTAGCCTATGCGGGATTTGAACCCACATCTTTGTGCTTGTGCACAATGCTCTACCACTTGAGCTAATAGACTTTAAATTTGTTACATAGAATTAGAGCATAGAAACTAAACCTTAAAATTTTCAATTTTAAAAACCAACATTCAGAAACAAAGCTAGCTAAAGCATGAGGAGGCCAATTCGATTAAGAAGCTATTTTAGCATAAATCTTTAAGCTAGCTAAAGCATGCAAGTACACAGTTGAAAGCTCCAAACTACACAACTGCCATAAGTTAATGCTACTTCAAGAAAAAAATGAAGATATAAAAAGAGGCAAATTTCTATCTTCACTACAATTTGCTTCAACAGCATGCAAGTCATCCTTTGGACGGAGCAACTTGTAATTGAGCAAAATAAGAATATTTTAATAGGCAAAGTAAACTATAATAAACTGATGCATTGCTTATATTTATACAAATGGATCTGGCTAGTTATTCAAGTTAATATAAAGGGGAAAAGGAGCTAGGAAATACGTAAAAGTCATTATGAAGAATCCTCAAATCAATAGATTAACCCCTAAGGCCAAAATTCCCCAATTCTATAAACATTGAATTAATCCCAGATCTGTAAACTCTAAATTTTAAACATAGAAAAATCAAAACAAACAGCAGACAACGGCGTTGAATTGTCATCGGGGTGTTTACATCATGCAGAAGTTCAACACTGGCACTTTCCAGTTCGAAATCGCAACCAAGAATCCCCCAAATCGAAATCTACTCCTTAAACCCCCATTTCGAAATAATTATGACACAAATGGAATGAGATTCACAAAAAAATGATCCATAAATCCAATCCCCAAGATCCTCCATTTGCAATCCAACCCAAAACGCTCAATTCGAAAGAAAAAAAACCCTAAATCTCATAGCCGGATGAGGAGGGATGGAAGAGAACTTACTCCGGCAGCCGGCATCACTAGGTACTTCACCTCGTCGGCGTCTCCCTTCGTCTGCGCGGTGCTTTGGGTCGCGAAGAGGAAAGCGTCTGGCAGAGGCTTCGTCGGCGTGGTTCAATTATCGGCCAGGGTTCTCTTAAAATTAACGGAAAATGTTTATAATTCTAACGGAGGGGCACGCTGCGAAAAAAATTAAAAGTTCAGGGGTATCATGTGAATTATCCTAAACTTTGGTACACCACGCGAAAAAGGCCTAACCTCAGGGGTACTAGGCGAAATTTCCATAGTTTTTTTTTTTTTGGGAAAACAGAGGGACAAGCCCTCATTCCGTAAGGAACGTATTATATACTGTATTGAAGAGGCCTAAATGGCAAACATCACTCTGCAATGCTCAAGCGAGTCTTTCGAACCGCCTGAGCATCAGCATCAGCAAGCAGAATTACATCCACATCGACCGATGAATTGTTCAAAATAACAACCAAGCAGGAAAGAATTAGTAGCAAGAAAATCCACACGTAGATAGAAAATGAAAATGAAAATGAAGACAGTGATGATGATAATCCTCTAAGGCCGTTCAACCTGGAGGGAGGCCGGGCTCTGTGCACTCTCATTTATTTGTCCATACTCCATCTTAGTAAGGAAGGTGTCAGTGAGAACAGTTTTAGACACCAAGGATCCCTTCAACAACTCCATCCCCTGCATCAATCAAATTAATTAACACATATCCAAAATTAACTTCTTCGTCTTCATTCGAACACGAAATCCTCAATTGAATAACACAATAAACGTACGTGCAGGTACAGGAATTGAATTAAGATGGAATATAGGTATACCTGGGTCATATCAATGGTAACCTCGACTTCTTCAATACAACCCACATCCTTGACTTTATGCTGGCTAAGAAGCGCAATAGCTGATTTCGAAGAAAGTGGCTTGACGACCAAGTCATCGGTGATCATGTAAGTCACCCGATCCCTTACATACCCCTCTCCACTGACCTTGTCACTATTAGGAGGGGCAACAAATATAGCCCTTCCCCTCATTGTGTTGTTACATTTTGGACAAATTGCACCACCACCATCAGACACAGTCGTCGCACATCCGTAGCAACTGTACAATTCTTTGAAAGCTTCAGGATTCAAAAGGCGGGATTTCGTGTTGGAATCGGACTGCAGGTAATTGGTGCTCAGGCCCTCCACGCTGCCGTACAGGTTTCTGAGGCTGTGACTGATGGTGGTGCCGTCGTACAGTTTCCTCATAGCAGTGCCAAGAGGCATCAAGAAGACGTGTAGGAGGAAATCGACGCAGTCTTTACCGGCTTCTGCGTAAACAACTTTGTTGGAGTTGTTGTCTATCAGCAGCTTCATCTTCATCTTCTCCACGTTTGAAACCTCGGACATTTTTTGTAGTGTCCAACTAATTCGCTAACGCGGGTATATATATGTATAAATATTGCAGTGTGGAATGGAAAGTCCCGGCCAGTAAAATTAATTCCATTGCTCAACGTGACGTCTGATCAGGTGCCGTGGTTATTTACGTAATTAATAGTGGACACCTACATGAATTAAGATGTAAGTAAAGGAGGTTTGGATGGGAGGGAAGGTATATATGTTGGTCGCTTAGGAAGAAAAGGATCGGATGAAACAACGAATAGAGATACAAAGTGGACACCTAGCATGAAAACCGCCCAAAAACCATTAACTAGCTAATTTCGACAAATTAACTACTGAAAAAGGGTGGAGTGGGGATGAGTTCCGGATTCTCTCCTAATGAAATCCTCCTAATATTTACCTAATCAAACAATTTCAACCGTTTAATAAAATAAGTGGCTACGGTTGTATCTTTTTAATTAACCCCAAATTCTAGTTTCTTGCTCTTGTCCCTCATAATCCTCTCGCTCTCTCCCGTCTCCATCGATATCAATTATAGTTTCTTTAATGATTGCTTGTTCTTTATCTCGAATTCACAAGCGTCATCGTCCATTTGCTTCTAGCCGATGCCGAGGAGGAAAGTTGGTAGCAATCGTTGTTGGAGGAGATGGCCAACTCCGTAGTAGGCGACCGCTGCTGAAGGGAGTAATCAACTACTGGGTTGGTAGCAATTGTCGTCGTCTTCCCGTAGCCTTGTTTAACGGCCATAGCCTTGAATCCTTGATTGCTCTTCTATAATTGATTCCCTAAATTAATTAAGGATCATTGGCATTGACCACAACCCTCGATCGCCACTCGCAACTAGTTTTGTTCGGATCTTTGATTCCATCTCTCTGTATTGTAACATTAAAATTGTGTAGATTAATTTATCTTTACTTGAACATAGTGCTCACTATATTATTTTACTAAGTTAAAGCCTAAATTAATTAACTAAGTTGTATGAAATCTATGGAATTAAAAGAAGATAATTTCAACATAGAAAGATTGCCTATGAAAAAAATAATTTCTCCTAAATTAACGGAATGTCCATCAAGTCCGGCAAAATGGGGGTTTGTCCATGTAAAATTTTATAGACAAAATTGTCCTTCCATATATAAACGTACATGCTGATGTACGGAATTCTCTCTCCTCATTTTCTCTCTCGTCTGGCTTCTTGAATACGATTCACTCTCTCTTTCTCTCCGGCCATCTTGCTCAGGCGGTTTCAACGGTTTTCTTCGATTTCGGTTCAATGGCAGAGAACAAAGGCTCCGGCGACATCGAGGGAGTTGCTTTTGCTGCAATCGACAATAAAAGTGCAAGCGATCCTTCAAATGGGGGTGTGTTTTGTGTGTTTATAGTGTTATACCGGTTTTGAAGTTGAATCCGACATTTCTCTTCTATTTTTGTTGAATTGCAGAGAAAGGCTCCGACGAGATGGAGGCAGTTGATGTTGCTGCAATCGACAGTAAAACTCCATGCGATCCTTCAAGTGGGGGTTTGTTTTGTGTTTTTATAGTGTACCGTTTTTGCATTTTTATCTGACATTTTCTCTTTGATTTTATGTTGAATGGTAGAGAACAAACCATCTCACGAGGTCGAGGTAGGGGATGTTGCTGAAATGGACAGTAAAACTGCAAGCGATCCCTCAAATGACGGTTTGTATTTTATTTTTATGTGTTTTATCACTGTTTTTCGCTTTTTTTCCCTATATTACTGTGTTTGGTATCTAATGTGCATGATTTTTCAGTGAACAAAAGTTCTTCGGAGAAGGTTCCTTCAGCTAAAGGTAGCAGTTCAACCGGTTCTTCAAGCAGAGGTGTGTTGTTTTTGTTCTAGGGTTTTTGGTTCATGTTTTTCCAGTTTTTTTCTTGTGTTTTTCTCTCAAATGTATGCATGCATCTGGTAATGTTTCTTTGATTTGTATCAATAATACCTATTTCAGCATAATCTGTAAAATACCTATTTCAGCAGATTTTTTAATTCATGCTGACACTGTTGTTGTGTATATTTTGTGTGTGTTTTTTAGATGATATTGCCTCTGCAAGCGATCTTCAAGAGTACAAATGTCAATTTGATGTGAGTATATGTTGTTTTCATACTTTTATTGCTCTCCGTTGTGTTTTTATGTTGATGCATGCTTATGAATGTTTCTTTTTAATATAGACTGAAGTACTGCATTCCTGTAAAGGCTAGATTCTGTGCAAAATCCAATGTTTATTGTGCTACAGATGTATGTGATGTTATAGAGGAACATCTATCTGAAACTGATCTTGAGGTGCTGATGAGAAGTTGCTTTGGATGGGTTTTTGCTCAAAAGAATAAGATGAAACATAATTTTCAGCTGATTCATCAAATGATGCTTCGTATGATTAAAAGTGATAAGCTGCATGAATTGTGGTTTAAGGTTGATGGTCTTGTTGCTCAATTCTCTTTGGTTGAGTTTCATGCAATTATAAGGCTTCCTATTATAGAGACTTCGGTGAAATCATTTGGGGAAATTCTCTTGGTCTTACTTGGGAGGAATCAGTCAAAGTGTACGTACGATGAGTTGTTGGAGGCATTTAAAACTTGTAGAAAATCGTCTTCAAGGAAGCTGCGGATGGCAAAGCTGTTGATTATTGAGAACATGTTAATGTTTAGGCGGTCAAAAAGTATGAACAAAAATCATCCTGGTCTTGTATGCAATCCAGCGAAATATGAACTGTATCCATGGGGGATATTGTCCTATTCCTTGGTGGTGAAGTCTTTAAAGAAAGTTCTCCTTTGTGATCGATCAGATCCAAGACCTTCATATGAATTATTTGGATATATTTATGCTTTCAGGTAATTAATTTCATGCAATTATGTTTCAGCATGTTTGTTTCAGCATGTTTTGTTTCAACAATGTTTTTTTTTGTATGAAAATCTTTGCTTAGTTATATTTATAGGCTTGGATATTGGAGGCTTTCCCTGTGCTTTCTGATAAGTTTCTTTTCGATTTCAAGATGCGTGCGGACGATCCCTATTCTCTTCGTTGGGAGTGTTAATTACGACATACTTATATTGAAGCGCAAGAGTTTTTTAATGGTGACCTGGTATTATTTTTGTGTTAGCTCTATCTTACTTCAATCTCCTTTTTTTATTAGATTCATTTTTATAACTTCAGTTATTTCATGGTGTGTTTTTTTTTGTTGTTGTTAGGCGCCCATGTTCCCAAATTTTGGCGAGTTTGCAAGGTCCCTAGGGATGGTCTTTAAAGATGAAGTTGCTCACCCCATTCTTGATCATATAGCTGAACCTGTATTTTCACAACTTGAGAGTGATACCCTGTATGATTGTCGGAGAATGAGGAAAAGAGCATATGGGTTGAGGTTCAATTGCCTTGCAGAAGGTGATTTATCATTGGATATATCTTCTGTTGAAACCCAAGGGGAGGAATAACAAGAAGTCAAGGAAGGGTCAGGTGGCAATGAAGGTTCAGGTGTTGTAGGTTCCAAGAAGCGAAAGTCTGAGAGCAAAGATCTGTCATTGGTGAAGAAACAGAAAATTGAAAAAAGCAAACCTACTACAATGAGGATGGGTCGGTCTGCTGGTTTAGTTTCAGCTCAACAAGCTGATATCATTTCTAAACCATCCTGGGAAATTGCTTCTACTAAAAAAAAAAAGACAAGGGGTAAAAAAATTTCAGCTGTAAGGAAAGCACCGACCATTGAAGATTTAAGTGCGAAACCTAGATTTGTATTTTGCAGGAGAGGTAATTCAATTTCTGAAGATTCTAGTGATTTGTTTATGCCAATTAAAGTTGCATGTTCATCTTTTCATGGAGTTGCTGAAATTGGATTGAGGCCGTCTATTAAAGCTGCACCTGCAAAGGATTCTTTGTTATCTAACGATGGGAATGATGATGATGATGATAGAGTAGCGGAGGATTGGGGGGGGGGGGGAGTGTGGTTGGAGGAGGGGAGGATGTGATGAATGATGAAACTGATGAGCACTTAAACATGGAAGGCACTGAGAAAGTTGTTACGGGATTTGTCCAAGATGATCACGTGAAAGGAGTGGGAAAGAACGTGGTGTGGGCTCAAACTGATGATTTCAGCAAACAAGAGGAACATCCTAGCTGGTTGAAAGAAATACAGATGAGGTTAGATAAGCTTGAGGAGTTGCCTCAAAAAGTTTCTGATTTGGCGGTGAGGGTGAACATGCTTGAGGAACGCTTGTCAGTATCTTTAAAATTGGTGGCTGTTGTTGATGATCTTGTGAAGAAGGTACATTCATTAGAAAATAGGTTTACAATGCAAGAGTCAATGCATGTTAGGACTCAGCCATCCAATGTTTTACCTAGTGACCCAGTGATTTCACAGGTTGTGAATGATGTGTTGGTTGAAATTGAGAAAGATATATATACCAGTAGGGGGCGTGGTGGATATTCGGGAAGAGGCACCTATTGAGAATTTAGGTCAACCGATTGGTACAGATGTTTCAGCATATGCAAATGAGGTTATACCTATTACATTTGTTGAAGAGCAGAGGTCATTGGATTCATCTTCAGAGCAGCTATTTTATGTTGACCTAGGGTGTGACTCTGATGTGGATTTGAAGGGTGGGGAGCATTAGATGTTGTCATTTCTGGAGGCGGGGGGGGGGGGGGGGGGGGGGTTAAAGGGGTGGGTGTTGCTGATCTCAAAATTGGTGGTGATGCAACAAAAGATGCTGCAAGACAAGATGATGGTGGTGGTTTAATGACCCCACCTCCTGAAAAAACAATACATGTAAGTGATGGGGAAGGGGATGATGACAAGTTGTTGAAGGAGACACGTACTGAGTGGGATACAATTGCTAAAGATCCTAAATGCATAGACGAAATTGAAGATTTCAGGTGTTCAAAGCGTCTTCCAAAAGCAAGTAGTTTTCTTTTAAGCCCAAATGTTGCTGAAAAGAAAAAGAACTCGAAGCATGTTGAAAAAAAATCATTGCTCAGCATGGTTGATCATGACTTCATGTATGGTTGTATTAAAGGCTCAAGGTATATCCATCTTAATTGTCATGTGTTTTTTGAGTGCTTTAGTAATATCTATGTATTGTTGACCTGAATTTTTATTCTTGGAATAATTTGTGTAGGGATTTTTCAGTACTTTTAATGGGAGTTAGAAAAGAGAAGTCATTTTTCAGAAACATTGCTAGGAAGGATGGTTGTCTTGATATTGATGTAAGTATGCTGAAACTATTTTTCTTTTCAGCACCTTTTGGAGTAATGTAACTATGTATGTGTGTTCTGTTATTATGATCTGCTTTGAACAAATACCTTACACTTTTTACTGTTTTCAGCACCTTGAAGCTGGATTGGTTCACATGAGGAAGAGAATCAGTGAGGAACATGTCAACTTTAAAGGCATTATTATGATGGATCCTAGTTTTCATCAAAATTATCTCCCAGAATGCTCGTCATCATATGAACAATCAAGCCATGTTGAACAATTCACTGCTAGCTATTTCATGGGCTTATATCCTAGTGATTATCCCAAGAGCTGAGAGTCTGCAAAAAAGGTTTACACCCCATTTAACATAAACAATGAGCAATGGGTTGCCCTAGAGATAGATTTTGCTGAAATGGTTATAAATGCCTATGATTTCAACCACTACATTGTGTCTGCTGAAAAGCTTGTTGAATATCTGCGTCTAATGTCTGAGTGGTTGCCAATACACTTGGATAAGGCTGGTGTGATCCCAAATTTTAAACCCTCTACTCTCCACATCAACAAGGTCCCTGATCTAAAACATGATACAACTGGTACGAAAACCTACTTTTATAATGTATTGAAAGTCATTTATAAGCATTTTGTAGTTGTGCTTGATATAACCATGTTTTGTTTCATTTTTTGGAGTGCGTTATGTGAGGTCTTCGTACTCAAAGCAAGCGAAGCACTGGTGTTTGGGGGAGATGTGAAGAAGTTTACCAATGAAAGAATCTTTCGATACCGATAACTTATGGTCTCAGACTTGATTCAAGAGAAATGGAGCTTTAAATTATAGATAATAGCATCTCTCAGATTTAGGAATTTCAAGACATTCTGATGTATTCGTACTCTAGATGTATTTCCAGGAAATATTAAGGACAACTGATGTTTTTTGTATATGTGTGCATGGTGGCATTTGAATGCATTTCAATGGCATTTTTGAAGCCATTGAAATTGACATTTAGTTAATGGTTTTAATGTAAATTGTTCAGTATTCCTGTTTTAGCATTTTATTTCAGCAAGTTATATTTTCAGCATTTTGTTCAATATGACACCAATACACAATGTTAAGGTGCCATATTTTAGAGATACACAGAAATATAATCTCAAAATGGGGGACTTATTGCGTTTCCAATCAAGTTAAAATAAAGTTTTTAGCATTTTGTGTGTCAGCAAGTTGTTTTCAGCAAATATTTCATACTGAAACAGAGAGGATTGTCTAGATTAAAGTTTTAGAATAGCAATAAAAAGAAAGGATGACTGGTAACCATAAAAACTAAAAATAATATGATATAGTATAGCAATGACACAAAGTACAACTGATAACAAAAAAAAAATACAAAACATCACATTAAAATCATATCTGATTGCTGAAACAGTTGATAGCTGAACTAAAAATCAAAATCATCATTATTTGTCTGTCGATAGCTGCTGGTGAGCTTTTCAATTCATCCCGTGCTCCCTTTGAAACCATTCCTTACTGTGTTTTGATCTTCTCACAAACTCTCCTTTGGAGATTTTCCTTTTCCAAGGAGGTCGGCCACATCTTTTCCTTACAAGGGGGGGGGGGGGGGGGGGTTACATTTAATCTGTCTAATATATTCAGGAAGGTTTATTTCATCGTCAGGAAGGACTGGATATATGGTTTCAGCATGTGCCAAATTCCAAGCTTCATTTGTGTAGAAACTTGCAACAAAATGTGACACATCAAGCTTTTTATGCACTATTGCTGACAGAGTATGTATGCATGAGATTTTTTGAATGTCAAACACCCTACAGATGCATTGTTTTGCTGAAAGATCAACGACAATCCACGTACCTTCTCCAGTAACTTCAAAGACAGACTCATTTAAGTGCTTTACAGTGTATGCCCCAACATCCTTTTGCAATTCTTGAATCATTTTCATTATTGTAGGGGTAACTCTCTGTGTATTCAGTGTTGCGCTCTGCCTTCTCTCTTGAGACCACTCTGTCAACTTATCTCTAACAAATTCTAACAGTGCAACAATGGGGAGATTTTTTTTACCACTCAAAACAGACTTCAAGCTTTCAGCATTGTTTGATGTTATCATGTTATACCGATCACCCTTTGCATGTGCTCTTACCCACCTCTCCAGCCCTGCGGATATGAAATAGGTTGCAAGTCTTGGGCATTCTTCTTTTATACGGTCAAATTGGTGGGCAAAATCACTAATAGTGTAGGTTTCAGCAGGCTGTTGGAACATGTGAGCAAGATGCCTTTTCTTGAAAGTTTCCTGTATGTTCTGCTTCAAATGCCACATACATATGCAATGGATAGCAATAGGGTATATCTTGGCGATAGCTTTAGTAATGCTGGAATGTCTATTAGAAACAAATAGCAAATCATCTGTAGGTGGTATAACTTTAATGAGTTGCTGAAAAAACCATTCCCAAGATGCATTATTTTATGTGTCAACAATCCCAATAGCCAGCGGGTATAATTTCATATTTGCATCTTGTGTAAATGCTCCAAGCAATGTACCCTTATATTCCCCTGCTAAGAATGTGCCATCTACAACAACAACCTACAATAAAAAGGTAAATGATGAAATCTTTATAACTTTGCTAAATTATAAATGATTATGCATATATACATACCTTTTTTAAGATATGGAATGCTCTAATGCATTGTCCATAAGACAGGAACTTGTATTTGAACCTTTCAGCATTGTCTTTTGTAATGAGAGCTATTGTCCATGGATTTTTCTCCATAAGCATGTGACAATATGTTGGCAATGCAGCAAAATTTGATTCCGGTGTCCCTTTTTCCCTCACTTGTGCTATTTGTGCTGCCTTCCATGCTTTCCAATAAGTAATTGAGATCTTGTGGCCCGTTCTCATCTTATCAATAATTTTTTTTGGGTTGTATCCGCTGTAAAAAATCCAGCAATGAGTATTTGTTTAAACTGTTTGCTTAAACTACAAATAATATAGTGGAAAATGAATGTTGATATTAATATGATAAAAAAAAAACAAATATGCTGAAATTAACTGCTGAAACAGTAGTCATCTTGATTGTATGAGGCTGGCAATAACACTGGATGGTGCTTGTCTGCAGTGTCTTGTTCTTGTATCCCATGTGCATGTGTGTATATATTTATACAATATCACCTCATGACAAATAGCTGAAACTCTCTTTGTATGCAATTTCCAATCACAATATTTGTCTATGCATATATGCTCTATAATATTTTGGTGTTGATTTTTTAACCTCAAATCCAAATATGTCTGTCATAGACATAATGTATAGAGCATCATTTACTGCTTGTCTCGATTCGAATGTTTTTCCAACATACATAATCCTTGGGCCTTGAGTGACACGGGCGACAACACTGTCCGTGATAGAGCTTCCATCACCCCTTTCATCAACAGTGTTTCCTTTTCTTTTCATCATGGCATAGCGTTCATTCCAATATCCATCATTAAAGTTATCTGAAAATGATTCACTGTTTTCAGCATTATAGTAATCTAAAAATCTTTCAGCATCCATATCGTCTTGCGGCACATCCCGAATCTCATAAAAAATAGAGATATCTTCTATTATATCCATGTCCTCAAAATATTGATCATCACCAAATCTGTTTCTGCTATATCTGTCCTCAGTTTCAACAAGCTCAGCAGAAGCATCTGCGCGAATTGGAAAATCATGGACAGCAATATCTAATGGCAAGGTGTTGCTGGCACAACTCAATAGCCAAATTTACTCCATCCAATTTACTCAACAACAAGAATTCTCTCTAATCAGCATCAGAATCTACCTTAAGCGGCGCTTTCAATGTCTTGAAGGGGTGCAAATGGCTGAATTCCAATTCAACAGACTCATCAACATTGAATCTACTGTAAACCTTGTCCTTCAAGGTTGATAAAGTGATTGAGTCCTCTAGCACAAAAGCTTTTGAAGTAGTGTTTCCATCGAACAATAATCATGTTTCAGCAATTCTCCAGTTTCCCCCATATACAACTATTACAATACTTGATGACATTTCTATCCCTACAATTCAATGTTTGACACTATTAAAGTACTTGAAATCTAATTTGAATGCATTTTCAGTAAAAATGAACTGCAATGAAAAAAACAGAGTTACTGAAATAATTAAAAAACAGATAACTGCAATCCACAATATTAAAATACATGTTAATGGACATCAGTGCACATCAATATTCGATTTGCATTTCAGCAATCAGTGAGCATGCTAATGATCTATAGAAAATCGAAACACAGATATGCTGAAACACTTTCAGAAGCAATAAAAAGCGATAGTTTCAGAAACAGGTTGTTGAAACAAAAATTTTCATAGCAGAAACTATCTTGAAACTTTACGCCATCACATCAAAAATCATAATCAATTGACATAAAGTATTGAACTGTAGTAACAATCGTAATTTCATGAGCAATCATAAACGATACTTATAGCAACAATTGAAAATCCGTTTTTAGTAGATCCGGTAGTGCAAAATCAAAATTTTTTAAGAACGTTAAACCAAGGATTACAGCAGATCTATAGTTAATCAACATCATAATCATAAGTTCGAAGAACATCGCATAAGAATTGTCCAAAATTATAGCAAAAACGATCGTTAATGCTTATTTCGTTGATATGCGTAGGTAGTTCAGCAACCGATTGATCGATTGAGCAACAGATTGATCGATTATAGTAGATACATCGATTAATAGGCAAAAAATGATCGATTACAGCAGGTAGGATGAAGGAGAGGGAGCTTGGTTGCCAAGGTTTTCGGTTTCAGCAAAAAAAAAAAGGTGGACAATTCCCAAATATGGAGAGGTTGGAGGACAACTTCCTAATATAATCAAAAAATTTCGCCTATATGGTAAACGGCCCAAAAAATAATCGATCGGTTGAATTGTAGAAGATGAGTTGTTTGTAACTAGGGTAAATTAATTTTATTATTAATTAATATTAGATATTTAATCTAAGCCATTGATTTAATCTAATGGTTTAGATTGTTTTATTAGGTAAATAAAAGGAACTCTCCATTAGGAGAGGATCCAAATCCACTGGGGGTTGGGGGAAGGAGGGGGCAAAATTTATCCGTCAGTTATTTTTTTTAAGGTTGAGATTTGCCCAACTCCATCCATGAATTTGATGGTCAAATTCATGAGATCCAAATCCGTCTGTAACTAGTTTTGAGGATGAGTCTTTTTTTTAAACCTTTTTTTTTAATTTTTATTGGTGTTAATCATACCACAAAATTTTTGGGTGGATAGAAAAAAGAAAATATATTTCTGTGTATTGGTATATAATGGTTCCGTAGGATGGAAGGTAAAAGTCCTGCGGGATGGAAGCCTTTCGTGTTTGAAATTGTATGTAGGTCCTAATGTATTGGTAATAGTCCCGTGAGATGGGAGGTTTCAAGAAAAAAAATGTCCATTTTGTTGTATGGTTTGGAAGCTGAAAGATATATATGGTGGCTGAGGGTGGAGTGCAGTATGTATAACCACCAATTGCTTTTTAATTTGCATGGTCAACTATGAAAGTTATACTCATGTATCTTTGGATGCATACATGGATCATATTAGCTTTTATTAGCTCACATTACAGCTGCATTTTAGCTCTTAGTTGCATCTTCATTTCACTTTCATTTAAGCTGCATTTTCCTTTCTTTGGACTGTAATAAGGACAGCTTACAACTAGCTCTTTTTGTCTTCTTATGATCGACCAATCATTGATGAGTATTCCATGCTATATAAGCTGGGCTCTATCACTGATTTTGTAGGGTTTTGGGAATTGGTGAAAGGGAGTAAGAGCTCCTGCCGCCTCTGTTCATATTTCCATTTTGGTTCAATGAAACAGTGATGCTTGATCACTGATTTTACAGCTTCTTCCTTTATATTTTACCTTATTTTGCTGCTTATGCAGTATAAAAGTAATCTTTGATCAACTTATTTCACATGGTATCAGAGCTTAGGCTCACGATCTGAAGAATTCTGCATTGTTTAAGCAAGGAAGAAGATGGCAAATCTAGATAATGTTGTTATTCCAACAGAGGTAGATGTCAACAACCAAGGTAACTTGAATGATCCCTTATTTTTATCTAACTCAGATCACCCAGGATCTCAGCTAGTAGCTGTTCTCTTTGATGGAACAAACTTCATGACTTGGAGTAGAGGGATAACAATGACATTGAGAGCCAAATGCAAACTTGGGTTTGTTACTGGAAGCTGTGTAAGACCCACTGCTGAAGGGATGAATCTTCAGAGGTGGATAAGAGCAGATTTCATGGTGAGATGTTGGATATTAAACTCTATGAACAAGAACATTGCTGAGAGCTTAATGTATATTGAATCAACTAGAGAGTTATGGGATGAAATAGTGGAAAGATACAGTCAGATCAATGCTCCTTTGATTTTTCGCATAAAGAAGAAGCTTAACAATGTGAGCCAAGGGAGTATGAATCTTGCAGACTTATTTAATACTCTTGAAAAACACTGGGATGAGCTCCAAGTGTTGGAAAAGAAGCCTGAGTGTTCTTGTGGAGCTATGAAGAACTGTGGATGCAACCTGGCCAAACAGATTAATGAGATGGAAGATAGAAACAGACTGATGCAGTTGTTGGCTAGCCTGAATGATAGTTATGATGCAGCTAGGAACTCTATTTTGGCTATGGATCCTTTGCCAGCTGTAGGCAAAGGTTATTATATCTTACTGCAAGTTGATATGGGAAGTGGAGCATCAAGTGGGAGTCTGAATAGCATGACTGATGCTAGTGCTTTTGCTGTCAACAAGAGCTATCAGTCTACTCAAGGGAATCAATCTTGTAATAGTCAAGGAGGTGGATCTTACACTTAAAGCAATGCATCTTTTGGTGCACAAGGTCAGAAGAGGGACTGGAAGGAACTGAAGAGAATCAAGCAGGCCTCTAAATGTACTCACTGTGGCTGGAAAGGTCACACATCTGATCAGTGTTTCAAGCTACATGGTGTGCCTGATTGGTTCAAAGAACTAAAGGAGAGCCAAAGGAACAATCAACCAGGGAAAAGTTCAGCCAATGCAGCAGGATCCATGAATGGAGGAATGATGAATAGCCCTCTTGAAGAGAGCTCAGGAAACACAGATGGGCAAGTTGATAATGCCATGGTGAATGCTGTGTACCAGGAAGTGCTTAAGAGGATGAAAGGCAAACGGCAAACAGAGAATGCTTATGCCAATTTCGCAGGTAATCTGTTAACTTATGCTAGTTCAGTTAACTTATCTTTACAATCCAAAGATGAGTGGATTGTAGATACAGGGGCCAATGATCACATGATGCCTATTGATCTATTTTCTCATCATAAAATGAGACTCAGTAAACCTGTGCTCATAGGGCTACCTGATGGCACTGTGAAGTCAGTCACGGAGTCAGGAAGATTACAGATAAATGACTCTATATGGTTGAATGACATACTACTTGTGCCAGACTTCAAGCATAGCTTATTATCAGTTGGGAGATTATTAGATGATAATGATCTGATTGCTGTATTTACTCGTACATCTTGTTATATTCAGGACCCTGGAACTAAGGAAGTGAAGCTATCTGGAGAAAGGAGACATGGGCTTTATAAGGTGCTGTCAGTAGATCAAGCTAAGAGCTGGGGAGTCAAGAAGAAGCTTTGTGATTTACCTTCAGTTTCTTGTAATAAAGCCAGCTGTGATTTAGATGTAACACATGCTAGACTTGGACACAGTTCAATTTCAAAGATGAGACAATTGCAGTTTGTGAGGCAGACAGATTTAGAAAATTTTCATTGTGATACTTGTGCTTTATGCAAACATCACAGGGTTCCTTTTGAAAGAAGTTTGAGCAAGGCAAATAAGCCTTTTGATCTTATACATATGGACTTATGGGGTCCATACAACGTCTTAACCTATAATGGTTTCCAATATTTCTTGACCATTTTAGATGACTGTTCAAGAATTACTTGGACATTTTTGCTCAAAAATAAAATGCAGGTATATAAAATTATTACAGATTTCCTAGCTTATGTGGGAAATCAGTTTGAGTGTGCAGTGAAATGCATTAGAACAAATAATGGGACAGAGTTCACATCAAGGCAGTGTCAAGAGCTATTTGCTGAGAAAGGAATTATTCATGAGAAGACTGTGCCTTATACTTCACAACAAAATGAAAGAGTGGAGAGAAAACACAGGCATCTTGTGGAGACTGCTAGGAGCATGAGATTGCATGCTGGACTGCCAATCAAGTTTTGGGGAGAGTGCATACTCTCTGCTACTTATGTGATCAATAAATTGCCTACTGAAGTCTTGAGCTGGAAATCACCATATTAGGTATTGTTCAGAAAGCCTGCAACTTATGATGAATTAAGGGTGTCAGGATGCCTATGCTATGCTTCAGTAAATCAACCTGGGAAGGACAAGATGTCTGCAAAGGGAAGGAGATGCATTTTTCTTAGCTATCCACATGGCCAGAAAGCTTATAAAGTCTGGGATATTGAATCCAGAATCACATTCATTAGCATAGATGTGAGTTTTCAGGAGAAAATGTTTCCTTTTAAGGAAGAAAAATTGCAGCAACCAACACCACTTACTCATGAATACATGCCCTTACCTCCTGTTAATCCTGTTCCAAATGATAGCCACCAACCACATTATTCTAATACCTTCATTCCAAACCCACCCAGCCCAACACACAGTTTTGTTGATGAAGTGGTTCCAGACACAACCATCTCATCAACAACACAAAGTCCTTCTTTACCATCTCCTCAAATGCATACCCAAACACATACCCAAACACATAGTCCTAACTTCCTTGATGATACAGTAGAATTTCCTCCCTTGAGAAGATCATCAAGGAATATAACCAAACCAAGACACCTGCAGGATTTTATTTGTCAAAATAGAAGAAGTGACTCTACTCATTCAAAGAGCTTTCTTGCTACTTGCCTTGATCAGTCTCATGACAGAGACCCTAAATTCATTTCCTCATTTGCACTTATGGCAAATATACATGAGCCTGTACACTATAAACATGTAGTCAAGGAGAATCATTGGGTGCAGGCTATGAAAGATGAGATTGATGCTCTGGAAGAAAATGAAACTTGGGAGATGGTGGGTCTTCCTCCAGGAAAGAAAGCCATAGGGAGCAAATGGGTATATAAAATTAAATACAGGCCTGATGGCTCTGTGGAAAGGTTCAAGGCAAGATTGGTTGCCAAAGGATATAATCAAATAAAGGGAAATGATTTCAAGCATACTTTCTCTCCTGTTGCTAAATTCAGTACTGTGAGATTGATATTGGCTTTAGCAACCTCTAGGAACTGGCCTTTACATCAACTAGATGTGAACAATGCATTCTTTCATGGACATCTGGAAGAAGAAGTATTCATGCAGCCACCTGAAGGCTATGATGTATCTAAACCTCACCAAGTATGCAAGCTCAAGAAGTCTCTCTATGGGCTTAAACAGGCATCCAGGCAATGGAATGTTGAGCTCTGTAAATTTCTTACTGGCCTAGGATATGTGTAGTGTCTAGGTGATTATTCTCTCTTTGTGAAGAGAGTGAAAACTGGAATTGTGACAACACTTGTTTATGTAGATGATTTGCTATTGACTAGGGATCATGAGGATTGCATCAATCAGACTAAACTGGCTTTGCATCATGCTTTCACCATCAAGGACTTAGGACATGCTAGATACTTCCTTGGATTGGAGATTTCTAGAAACATTTCTGCAACTCACCTTCATCAAAGGAAATATGTCATTGACATTTTATCTGATTGCCATATGTTAGACTGCAAGCCAGCAATGTTCCCTCTACCTAGGGGATTGAAGCTATCTATTGATGAAGGATAAATTATGATTGATCCTGAAGTATACAGAAGACTGATAGGGAGGCTGTTATTCCTTAACCTTACCAGGCCAGACATCACTTATGCTGTCCAACATCTCAGCCAGTTCATGACTGAACCTAGACTCCCTCATTATGAAGCTGCCTTACATGTGGTGAGATATTTGAAAGGGACTCTTGCTGTTGGTCTCTTTTATACTAGCACCTCTTCAATGAGTTTGTCAGCTTATTGTGATGCTGATTGGGGCACTTGCCAGTTTAGTGCAAAGTCATTGACATGATATTGTGTTTTCCTAGGAGATAGCTTGGTCTCTTGGAAAACTAAGAAGCAAAACACTGTCTCAAAATCCTCTGCTGAAGCTGAATATAGGAGCATGTCTACTACCACTAGTGAGCTTATTTGGGTGGATGGTATACTCCAAGCACTGGACGTTGATGTTCCAAAGCCTATCCCTCTATACTGTGACAACAGATCAGCCATCCACATAGCAGAGAACCCAATATTTCATGAAAGAACAAAGCACTTGAAGATTGATTGCCACTTCATACGACAATTTTTGATATCTGGTTTTGTTCATCCCCAACATGTCAGAACAGAAGTGCAACTTGTTGATGTGCTCACCAAACCTTTAGGAGAGAAACAACACTTATTCTTCTCTCTCAAGTTGGGTCTTGTAGGATTCTCAACAAACCCAACTTGAGGGGGGATGTGAAAGTTATACTCATGCATCTTTGGATGCATACATGGATCATATTAGCTTTCATTAGCTCACATTACAGCTGCATTTCAGCTCTTAGTTGCATCTTCATTTCACTTTCATTTAAGCTGTATTTTCCTTTCTTTGGACTGTAATAAGGACAGCTTACATCTAGCTCTTTTTGTCTTCTTATGATCGACCAATCATTGATGAGTATTCCATGCTATATAAGTTGGGCTCTATCGCTGATTTTGTAGGGTTTTGGGAATTGGTGAAAGGGAGTAAGAGCTCCTGCCGCCTCTGTTCATATTTCCATTTTGGTTCAATGAAACAGTGATGCTTGATCACTGATTTTACAGCTTCTTCCTCTACATTTTACCTTATTTTGCTGCTTATGCAGTATAAAAGTGATCTTTGATCAACTTATTTCACATCAACTAATGATTGGCGGACGAGGAGATATATCAAGTGAAAATTTTAATGGCAAGGTGGCATAAATGAGTCAAAACAACTCGAACCGAGATGATTCAAATGGTTCGGACCGAAACCGATAACACCAAATTTTTGAAGGAGGGGGACCGAGGCTTGAACCGAAAACTGACATATTAATTTGGTTTTTTTATGTTCTAAGCCCGAAAAGACTGAAAAACCGAGCTTTGAATTGCCCTTTTTTTTGGTGAGAATTGAATTGCCCTTGTTCCTCTAACAAAACATAAACCCTAAATTTACCACAACTCACAAATCTCACAACACCCTTGCTCTACTTGACTCTTTCTCTTCTTGTTGGTTAAACATTGCCCGTGGATCCATCGAAAACACTCCTTTAACTTATTCAGTAAGAGTGCATATCTTTTTGCGAGATATATACTTGGATTTTGTAACTGTAAAGATCTACCATATTTGAAGGCCCGCCCGTCAATATATTTTTTAGAAAAAAAAGATATATTATGAAGAAAAATCAACTGTAACTTCACTTTATTTTTGACATTGTCTACTAAGATCTTAATCAGATTTTGTGACATTGTCATCATATATATAACAAGCGGTCACAACATGATATAGCTGGAAAAAAGCCAAATACATATATATATATATATATATATATATATATATATATATATATATACATATATATATATATATATATATATATATATGTGTGTGTATATATATATATATATATATATATATATATATATATATATATATATATATGTGTATATATATATATATATGTGTATATATATATATATATATATATATATATATATATATA